>QLNU02014176.1:90312373-90345759 GCA_006491805.2 Dysdera silvatica
CCCCGCAAGGTGGGGGGTCCTTTTGTCGTCATTTATTTTCCATAAAATTTATAAGTAAAAACTAATAATTTTTTAGTTAGTAAAGAGCTTTTTTAATCTTTAGGTAAAATATAAAATAAAATAAACGGTTTCCAACTGTGGCAAACTCATTATGTGTACATACTTTCATTGCCTTTAAAATTGAACTCAACATCTGAAAACTATAAAATCTAGACGAGTTTTGAAATTATATGCTTTGTGTTAGAACCCTGTTTTATGAAACAGTGACTAATAGACATGTGTTCTGTTTAAAATATTGGAATGTGTTGCTGGTTAATTTCGTATAGTACTATTATATGTATATGTTATATTCATGCATATACAAATTAATTTTCGTAAAAGGGAGCCCCAAAAAATTATTGGGGTGGGGGGAGATTTTCCGTTACGCCACTGTCAATTCATTTGATACGCCACAACACTGAGCTCTTTTAGTTATATGGCTTTCATTTCTATATTATGCCATAAACATAATGCTGACAATAGACAGTCTAGGTGACGTCCTGAGGGAGTATTCTAATTATCGAACAGAAACGCCCAGTTGATTTAGAATAATATTGCCAATAACGAAAAGCACGGTTATAAGTGCTTGCGGGTTGGGATGACCTAACTCGCAATGGCTAACAGAATAAAAGACCTCCTCTTTAAAAAAATATTATTTTGTCCTTCTTTGAAATTTTATTTTGTTTAAAGAATAGAACTAAAAAAAAATTGCATTGAGAAACTTCAAAAAAGCTCAGTTTATTCTTGTTGAATGAGCGAAATTTTCCAAGTGCCATTGGTTGTTTGTTCGTGTTAAGTGGTATTTTGTGTTAAAAGGACTAAACGTGCAGAAATTCCTACGCATTTTCACAGGAATTAGGAAACAGTTTGTTAAGTGTGTTTGCACTAGCGAGATGTGACTGTATATGAAACTTGCTAAAAACTATATTGAATGAAACTTAGTAATATCATATTGCAAGTATATAAAGCATACTTTTTATGGCTGTTACAGTTCTCGATCTCCATCATCTCCATCTAAACATAAAAAGCATCGTCATCGAAGATCAAGGTCACGTTCTCAGGAAGTTGATCGTAAATATCGGAGAAGGCGATCGCGATCAGCTTCCCGATCACCAAAAAGAGAAAAACACGAATCATCCGAAAAAAGACATAGACATCACTCTGATGATCGTAAACAACAATCTCGGGATCAACAAAAGGAGCGAGATCGTCCATCATTACTGCCACTGGAACCTGTTGTCAGTGAAGTGAGTATATACATACAAACTCATACAACTTTTTTTCTGCTTAATATGGATTTCAATTTCTTTATGTGACCAAATGGACAATGTATCCAGTGTTTTTTAAAAAAATTTGTAATGATTAGCCTGGATTGCTTTTTCAAACCATTCATATATTCTGTAAGCTCGTAAAAGTTTGCTTTATGAAATTACTTAAAATGTATAATCAATTAACGTATAATGTATAATCAAATAACATAAGAAAATTATGAAAATCACCCCAGAGAAAAGAAGAAATGTTATATGGCCCAGGAAAAGATAACTGCACGGAGTTGAAAAGGACCTTTAAATAATAGGAGTAAGAAAGTGGTTACTGACAATTTTAGATGGAGGCGAGTAGTGCCAGAAAAAATGTCTATGTATAACCCAAAACACAATAATTAATGACATAATTGACACAAAAATAAAACTCCCTAAACAGTCCCCAATGTGAAGGAGATACGTTTGTATGGGCAACTTCTGATTAAATTGATAAATAAAAAAAAATACATGTTTCTAATTTTAGATTTATTCCGGCAAAGTCACGAATATTATGCAGTTTGGTTGCTTCGTACAGCTTGAAGGTTTACGGAGAAGATGGGAAGGTCTTGTCCATATATCTCAGGTACTTGCATATTTTTATTCATAATTAATATTAAACTACTTACATTACATTAGATAACATGTAATTTTTATATTAAATTTATTGGTATAAAACCCAAAAATACTAACTTATTTTATAAAGGAAATGTAAGTTCACTCATTTGAAGCTTGGTTTTGCTAAAAAGCTTGTATAAAGGATTGCAAATTCTATGCGATAAGAGACTATCGAGAATTTCAAAATGTGTTATGTACTTATTTTCTTTAAAATGAGATGCATGCAAGATATTGACTGAAAAAGAAGGAAAAGACGTTAAATTACTCATAAAGAAAAGAACGATTTTCTGGCACCTGGTATTTAACATTAAAAGCTACTTACTATCTGTTTACTATCTACTTACTGCATGTTTGAAAAGAATACCTCAGTTTTGAAAGTTAAAGCAGATACTTATTCCGTAATTTATTTGCTCTTACCATGGCTGGATTAAGGTTTTATGGGACACTTGGGCATTTATTTTCCGTGCTTCTTACAGCTTAAATTAAATTTATGTAATTTCTTTTGAAGATGTAAGGGAAATTTTTTTTATTATATCAATCCTTTATTGAATTTAGATTTGTGTGAAACAAAATATGCGTACATACTTCTAAAATTTTAAAAAAAATATATTAACTTTTTATTTATAATATGCAGGTTTTAAAATTTATATTAAAATTCCTCTTTCTTTGACATTAGTACTGGCAAAATTATCGTTTTCTTATGATTAATATTATCTTGGACACATCTTTTTCTACATGCTATATAGCTTATTTTGACTGAGTTGGGGAATTTTGTAAGTAATTTCTTACTCGCCAAATGATAAAGATCTTGAAAATGAAGATTAAAATGATTATACTTAATAATTTTCGACACCCACGTAGAAGCTCAAGCTAGATCTTTGTTCAGGAGAAAAGGAGACGCCGTCCTCATCCTGGACTCGAACCAGGGTCCCACCATCAAGTCTGTAGTGCTTTGACCTCTAGGCGAACTAGGACAGGAATAATGCTTTCTTTCTCCATATATGAGAATGCAAGATGTTATTACCCTTCTCAGGGATTACGCAATTTCCAAATAATTGTCAATACCAAGCCATCGGGGTGAGTTTTCATGGGGGGGAATTTATTATACTTAATAATTTTCGATACCCACATAGAAGCTCAAGCTAGAGTTTTTTGTTTGGGAGAAAGGTATATGTCCAAAATTTTTAACTATAATAAATTCCCCCACGAAAGCTCACAAAAAACTCGCTCCACTGGCTTTGTATGTTGATTATTATTTGGCAATTGTGTAATCCCTGAGAAGGGTAATAATATCTTACACTGAAAATGATCTTTGTGCAATTAACATTTGAAGTAGCACTTGGTCTTCATTGTGATAGAACCCCTAAAAAAACAAAGCAAGTTCCAAATACTTCTCTTTTTTTTTTTTGTCTATGCCATAATTTGGCCCTGACTCCTATTCTGGCTCTGGTTATCTGTAAAAGACATAGTTCCATGAATTAACATGTGGTATAATTTTCTCTAACTTTACGTATTCTACTAAGCATTTGATAATTTTTGGAATATGTCTTTAGCTTCGTCGTGAAGGACGAGTTACTAGTGTTGGTGATGTGGTTCAACGAGGACAGAAGGTTAAAGTCAAGGTTCTTTCATTCACCGGTCAGAAGACCAGTTTGTCAATGAAAGTAAGTAGTTGTTATTGTTGGTTTCAATTTAGTTTGAGCGAACAGGATATTTTTTTCTTTGCTCCTGTTATTAGGAGCCAAAAAATAGTTTCTGTTGAGAATCCTAAAAAGAGTGTCAGATTTGATCATAATGATTTATTTCCCATCACTCCCCCTCCCCTTTGATAAATATATCTATTACAACAAAAATCTGCTCCCCTCATGAACTCCATTGGGAAAACATTATTGTGCCTTGGTTTTGGTGTCATAAAATTTCCCCAGAACTGATATAGCATCAGAACAAGCCATCATCGTGCATTCTAAAACATGGGGTCATTCTACGCTTACTGCACATGTGTGTCAGAAATTTTAATTTGTTTTGCAGCTCTCTTTGAAAAGATTCTTATTCCCTCATCACATCTATTTACTAACAATCAATCAGTCAAACAATTTTTATTTATTTGTCACAATGGTTGTAGCAACTTTCCATTTCACTTAGAAAATACATATATAAACAATAACACTGCAATTCAATAAACCACAAATAACCACAATCCATCGTGACGAGTCACCAGTAAAAATCAAATAATTTAACAGGCTGAGGACCCTAACAATTTAATGGCAAAATCACCTCTTAGCAAATAATCTAATATTTTTTTTTCTAAATAGATTAATATTATTTATGTCGTTAAGAGTGTTTGGTATTTTATTCCAACTCATTATGCCCGAATATTCAATTCCTTGTTATAAAATTCCGTTCTGATTTTTGGTAGTCTATATTGATCTCTTCTTCTGTAAGCTCGATCTTTTATTCTTTTGAACATTATTTTTAGTATACTATAATCATATATCTTATCTATTGGTAGAATACCATATTTACTAAATAATATAATTTGATTTAAACTTTTAGTTTTTTCAATTATTTTTATAAATTTAATCTGTAGCGATTTATAAAGGATAACCTTTAACTTGTTCAATTCAAACATCACGAATGCCTTTAAAATGTTTTTTGCCCTTTCCTCCATTTACCCTTTTCATTAGCCACGAATCCCCAATTTCCTTATTTGTTGTACTGTGATGATATTCCTGTCTGCATTGTTTTAATTATGTATTTATTGTAATTAATTATGTTATAAGTAAAGCAAATTTTTTTATCATCATTGCATAAGTGCCAATCCTTCCGAATTACCCCGGAAGGCTCCCGATTTTTTTATCGATCTTCCGAACGGAAAATGATTTCTTCTGATTTTCGGAAATTTCATCTAAAATCCCCAGTGTTTTTTAAAATACTGATTTTTTTTTTTGATTTTTTTAAAATTAAATGCCTATTTTTCTTGATGCGTATTTATTTAAATTTTTTCGCATATGTAATAATAAATACGTATAAATAAATGCAAATATCGGTAAAAAAGACGGAAAAATTTGCCTGCCGTTGACGGCGCATGCGTGGCGTGACGGGGAATTTTAGCTCCAGCTATGACGTAGAGTGATGCCCCTGCACAACGAAATCATGCATCTGTATTTGTAGTTGTTGGGGAAGGCAAGAAAGAATGTGCTACATCCATAAGGTTTTGGTCAAGCACGTGACTCTTTATAGGGAAGCCATGTGTTAGACATATCTGGTATTTCTTTGCTCCGGAAAGAAAGTTTTGTTTTTAGGTGTTTTTGAAAACAACGTTAACGATGTCGACTGTTAATAAAAGGTACTACCAAACGTTTAAAGCCGAATATATGAAGATGTTTAATTTTATTCAAAAATCAAGACTGGGGCCAAAATATGCTTTCTGCTCGTGTTGCCGTTAAGACATAAGCATTACTCACGGTGGTAAACGCGATATTACTTTGCATTCTGAGACTGTTGAACATAAGGAGACGTTCAAGGCTGTAGAGTCTAATCATAGTATCAAGCCTTCATTTTTTGCATTTAACGATACCTCCATGATTAAAGCTGAATGTTTATTTACATCGTTTTTGATCGAACATAATTTGCCAATGAATTGCAGCGATCACACGGGGATGCTCTTTCGGAAAATGTTTCCTGACAGCAGTATTGCAAAACAATATGGATCTGCAAGGACCAAAACTTCTGCAATTATGAAAGAAATGTCTGCAAAGGAATCCTCATCACTTGTTGAAAATTTAAGGTGCTATCCATTTTCAATTGCAACTGATGGAAGCAACGATGTTGATTCAAAGCTGTATCCAATAGTGGTAACTTTCTTCGATACTTTATGTGAAAAAATTGTGAATTGTCTTTTATCTGTGCCAACTTTGAAAGAAGAAGCAGGTGTAGCAGCAGTGTTAAAGAATCATCACCAAAATATTGAAATTATGGGCTGTTCCTGCCACCTTATTAACTTAGCAGCTGAAAAGAGTGCTGCATGTTTGCCATTTAAAATCGATGAAATTTTGGTAGACATTTACTATTACTTACAAAAGAGTTCGAAAAGAAAAGATAGGTTGAAAATTCTTCAAGAATTTCATGAGACTGATATAAAAAAGGTACTAAAACACGTTAGCACTCGTTGGTTGTCTGTTGGAAAGTGCTTAGAGCGTATAATCCAGCAGTGGCAACCTTTGATCAGTTTTTTTAAGGAAGAGGCCATGAAAAGGAATCAAATCACCCCACTTTCTTTCTTTACTATTCCCTCTATCAAAGTTTCGGTTGAAAATGCAGATAAAGTGAAAGAACGTAACAGCAAAAAAGCATCGCAGAAATTAAAAAGGAAAGCTCAAAATTATGTGGATATTTCTAAGAAACAAAAAACTGAAAACTCCATGTCTCGTGAAGAAAGGTTGTTTTATTTTCTGTCGGAAGATATCAATAAGGCTTTCTGTTTATTTTTATCTTATACTGTGTCTGTATTTAAAAAAGCAAATGCTCAACTTCAGTCTGCGGAACCACATATTCATATGCTAAAATCTCTTCTCTTAAAATTGTACAGAGAAATGCTAGTGAAATTTATAAAACCAAGCGTCACAAAATTATGTAATAATATTTTGAAAGTCCACTATCATGAGAGGAGTAATCAAAAAGATGATGTTGATATCTTAATTGGAAATGGAACACTGAAAGTAATCCATGATAAAAATGAATTTTATGAAAACGTCAGAAGCTATTTCATAGCAGCATGTGACTACATGCACAATAAATTTCCTTTTGAGTTAGAAGTGTTACATCATGCAGAGGTTACACAAATATCGAATTTTGAAAATGCATCATTTTCCAGCTTAAAATATTTTACAGAAAAATTTCCTGTTCTTTTGTTCAATAATACAGAAGATGAAGCTGTTGATGCTTTACAAACAGAATTCAGTGAGTTCCAGGCTTTCGAAGTTCCACAAACTGTGAGTAATGAAGGTAGCATTGATGCACAATGGGCAGCCATAGGTAAAATAAAAAATGATACTTGTGAATTAAAATTTAAACGACTTTCTCAGGTTATGCTGTCAATACTTACGATCCCTCACAGTAATGCAGCATGCGAGAGAGTCTTCAGTCAAGTGAAGAAAATTAGAACTGACTTCAGGTCAACCATGTCTGATGACACATTAGAAAATTTACTAATAGTTAAATGCAGACATGTGAAATGTTACGAGAATGTATTTGACAAAAAATTTCTCAAATGCAAAATCTTGCACTACAGCATTTGTAAATTCTAAGAATTAATATTGCGTTTAATACAGTTTAATCCTCTATTATTATTAATTTAATAAATACTTAATTTCCTCATTGTGCCTGTTTTTCATAAATTATGTATGATTTTGTTTAATTAAAAAATGGTGGCCTGCCCACGCGTGCGTGATTGACTAGAGATTTTTCACTTCTAGAAGTTGGCACCTATGTCATTGGGAAGAAATATTATTTAGTAACTTATGTATATTTTCTATGTAGGATGTCGATCAAGAAACGGGAAAGGATCTCAATCCAGCCATTGGATCGAGTGAATCCTCAAAGCGTTCTCGGGATGAAGAGCTACGGAACCCTGATCATCCATTTACTCTTCCTTTCCTATCTTCGAAGATTGATGATGGAAATATGGACACAAGAAGACATGTACAGCGAATTTCTTCTCCAGAAAGATGGGAAATTAAACAGGTTTGGATAATATGCAGTTATTAGTAGAGTGGGTGTTGCAAGCAGACAAACTTTTACCTTATAAAATGTTTTCTTTTTTTTTGTTTCTGCCACAGATTTGGGAATATTGAGTTGTTCTCTAGCAGCCAACACTCACAAGACCTGCATGTCAAGTTGTTTTTGTTAGATTAGATTAGTTAGATTAGTTTGGTAGTTTGATTAGATAACACGGTAGAACCAGAATGAAAGAGGTGTTTTTTCATTGTGTGTTGCGATAAAATAGATGTATTTTCCAGAGATATTTTAATTGGTTGTGGAAAGCCTTCAAAACTTTTTATTTTACTGGTAATTAATTTTATACTTCATTATCCATTTGAGGACACAATTATGTTTTAGAGACGGTTGAATATTAAGAAAAGCTATCACATTTAAAAAAAAAATTATATATATATATAGCAAAATTGTAGTATGATTGTGACATGTAGTACCTTCTAATGTAATATACATGAATACACTACACTTAAATGTATATTAATTTAGACAAAGTTAAAGTTGTAAAGTAATATAACACTAGGTAGTCAAACCAAGTAAATTTAAGTAGTAGAAACATCTCAGAATAAAAATTGACATGTAGTAGTAAAAGGTGAAGAGGAGTAAAAGATTAAACAATACCAAGAATTTTGTTCTTCATCAGGGACCGCACAAAATCCCTGTTATTGGTTTGCTTTTTCTGACTACAATAATTGAGATTTGTGATCAATACTGAATAAACCAGCATTGACCAAAACTTAGCTAAAAACAGTATAAACCCAGAATATAATTAGTTTAACAATATTTTAGTAATTTAGAAGGGTCTCTTTATTAATACTGAGAACAATCTCAATTGTTGTAAGCGGCCCTATATATATGCACACGCACACACACACACACACACACACAGTAGAACCTCCATATAACGGAACAGACAGTTCCATGAAAAAAATGTTATATAGAAAATGAATTCACTAGATAGAAACGATATATTCATGAACCAGGGCAGTGCAATATGATACCACAATTAAAATCCCGTTTTTCAGTAAACGACTGTTTCTCATAAATAACATTGAGCCATTTAAAAATAGATGTTTTTAAGTATGTGTATTATATTCCCACGGTATTAGGGAACACTATGTCGTTGATGTGACACTTGCTTTTCTGTTTGAGTCGTTAAAAATTTCGTTATATGGAAATTTATTTCATTATATAGAAGCACTTTCATGTGTAATGACCATGGGGATTTACCAAAACTTCGCTATATAGAGAAGTTCGTTATATGGAGGTTCTACTGTATGTATCGTTGATTTGACCCATATCTACTATTACTAAAAAAAAAAAAATTGGATTTTACTTTTCTGGCTGGTTTTAGTTGCTTTGGCAGTTTAACTGCATGCACGTCTATTAAGATTTTACTAGAGCTTAATATCAAATTTTAGCTAAAATATATTATTTTCAATTATTTTTTTTTACATTTTTTGTTTTGGAAAAGGAATGAATTTAGGTTTTTGAAATGTAGTGAATGTCCTGGGTTTTTTTTTTTATTTCTCTGACAGCGAAGTGTTGGTGGCAAACATAGAATCATTGCCATTTACTTGGATGTTGTGAATATATATGACAATTTTTTTTTAGATGCTAGCTGCCAGCTGTATCGATAAATCGGAGCTTCCAGATTTTGATGACTCTACTGGCTTGCTGCCCAAAGAAGAAGATGATGGTATAGTACAGGTTTTATGGGGGAGTGGGGGGAGCAATCTTTTCATAATATACTGATTTTTTTTTATTTCACTGTACCTTATTAATTACTTAAATTTTATTCATATTTCATTCACAGATGAAGATATTGAGATCGAGTTGGTGGAAGATGAACCAGCTTTTCTTTCTGGGCATGGGCGAGCAAACATGCAGGACCTGAGTCCAGTTCGGATCATGAAGGTATACAATATCTTATATTAGAAATTCTTTGAATGATCCCCCCCTACCCCATCAGGATTTCCATGTACCTGGAGAATCTGGAATTGCCATCGAATTTTAAAACAACCCTAAAAGTCCAGGAAAAACGAGGTTTTCTGATTAAACCTGGAGAAGTCAAGGAAAGCTTCCCCAACTTCTATATTCAATAGCTAAATTTCTCACGAATGTAAAGCCATTTTCCCATGCGACTTAACTTCAGTTCAATCAACAGAGAGAAGTCAGGGAATTGTGCTAGAAAAGTCAGAGAATTTTTGTTTCTCAATTCTGAGTTGGAACCTTGTCAAATATGCACATTATCATTGTAATTTCAACCATTATTCATTTCTTGCTGACTGTGAACTTTCCTCGTGTTTCCTCTTACACCTATCCTGTTTAAGCTGTCCTCAGTGTTAGTATATCGTCGTTAAGGTGGCTTAAAATTTGGCACTTAAATTTAGGGATCGACTGATAGATCGGCTTGCCAATTAATCGAGGCTGATTTATTTATGTTTTCATAAATCGGCATTGGCAGCCGATTGAAAAAACTGAAAATCATTGGTCAATTGGCCGATTATATTAGCTGGTGTTACATTGGCTGATGTCACATTTTTCCCCCTTGATAAAAATCGGGAAAATAGGTCGCAATTTACTGCTTTACCTCCACAAACTTCTCAGCTTCTATCCACAAGCACCTTTTACATTTTTGTAAACATATCGAATGATGCCAGTTTCTTATTTTAAGCTTTTTCTCTATGGCCTACTGTGATAGAAGTTTGCTATTCGTGGGACCTATTTTTCTCTAGATCCAAAATTGTCTAAGGTTTCGGGTGTTGCTTTTCGATGTGTGAGGAGCGTCGGATTTCACTGTTTCTTTGTCTTGTGTCTTTGATTCTTACTGTGTAGTTTCTGTCCTTAAAAATAATTTAAATTTTAAATTGAGAAAAGAAATTGCTGATCTAAGGGATGAATTTATTATTTCTACAGTCGATAGAGCCAGTAATAAATTCAATATCATATGTAAAAAATTCTACGAAGAACTTTTAATTAAGGAATATGAAAGTAACGATACTTACAAAAGCTTTGCATAAAACTATGATATCGATATTTCAAAAACGAATTATTGCGCAACATAAAAACTAGTCATTCGTAATACCGTTTTTAAGTTACATATTTATGCGGTCATTAAATTCCATAAAAATCCAGTCAGTTTCAGATATATAACCTGCAGTCATACAGCATACAATATAACTGCATCTGTTAAATTTCAAGACATCCTCAAAAAAATTATTAATGACATATATATGCTAAAGAAAAATCCTTCATTGTCTATAATAATTCAAAAGTTATTAATTTCCTTAATAATAGTTATAATTTATTTAATATAAATACATTTGATTTTGAGAACCTTTTTTCCAACGTCCCATTGGAATATATGAAAATTGTTAAAAACTACTTATTTGAAAGTTACTCTCATCTTATAAACCTTGAACACAAAACCTGGAATTGACTTTCTAATTGTAAAAATTATTTTTTGCAGATTAAAGGTGTACCTATGGAATGTTGTTTCTCCAGTTCTTTAGTAAATTTATTTTTACATTATTTTGAAAAAAAATCATATTTTTGAAAAGAGTTTTACAAAACCAAAGCATTCAGATACATAAATGACATTGTTTTTAATTGTCCAGAATTTGAAAATATATTTAAATATATTTATTCTGAATGTCTAAAACTTAAAAATACTGGTTCAACAACTAACTTCACTAATTTTTTATATATAAATATTAATTTTGAGGATTTTTCAAACATGTCACTAAACCTTTTTGATAAAAGAAAAGTTTTAATTTTAATGTTGCTATGTTAACTAATTTCAGTTCTAATATCAGCCTTAAAGTATTTTGCAATAAAATTTGCAAAGACAACAATAATTTCAGTGATTCTGTGAGTTTATAAGAAGAATTTTAATTCATAATCAAGTCCTAGAAAACTGTACTTTGGTAAATTTAAAAGATTGGTAAACTTTAATTTATATTTTATTTATATATATATAGAAAATTTGATTTCATTTGATTGGCAACTACTTAAATTCAGGTTATCAAATTAGTATTGGCCATAACGCATAGTTCATACCTTCAAAAAAAAAATTTTTTTTATATTAGTATTATATATTTATCGTTAAATGTTATTTGTTATCTGTTATTTTTAAATTTGTTTTGTTAATTATTGTATTTATCCATTTATTTGTTTATTCATTTTCTTTACATTTGGCCGATATTTAATTCGACATGAGCAGGCCTATGTCGTGAAGATTCCAATTTTCTTTTAATTTCTCTTTTAGTTTTTCTCGCATTTCTATTTTCTTTTATTATTCAAACAATTTGTCTTTAAAAGTGGGTGTTGGGGGAATGTGAGCCTTCTTAGCTTCAACTCACCTCCAAACAGAAACACTCCGCGCCTTGAACTTCTGGGGCGGATGCCCTACTGAGGAAGTTTTGCCCCACAGGTTTCATTCATTTTTTACATTTTATTCAACTTATTTTTTTATCTGTTGTATTTTGAGGCGTCAGCACATATACATGGGATAAAAGTTATTCTTTCACTTTTCAATTTTATTTGTCGAAAAGTTTTTCACTAATTTATATATATAAAGAAACAATATTGTTTATTGTCACTCATTTTAGCAAAATTAAGTTATCGAAACGATGTAGCTACAACTTTTAAGTTGAATATGCATACGCTATAATAATTCTTGAATTATTTTAGAATCCTGATGGTTCTTTAGCACAGGCTGCTATGATGCAATCAGCACTAGCCAAAGAAAGGCGAGAGCAAAAGCAGCAGCAACGGGAAGCGGAGATGGACTCAATTCCAGCTGGCTTAAATAAGCACTGGATCGATCCATTACCAGATGGTAAGTTTTAATCACTAATTATAGAAACTAGTTTAACACCCCTTTTACAAATAATTGATAACTGCTGAAAAGTGCTATTAATAGTAAATTTTTCTCTCAGATGTGAAGTCGCAGTCTGATAATTATTACTAGTTTGTTTAATCATTATTAGGAACTTTTTCTACATATATATTTTTGTTTCTGTGTGAATTATATATGAAATGCCACATCCTTTTGTTACAGCTGAAGGCCGCACATTAGCAGCTAATATGCGTGGAATCGGCCTTTCAACACAGGACCTTCCCGAGTGGAAGAAACACATCAGCGGAGGATCCAAAGCTTCTTATGGAAAGAAGACACAAATGACCATTTTGGAGCAGAGACAAAGTCTTCCAATTTATAAACTGAAGGATGACCTTGTTAAAGTAGGTGGAAATTTTGTATTTTTTACTGAAATCTCATTTATTTTTGACCTTTTGACCCAAAAAGTTGTGTCAAATCAGATGTTTCACGCAATTTTTTGGTCAAACCTCAAAAAGTCAGGAGAAAGCTTTCCTACTCTGTTCTTAATAGTTAAATTTCACACGAACATAAATCTATTTTCTCCAAAACAAAATTTTATTCAGAATTTTGTTTGCGAGTAGTCAAGGAATCTTGTCCCAAAAAATCAAGGATTATTTTTTTTCTCCAAAGTGAGTGAGAATTCTCTTTAGATTTTTGGACCATGAATCAATGTGTTAAAAATTTAGAAATTTTCAGTTGTGTTTAACCGTAGTTCTCAAAGCCCATAGAATACCTTCATCATACTTTGAACCACTTTATGGAAATACTGTGTTTTACATTTTACATAAAAAATTGTTGCACTTTCACGGTGTAACTGTTTCAAGGTGCAACATTTTTTTTTTTTTTCTCTTTTAAATAATGAGTGTGTTATGGCATAACAGATTGCGCATATATGCAGTTTGGGGGTATATTGGCTATTGTGTTGACTTGGGATGCATGAGCCATTATGCAGTCAAGATGCATAAACCTTCTAGTAAAGACTCTTGAAATACTCACTGTAGTCCGGGGTTTGGTTCCCTAGGCCTTAAGAGGTTCGGATTCCTCGGAAAACAGTAGGTCCCGGCGCAGCATGACCACTGTAGTCTTTGAGCCGTAAAACCACAAAACAAACAAAACGAATCTTGAAATACTAAATTATATATAACAAACATCTTTCACAAAAACATTGTATTGGGTTTATTACCTTGGAGCTCAATGGACTAGATTCAAATCCCATTATGCTATTTTTCTGTAAATATATCCTGGTTCAGTGGTCACATGAAGCTGTCAGTCTTATTTCAAATGACCCATTGCTCTGTCTTGGGAGATAAAATATACAATCAAGCTTTTACTAAAACTGAAATCTTGCTTGGCGCAGAATGACCACTGTTGTCCTTGCGCCATAAAAATACAATCAACCAACTAAAACTGAAAATTTCTAATATGATTTCACACTGCAACTTCTGAGCAATAATCCATAGGAAGAAATTGTCTTAAAAGAACTATATATTTTTTTTTAAATATTACATCACGGGTTGCTTTCTACCTCTCTGTTATTGTTACAGTTTACTTCGTGAGGAGCATAGGAAAGAAACCTACTAAAATGTAGAACATTATGTCAGTATAATAGCAGAACTACTTAAGGGGGCCTCCAGTAATAAATATCAAGAAAATGTATATTAATGTAATTGAATTAATAATAAGTTTATTCATAAGCCAAAGGTCACATTAATACAATTATATACAGATGTGCCATTTTACATTAAATTAAGCATATTCATATCATATCATGTAATAAAGCAAAAATAGACAAAACTGGTTATATTCCAGACTTACTGGAGAGTGGAGAAGAAGCTGAATTTTAATGATGTGTGAATTGATTGTTCAAGTATATTTTCATTTGAGACACCTGATATTATATGTATCCTGACTTCAATCATTCTTTCATTTGTAGGCTGTAACGGGTAACCAGATTCTCATTGTGATCGGTGAAACAGGCTCAGGAAAGACAACTCAAATAACGCAGTATTTATCGGAAGCTGGCTTTACTGCGAAAGGCAAAATCGGATGCACACAGCCAAGACGTGTGGCTGCTATGTCTGTAGCCAAAAGAGTTGCTGAAGAGTTTGGTTGCCGTCTCGGTCAAGAGGTAATTTATTAGGATTTTTTTTTTTTTTTGCATGTGTATTTTAATAAATTGTGCTATGTATACAGTAAAACCTCCCTAATGCAACCATCTGAAGTTCCATGAAACAGATGTTCATTCAGAGAAGTGGTCTTGTCATGCAGGTGATATAATTAATATATAGTAAAAGGGAGATAGGCATTAAATCGAATAGAAAACAGCTGCAATTATGTACTCAAATGTCAAAAACTTGTGTCACATTCGCATGCAAAATATGAAGTTAAATATTATGATTTGAGGCACAGTATAGCCCAGATGCTCTTGCGCCATAAAAAAGCCAAACAATCAATGATTTGAAATTTCAGTTACAAGGTATGAAATTTATCACCTTTTCAAAATGGAATTGATGATAGTTTGATTAAATGGTACAATTTTGTTTCGTTTTTAAATAATTTCGAAATTCATAAAGTAAATGAAGTATTTTATCATTTTCAACAGATACCGAAAATTCTATTAACTTATTCACTTCCTTGATTCTTTCCTGACCAAAAAAGAATGGTTCTAGGACTTAAAATAAATTTTATAAGTTAAAATAATTTTTTTATAATAAGCTTTTATACAATCCTGAAGGGAATATCATTGCCAAATTGTTTGCTCTTTCAAATTCAGAAGATGAATAGAAAGTTAAATTTTCTTTTCTTGGTATCCAAAATGTGGGTGCTTTTAGAGGCAGAATGTAGTTTCTAATGCTCGCTGAATGGAGATAAATTTAGCGCTAAGTCTATGGGAGAAAAATCCATTTTTTGAAGGAGAAAACAATGATCATTAAGTGGGCGTGGGGGGAGATGGTTGTTCAGAATAGTTTTACTGTATGTGTGTGTACACTTATTTATTGAGTATATTAAATAATGAAAATCAAATTAATATTAATTGACGCTTTTATATATGTAGACTTAAAAATTAAAATGTGGTATAACATAAATTTTATAATGTACATCCCTCTAATATATCTTATATTTTATGAAAATCTACCAAATAAAAATCTATTATATATGTGCATCACCCTTCTTGGCGCAAGATGACCCTTGTACCATAAAAATATAACCAATCATCAGAAAACATGGCTGCTTGATTATAACTGTCATAATTTGGAAGTCCCGCTGGGCTAGCAATCTCCTCCACCCCCACCCTCCTCAACTAAGTTGTCACAAGATTCAACCAACTCATAGTTTTATGTTAATCAATTCCTTTGTTCCTAGGTTGGATACACCATTCGATTTGAAGACTGCACCAGTCCGGAAACTGTCATCAAATACATGACAGATGGTATGCTCTTGAGGGAATGTCTCGTTGATCCCGATCTAAAAACTTATGCAGTTATTATGTTGGACGAAGCCCACGAAAGGACAATACACACTGACGTTCTCTTTGGTCTGCTGAAAAACGTAAGTGGAAACCCCTACAATACAAACATAGGGATCAAATTTTTCCTGTATCTATTTATCGTATCATTTTCTCTTCTAATTTCAGGCAGTGAAACGACGGCCCGAATTGAAACTGATTGTCACATCAGCAACATTGGACTCCGTTAAATTTTCACAATATTTTTTCGAAGCAGTACGTTTCCAATAATTTTTTATATATATATTTTTTTTTTACCTCAAAATTTATTTACGGGGTTAATTTCCTTTCTGAAACTTTACTGTTTTCTAAATTTTTTTTTGTTGTTGTTTTTTAGCCTATATTTACAATTCCGGGTCGGACCTATCCAGTGGAAATATTATATACAAAAGAGCCAGAAAACGATTACCTGGATGCATCACTTATCACCGTAATGCAAATTCATCTTACTGAACCTCCTGGTATACCATGAAATTCTCTTACATGTATTTTGTCTGTTATACAATAATTTCTGCCACCCACGTATTAATTAGCTCAAACTAGAGCTTTATTCGTTTTGGAGAAAAAGAGACGCTTTCCCCATCCTGGATTCGAACCAGGGTCCCTCCGTTTAGCCCGGAGTGTCTTGGACCGCTAGACGAATGAGGACAGGAAACAACGCTCTCTTTCTCCGTATGTAAAGGTGTTAAGGTATTATTACCCTCCGCAGGGATAACACAATTGCCTTTTGGCAAATTGGTAATTGTGTTATCCCTGCGGAGGGTAATAATACCTTAACGTATTTTGTCTGGTTTCAACTGTATGATTTATTATTTTTTATATATATGAAGGTGATTTGGAAAAATTTATGCTGTGCAGCATTTATATCCTAAATCAAACCTTTTCATTAACGACTATATATCTGCCTGTGGAACAGCATATACCAGTGATCAAAAATGAAAGAAAAAAAGCTCTAAACGTTTTTTAAAAAAATAAATTAATGTTCAAAATTTTAACATTGAATAAAAATTTGAAAAAAAAAAATTGACAAGGACAACTCCATAAATAATTGTGATGCCAAATGGGCATCGAATTTCTTTGTAATTGCCAAACCTTGCCAACTGTCGAAAATGTGATAATTTCGTGACAGAAAATTGTTACAAAAAAGTTACATGATTTTTATTTAGTTTTATTTTGGGGAAGATGTTTTTAATCTTAAAACAAAGCCTTCCCCTTGAAGATCGGTGCGTTGTACCATTTCTGATCAATTTCCAACCACATGTATGGTTGTACTGACCCTCGAAAGGACAGTACCGTCCGACTTTGTAATATATAGGCCAAAGAGCTCTCGATTGAGCGAAGAATGTCAGTGTCAGAATTCAATTAATTTTCTGTATTGTATTCTTTACCGAACATCAAATGCATGCTAATTATTGTTCTTCACTGAACCTAATGATGTATGAATTATCATTACTATGAAACAATAATTGGTTCATTCTATTCAACTTTTTATTTCTTTTTGTATCAATTCAGGTGACATTCTGCTGTTTTTGACTGGTCAAGAGGAAATTGACACGGCATGCGAAATCTTATTCGAGAGAATGCAGTCTCTTGGCCCAGAAGTGCCAGAACTGATCATCTTGCCAGTGTATTCAGCATTACCTAGCGAAATACAAACTCGTATTTTTGAACCTGCGCCACCTGGCTCTAGAAAAGTATGTTTTTTCGTCGCTTTTAAACACATGCTCCATAAAACATATATTTAGACTTATTTTCATTTACATATGAGTTTTGCGTATTTCCTGCATTTTGACTATGAAACTGGAGACGTTTAATCGATACATTTTTTTAAGGTTGTTATCGCCACAAACATTGCTGAAACTTCTTTAACAATTGACGGAATCTACTACGTTGTTGATCCAGGCTTTGTGAAACAGAATGTGTACAACTCTAAAACTGGGATGGACTCGCTGGTGGTCACACCCATATCACAAGTAATATATCACTCGCAAAAAAAAATGTTTTCTGTCAATTAAAAAATTATGTCATGCCTGGAATTAAAACTGGTTTTTTTTTTAATGGTTTTTTCAGGCCCAGGCAAAACAACGAGCTGGCAGGGCAGGAAGAACCGGTCCAGGAAAAACGTACCGCTTGTACACTGAGAGATCATACCGTGATGAAATGCTAACCACACCAGTACCTGAGATTCGCAGAACTAATTTGGCATCAACTGTGCTACAGTTAAAAGCCATGGGAATTAACGATCTCCTGTCTTTTGATTTCATGGATGCTCCACCGCCAGAAGTATGTCTTTCCTTTCATCCAAATAATAATCTGAGTGATATCGCCATCAATTATTACACGTTCAATATTAGATGAAAGTGTTCTGTCAAGAACTTACCCTGGAGGTATTGATCATATATTTACTCATTCCAAAGGAAAGTCCACTGCTTGTGACCTTTGCATCCTTAGATGCAATGACGTGCATTGCAAGGAATGATCAAAGACTTGTATAAGTCAAACCAGCCATAAAACCCAATTTTATGCAGTTCCTGATGCAGAGTTTTGATTGGAGTGGGTTTCTATATTAAGTATTGAAATTTTCATACAATCCCCCTATAGCAGCTTGGCTATTTTTCTTTATACAGAACACTAAAGCTGAAACATTCCCCTTGCAATAAGTTCTTTTGCCCATTATTACTTTTTATCGAGTCCCTGGGTGCAGGAGTGCAACAATAATGTATTCTATTAATCTAATGTGTCATTCGTGTGGGTTCAATTCCCAACGTTAAAAAAAAAACTTTCCGACTAACTGTTCACTGTGCTGCGTAAGTTAGTTCACTAGACCTTTATATTCCTTGAGAAAATGCAGGTTTACTGTTAAATGATGCCATAGTAACAGTGTGTTCATTTGTCATGCTGTTAACTTGAATTCCACTTCCCATGATGCCATCAAGCATTTGCCCATCCTAGTCTACGATTCGGTTCCCTTCTGCACAGAGGTTTGGATTCCTCAGAGAATTGCCAACCACATGGCCTTTGCTGACTATGCACCGTAAAAACACAAACAATTGGTGCATATATGAGTATTTTGAATTAAAAAATGTGTTTGTTTTAGAAATACACCTAAGGTCATGCTGCATCAAAGCCTAGTTCTGCAAAGGGTCCAAGTGGCTATTGGTTAAAGAACCAAACATCAGGCTACAGATTAGTAGGGAAAAAAATAAATTGTTTTGCACTATTTGATTTCAGACTTCGGTTTTCTACGTGGTAGACATATTCCTAATATTTCACAATCAAATTGTTAGAGGAGGGGAGGGATGGTAACCAATTTCAACTGTATAGAAAACAGGGTTTGTACAGTCCTTAAAAGTCCTTAATTTTTTAGGAAACAATTTTTGGTCCTTAAAAGTCCTTATTTTTACCCAAAATCTACAAAAAGTTAAAAGTCCTTAACTTCGTTCTTTTATTTCTCAACATTTGTCTGAAGTATGTTTTAGTTAAAATTTTTATTAATGCCATTCTTCTAACAATATGAATCAACATTAAAAAAAACGTGAAATTCACATCATGCGGATTGTTATATTCCTTTTGCGAACAATAGGAACATACATAGAAAATTCCTCTGGGAATATGCAGAGAGCACTCCCCCCACCCCTAGAAACTTGCTTGAGCATTTCTTCAGAACTAGAATGACCAGTGCAATTCACCCCCTCCCTCTCCGAAACCTAGATTTAAATTTTGAATTTAATTGCGAGGCGACTTAGGCACAGCGGCAATTGTTTGGTGCCACCACACCACATATTTTGTGATTACATATTTCCATTATGAGAAGTTTTACTCTGTACTGTGTGTGTATACACTGCTCTCTGCCCACACTCTATGCAGTGCTGTCTTAATTAAAGAGTATTGAAATTGCGGGGTTACTGGACTGTGTGACACCGCACCTCGCTGACTGGCATTTGACTGGCTGTCTTATCATCTATCCAAGCCCAAGGTGGCAGTTACCACTTTCATCAGTTTTTCATTCCTCACCTAGTCGTACGCAGGATATTATTTTGAGGCTTGGGGGATTCAGGATGTTTTTCCTCATTTGTTTCCATTCAAGTTTGTAAATGACTAGAAAAAAAAAAGGCTGAACTTTGTTGAAAGTTGTCCAAAAACCAGCAAATACGAAAACTTTTTTGAGACCTTGAGAGTACGCGCCGCGTACTCTGTATTTTTCAAAATTTTTTGAGAGTACTCGGTTCACACAACGTGTACCCTTTGAGGACAGTCCTGTGTGTATATAATGTTCCTCCCAGCCGTTTTTAGAAGACTGAATGGTTCTACCTGGTCTTCAAAATTAAGCTAGACACCTAAGAAAATATTTCGTGACGGAAAATTGCGAAGGAAGGGGGGCATTCATGATTACCTTTTATGCATTATTATAAAATAACAATATTTTATGAATGATTTATTTTATTGATGATGAATTTTTTTATTTTTCCACTGTTTGGGGAAGGTAGCTGTGTTTTATGCAGTTTTTCTTAATTTTAAGTTAAGGCAAAGTAGGGGGTGCTTTTCTGAGGAGGGCTGATTGAAGGAATTCTGCAGTAGAGTGTAGAGATTGACTACAATTTAAAAAAGAGTAAAAAAAAGTCACCTTTTAAAAAAATTTCACTCTTTTATAACAAATCTGACTTGTAATACTATTTTAAGAAAAAATAGAAGTACAAAGTCAGTTACATATATCTTATCTCTGATTCATTCTATTCCTGTTTGCTAATAGGTCCTTAACCCATTTTTTTTTATTTCTGGTCCTTAAAAAGTCATTAAATTTCATGTCAGGAAATGTGTACAAACCCTGGAAAAGATGGCCAATCTTTTCGGCACTTATTTCCCCGAAGATTAATCCAATTTTTCCAGAACGTTGCAAATATTTGTGTTGAAACTTTGATTGTGGCATTTCTCCATTATTTTGATAGAGAACATTTTAAGGGTATTGTGATGAAAAATAAGTATTTCATAACTTTTGGATCCCCCCCCACACACACACACACTTATCTGCTATTCAATTTAAAACACAAAGTCAAACCATCTTTGATGGGGAACAAAAAAACACAAAAAAAACCTCACTGAAATTCATATAATAGTTTTGAAAGGAAACATTTACCGAATGGTGAAACAATGGAAATTTTGAAAATAGTGAGTTTTGGGAAAACTTTTAATATTATATTGTAATAATAGAAAATGTAGTCAACTTCTCACCTTGGCATTATTTCATTTTAAACTTGCAGTAACTTGTTTGCCACTGAAGGAGCAAAACGAATTAATAACACTGACAGCTAATGAAAGCATGGTCCTGCGGTGAAGTAGTAGTAGCACATTCAAAAATAACAACACTTACTGCAGTCCAGGGGTTGGTTTCCTAGGCCTTAAGAGGTTTGTTTGTTTGGATGTTTTATGGTGCAAGAGCATCTGGGCTATACTGCGCCAAAATTAAGAGGTTTGGATTTTTCAAAAACTAAGTTCTGATGCAACATGGCTCTTACTATCGTTGCACTGTAAAGCTCAGAGAAAGCAAGCATGAATTTGTAGGAAGAAATTTGGTAACAAACACTTATTTCGACGCTGACATAAGGTTTAAAAACACATTTCTGAAGCCAACTACTCCCTTTGTCAAGTGAAGGTGGAATGAAATTCTGAATTCTGCCTTCACTTGACAAAGGGAGCAGTTGGCTCCCGAAACGTCGTGTTTTTAAACCTTACGCCAGTGTCAAAATAACTGTTTGTTATGGAATCTCCTGGTGAAACTCTGTATTGTTGCATTAAAATTTGATAGAGTGTTAAAAAATTATTTTTACATTTATTTTAGGCACTGTTAGTAGCTCTGGAACAACTTCACTCATTGAGTGCATTGGACGATGAGGGACTACTAACACGTCTCGGACGAAGGGTGAGTGACGATTAAATGTGCTAAAATTTCTCAAAACTTTTAAATTTTAAATACAGTAAATATTTACTAGACATGAAGTTGTAATTAATGACAGTCAGTGATTAAGATATCAATTTTCAAATCAATGTCAAGTGTCAGTGTCATCTCACTTTGATTGTCACTTTCAGATGGCTGAGTTTCCCATGGAGCCCAATTTATCGAAAATGCTCATCATGTCTGTACACCTCGGCTGCAGCGAAGAAATTCTCACTATCGTATCAATGCTCTCAGTTCAAAACGTATTCTACAGACCCAAGGTGAGACACATGAAAACGTTGCATTTAAAAAAAGGAAAAGACACAAAATAAACTTCCCCGAAAGAGCAGTTCTTCAGCTTAATTCATGTTTTGTGTTTGATTGATTGATTGATTGTTTGGCTTTTTTATGGCGCAAGAGCATCTGGGCTATACTGCGCCAAATGCAGCCAAATGTGCATGCGGTTTATAGATTCAACATTGCCAAGAAACCACAGGCAGTGCAGAAAACCATTAGTATTAAATAGTCGACGTATGAGGCGGGAAATACCAAACTAAACATTAGCAAATGCTTGTGACCAGAAGTGTTTTAAATTTGGAATATTTTCATATACATAATGGAGTAGAATACATGTCTAAACTCGAAATTTTCATTTGTACTTAATATACACTTTACATACCTAATTTGTAAGTTAATTTTGTACAATATTTTTAAATTTTGTGCTTGAAACGATATGTGTTTGTACATATTTAAACCATCCAAAGGTGAAGATTTCATGTTCACACATAAATACTTAACCAGGGTGTCTGTCAGTCTCTGAAGTCCCCAAATGAGGAGAAAAGTCCCCGAATTCGAAAAGAGGTCCCCAAAAATTGATGAAATGAAAATTTTCGTCGCTAAATCTTGCTTTTATTTCCAACCAGAAATACTACAAAAAAAAAGTGTCTGGAAAAAATGCATACAAAGTAAGTTCAAACAATAAAGATTTTATTCTGGTAATTTATTCTTTTTCTAAATACTTAAATCTTAAATAGTTTGAAATCATCAAAGCATATTTTTCACATGTATTAGTAAGTAAATAAAAAATAAGTAAGTTACTTATTTTTATGCAGTGTAATATTTTATCTCTGATATGATTGGCAGTCAGTAAAACAAATGCTTACAATATGAGTTATTACTCTAGGATTACAGTGCCGCCTTCGGCGGCCACCCTTCCCTACATCCCCCCATTCCCACTCTACTACTACTATGGTTTATTACACAATATTGTCATGGTATAAATGTTATTTTCAACCAAATATATTTTCCCTTAGTAAGGGAAATTCTGTAAGTTATCAAAAAAAAAAATATTATATAAAATAGTTTCTGAAAAATGAAATAAGCGTTACATATATAATGAACAATAATGCGTAAAAATAAAGTGAATAATACAAATTAGTAAGGTCCCCAAATTGGATTCCTAGATTTTGTAGATAACACTAAAAGATATGGTATCCCATCAACACTCAGTGAAAAAACGTGTTCAAGGCTGGAGTCTTTTTTTTCTTCTCCCCTCCCCGGGACATTAAACTGGCTGTTGTGCACTTTCATCATTTTGACTGTGAGCCACTACGTTAATTCAGGTGTGAGGTTTTCCATTTGTTACATCATGCCGGCACTCTAAAAGTTTCAGATGAGGAATGCTCAACCTATAGGGAAAAGAGAATTAGAGAGCAGGGGCAGAAAGGAGACATAGGAAAGTAGAGAAAGAAAAATAACTTAACATGGGCTATTTTTCAGATTTTTATATGGTCCAGCATATAGATCCTGTATGATAAATTTATTGAAGCATTGTTTGATCCACTGTGGGCAGGGCATATTCTTTTCTTTAGTTTTGTGGGGGGATAATCCATGCTCACTTTATTTCGATGTTATATTCTAAAGAAAACATGGATGTTAAGTTTACATTATAAGTAGTGATTAACTAGAGAATGAGTAGATGTTTGAATATGTCAATGGCTTTCCAAATGTCAATATTAACCTGAAATTCAGTTGCATGTATGAAATATGTTTTTATGTACTTAAACATTATTGTTTATGTTTTAAAGGACAAGCAAGCTCTCGCGGATCAGAAGAAAGCCAAATTTAATCAAGCGGAAGGCGATCATTTAACTCTTTTAGCAGTGTACAATTCCTGGAAGAATAACAAGTTTTCAAATGCTTGGTGCTATGAAAACTTTGTCCAAATGCGGACATTAAAACGGGCTCAAGATGTTAGGAAACAATTGCTAGGGATTATGGACAGGTGTGTATACATCAAAAATTCTTTTGCTATTAATAAGTAACCTTTTTGTGCAATCCCTGCCAAATACTATATCCGAGTGTTTCATCTGGAAAAAAAATTAAGGCAGGGTGCATGGCCTGACAAAAGGTCCTTCTTTTTCTGTAAGTGCACGAATACTCATTATGAATATCCGCGATTACGTCAGCTTTACTGGTACTAACACCTTTAAACAACATCTTCATTGATTTAGTTCCTATTGCTGCTTGCTTTAATTTTTTTTAGTTTTCGCTTGCAGGTAAGCATTTCTTTTTTTCTGTGTTAAGTATATGTGAAAGGCGAGCGGAAGGTGTGCGTGATTATTGCAACCTAATGGCAGTGTTGCCAGATGGCAAGATTAAAAAATCCTGACTTCATACAAAATAACAAATTAATATAACTACAAGTTAGTTAAACAATATCCTATATTATGATATTGTTGTTTTGTATGCAAAACAATAATAAATAATCTGGAAATGTTGGCCGAGCAAGCGGCACTGTGTTTCCAAGGGAGGGAGGGACATGCAGTCCAAGAGATGAGGAAATAAAGAAGAGATGGAATCTCCATTTGGGGATCAGAGCTCTTAACGAGATGCGGTAGAAGCCCAACTTGCGGTTCTGGTTAAGTACTATATATAAAACTATACTTATATATAAAACTATGTATAAAACACCAGACATAAGGTGGAATTGAAAGAACAAATATTGGAAAAAATAATATGAATTACTACGGAATAGCATTATGAAACAACAACCTAGAAATTAAACCTAAACACAAATTTAAATCAAAATTAAAAAAAAATGCTTACTAAATAATCAAAATTAATTCGTTACCACTGGTTGCAAACATATCAACAATAGTTTTGGCCTGTATCCTATGTATGACCAACTATAGTTATATATGAATAAATTATTTTTTGATTTGATGATATGAAATATTATATGATATTCTGGTAAAATACCATACGACACGTAAGCTCCATAAAATAGGGATGTAAAACATGCTTAATTTAGTGCTTAAAGACAAACAAATTGATTTTAACAAAAATTTGATCTGAAAAATACGTGGAACCGCTAACGTTTATCGCAGTAGTCCGTGGTTGAAAGTCTGCAAACCTGGCAACAGTGCTTTGTTTACAAATATTCGTCAGCAATTTCATTTTGCCAAAACCATCAGTGTTATTACAGAAATGAAATAATGAAGTACAAAATTTTTATAAATCAACAAATTTCATCACGCGTTTTGGATTCTAACGTGGGAATTTGAATCATCATCGGGGAAGGATGGTGCGTTATTTTCCGAGGGTTGGGTGGGACATATGGGCACAAGGGTGAACAAGTTGAAAGGCAGGGCGCTAAGCCCTTCTATTTCGCTTTTGATGAAACACTATATATCCTAGACTTCTTAGTTTCATGTGTAGGAAAAGTTTGCCATTAATTCACTCGAAGTTAACCCAGGATTCGAAATTAGAGGGTGCACATGAAATTTTATTCCTGCACGTAAATTTTTAATTTGAGTTCATGCAGTGCACCTAACTATTCAAAACTATGGCTACTTACGTTTATTTTTCAAGAACAGTGACCTATGGACTAATTTTATATAATTTTCTCAATGTATCTGCATTTGCTTTGAATTTTTTTTTATTACAAATGAATGTTCAATTATTTTGAAAAGTGGTATTTTTTCAGCTTATATGTTTAATAATAATTTCTATACTTACATTTTTCCCATTTTTAATGTTGAGGTTTACTTTCTATTCTGTTAGTTACTTGTACACTTAACTAGTATTTAGTGCACCTAAATCTCAAGACTTTGGTGCACTTGTGCACCTGATTTAAAAAGTTAATTTCAAACCCTGTGTTAACCTAGCAGCTGTTTCTATTAGATGTTTTGCCGACCATCGTCAAAGGGGGAGATTTAAAGTGAGCGACTTGGTGCTGCTGCCATTTTTGGGTCTATCATAGCGTTTTGTAGCTTGTACCAGCTAGGAAACCGTATATTTGAGGCAGACCTTAATTTACTGTACTTTTGTAATTGTTACCAAATTAAAAGCAAACACACTGTGGTGATGTAGTAAAATTCTAATTGTCTAGACTCCCGTTGTCATGATCATCCAATTAATCAGGTCGTACTTTGTATTCTCAATTCACCTTTTGACCCTGTGCTAGTGTATTCACATAGCATATCACTAACCCATGTTAGTCTAACTCAGTGGTTTCCAACCTAGGGGTCGTCACCCTCAAATGGCTGTAAACAGGCTCTGGGGTGCCAACTATTTTTAGTTGCAATTATTTTTATAAAGAATTTCATACTAAAATGGCCTATTGCTACACACATGGAAAATGTCACCATGGCTACACACATTGCAATATTCTACTAATGGTTGTTAACTTTATATCTATAATATATATTAATATACATAATTAACAATATATATAATTAATATAATATAATTTTATATTTAATGTGTTTTCTTTACTCTAAAAATTCCTCTTTATTATAAATAAAATGTAAGGCGGTAGACGGGGGTCATAGACCTCTTTGGTTTATCAAAGGTCATAATGAACCAATTGATGTATTTTTTTTTATTTAATAAATTCGAACACTACGCAGATTAAATTAAACAATATCAATCAACGTTTATTGGCGTAGTGATACTAACACCGATGTTATGGCGTGATTAGATGGTGAAACGTTCGAAAGAAAATAAATATTTCTGCGTTCGGTGGGACCTGAACCCACGACCTTCCACTTGCCGGATGAAGGCTCTACAATCTGAGTGATGAACGACAATATATAATCTCTTTACGAACGTATATATATATACTGCTGCCAGTTATTTCGCAGAATGGTGTAGTACATAGACTACTATTTAAACCAAATTGCAAAGAGACTGGTATTAAATTGATCGAAATGCACGTTGCAGCATATGTATTTAAATAAAGTTCAGCGAAGTCCTTATATACGTTCATAAGACATTAGATATTGTCGTTCCTAGCTCAGATAGATGGTAGAGCCTCCGCCCGGCAAGTGGAAGGCCGTGGGTTCAGGTCCCACCAAAGGCAGAAATATTTATTTTCTTTCGAACGTTTCACCATCTAATCACGCCATAACATCGGCGCTGGTATCACTACGCCAATAAACGTTGATTTATATTGTTGTTTAATTTAATCTGCGTAGTGTTCGATTTATATAAAATAAATACATATGCTGCAACGGGCATTTCGATCAATTTAATACCGGTATCTTTGCAATTTGGTTTAAAAAGTAGTCCATGTACTACACCATTCTGTGAAATGACCGGCTTCAGTAAAGTCTTTATATACGTTCGTAAGGGATTGGATATTGTCGTTCGTAGCTCAGATGGTAGAGCCTCCGCCCGGCAAGTGGAAGGTCGTGGGTTCAGGTCCCACCGAAGGCAGAAATATTTATTTTCTTTCGAACGTTTCACCATCTAATCACGCCATACCATCGGCGTTGGTATCACTACGCCAATAAACGTTGATTTATATTGTTATTTAATCTAACTAATGATTCCCTTGCTGTCCTTACACCATAATAATACAACCAACTATCCTAATTGTGCTTAAAATAAAAACGCTTATTAACTATCTGTTTACTGTAATCCTCGAGGCTTATAGGTTCCCTATGCCTTGAGAGGTTTGTATCACTAAGAAAACTATCAGTTCACTGCATTATGGTCGTGTAGTGATGATGCATTCATTTATTATACCATTAACCTGGATTTCACTCCCAATGGTGCTGTAAAATGTGTGCCGTATTTCTGGCCACTGTGGTTTGGGGTACAATTCCTTTCATAACGGGGGGTTCAAATTTCTCAAAAAATTGTAGGTCCTGTTGCATCATGCCTTTTTCTATTCTTGTGTCATGAAAACAAACAGTGTACCAAATTATATCTGTGCAAAAAAACACGTTTAACGCACAGCTGCTCATTATAGTCCAGGGGTTGCTTCCCGAGCCCTTAAGAGGTTTGGATTCCTGGAAAAACTGTAGGCCACCTTACAGCATGTCCCTTGCACGTACTCCTTTATACAATGTGCCCATATTTACTTCAGATATATGCAGATTATCTTACTAATTTGCTCATTGCCATATATGAAACACTTCTCTTTCAGACATAAATTGGATGTTGTGTCATGTGGGAAAACTACAGCTCGGGTCCAGAAGGCTATTTGCAGCGGCTTTTTCAGGAATGCTGCCAAGAAGGATCCTCAAGAAGGTTACCGAACACTCGTTGATGGACAGGTTGTTTACATCCACCCTTCAAGTGCTCTCTTTAACAGACAACCAGAATGGTAAACCATCTCTTTTGTTATAACAATACCGAACTTAAGAACTTGGTTATCGAATTTGAGAATGAATTGCAGCAATAAGCAAAAGTGAAAGCAATCGATTCTTTCCTTAAGATCAGTATTTCCGATTAAAATGCCCAATTTTAGTAAAGCTTATGAAATCCATTGTATTGTTGGTTTTATAGCATATGGTCAGTTGAAATCATGTCGCCCAGAACTTAAGTATTCTGAAGCTCTGTCGAATAAGGAAATCAAACCCAGGGCTATGGATCGGTAGAAAAACAGCAGACATTTACAACCAGCTCCACATGTCTCAGATTTCTCTTATTAGTACAACTTAACATAAAAAAATGTTGTAAAACAAAATAAACTCAATTGGCCCAAGGGTGGTACACCACCCTTGGGCCAATTGAGTCTATTTCAACTTCAAGTGAACTTGGCCATATATAGATTTATTGTTGTTTAGAGGTCACTGTGAGGTTATCTGTTTAGAAAACTTCATTTTAACCATTTGATTTTTTAGGGTCGTATACCATGAGTTGGTTTTAACGACAAAGGAATATATGCGGGAGGTCACAACGATCGATCCAAAATGGCTAGTGGAGTTTGCTCCAGCATTTTTCAAGTTCGCAGATCCTACAAAATTGAGTAAACATAAGAAACAGCTGCGTTTGGAACCTCTGTATAATAAATATGAAGAACCCAATGCATGGCGTATTTCTCGTGTTAGACGAAGAAGGAACTAATGTGAATGTGCCATACTCATACTGTAAATATCATGAATGCATGATCGATTTTGTTGATATTTATTTGACATGTCATTAAAAGTGTTTTTATTATGGTGGTGTGTTTTTCTTTAACAAAATATGATTAAATTTTTTGTTTTTAAATTTTAGCATATTTCACATGTATTCAGACACTTCACACAGAATTAGAAACCTCTGTTTAATGTCTGGTTGGGCTATCTTGAACCTCAACTCACAACTTAACTGATGCTGTTTGGCATAGATTCTGCAAAGTAGTGGAGTGAGTTTAAGTCCAATGCACACTAGGCACTCAACAGTCTTTCCTTGATTTGGTGAAGATTTTGCTATCATTAGATCTGTCATTTTGACATATCCCATATGTTCTCGATGGGGTTAAGGTTTGGGCTCTGTGGTTTCCAGGGTAAAAGGTGGAAGTTATCACCACATGCACTGAAGAAACCTCACATGATGGATAGGTGCATTATCATCCGGGAAGAAGCTGTCACTCGTAGAATGAAATTGTGATGTTACAAGATGAACAGTATCAGCAAGAATGTGCATGTATATCCTTGAATGATGCTCAAACTTCCAGGAATATCAAAGGATGCATGCTAGTACATCCCCACAATAATCTTTTCATTGTACTTTAAAGGCAAGCTGGGTACATTGCTTTGTGGAGTCTGCTATATTCTGCTGAATACAGAACAAGATAAACCCTCATTCATCATGTGAGCTGTTTTTTTCCGATCCTCCTAAATCCACTCGCAGCATTTTGGACACCAGTGCATGCAAACAAGTCCTTTGTTGAAATCAGTGGCCTCCACAGAAGTTTACAATTACTATAACACTCTTCAATTTCCTTTGCATAATTCAGTGAGACACGGGTTGAAAACACCTTGATTAAATTTCTTCATCAATTGCTATGCATTAGAACTATATTTGTCCCATACAAGCTGCCATGGACCACCACATTTGCTGTAAGGTCTATAGAATCACAGTTATGCCTTTTCAACAAAGACTGCTAGATATTCTTTCACTGACTAAATATTTCTGATAACCTCACCTTTCGAGAAACCAGTCAACTGCACAGTCCTTGAAATTGTTGTTCCTGCCAGACAGTCACTTACATTAAGTCCTTTTCCAAACACAGACCTTTTATTTTTCCTATTCTGAGGATCTTACATTTACAAGACAGAGCAACCACTTGCTTTAATAGGTTCTTTGAACACTAGTGCCTTACAAAACTGGCTATTTTGCTCATAGGTTACATAAATTAGGTTTAAATAGCATTTGTATCCCAATTCACTTTATAGTATGTGTATAAACTTGTGTTTATGGTGCACAAAGGCTACGCCTAATAAATTAATCGTTATATCTTAATTATACAAAACTAATTACCTAGAGGTGAAAGCTTGTATTTATATGTATATGTGAGAGATATCTCCACCCTGCAGTAGATTGAGAACAGTTTTATTAATATGCACTATATATGAACATTTATCATGACACCCATATTAATATGATAAAATAGCTCTGGTATGATGTCAGTATTAAGTAGGTTTTGCTATCACAGCCTCAACTTTTCGAGGAAGACTTTCTATATGGATGATCTTTCCTATGATACAGTATGTATCTATAGGCATTTGATTTCATTCCATCTTCAACATGTCGAACAGCTGCATAGCAGTTTGGCCTGGCTCTCAACCGGTGTTCTAACTCATTAAAAAAATGTGTAGTGGAATTCTCAGGGCTTTTGGCTAGCTTGTCAAGTTAAATTTATTTCCATTTCCTGAAATCCCTGAGTCATGGCCTTTATGTATAGGTGCACTGTCATGCTGAAAATGAAATAGGCCAGTTTCAAATAGTTGCCACAGTGTGAATGACACTGAATTGCTTCATAGGTATTAGCATTCATAGACTTAGCCCATATTATGAAAGACAGTTCAATGCCATAATTCCAGCTTCTCTGAACTCAACAGTGGGAGGAAAATGATCCTATGAGTAACTATCACGCATCGCATTACCACAACATATAGTGTAACGCATTCCTCAACAGGACATTCTTCTATTGAAGAAAACACTGTGCATAGTATAGTAGTAGATAAAACACAATCACAGTTATATATTTGAAAAAGTTTACAATTTTGAAGGATATACCCTTCTTCAGAATGAATATGTGTTTACAATCTGAACGAAAAGCTAAAACTGAAAAAATAATACATTGATGGACAAGTGTCATCCTCTGTTGAAAGAGAGAGTGATTTAAAATAAACCAAAGATTTAAAGAAAAAAGATTAGAAAAGTGGGAATAAAATAAGAGGAATAAAAAGAAAAAACAATTAAAAAGTGGAAAAACATAAAGAAAAAGGTGATCCTTCATAAAGGTGGAAAAAGGTCCACACCTTCAACTTCGGCTATCGGTAAAAAGCACAGAGACAACATGCTGAAGCCTCACGGTTAACTTTTTTTTTTTAGGTACAATGGGTTCACACTTTTTTATTCATGGATAATAAACTGCAGCACAACGATCTCAACATGGTGATTTTCTTTGAAGTGAAGATATCCATTGAATACAGTGGCCATTAGCCTAGCCTAGTTTGCCATGACTTCTGGGGCACCTAACGTGAAAACGTTTTATCCCGTATGTGGGATGAAAACGTTGAGGTGGGGGAAGATATAGTAGGGTATAGATGGTAAAACTGGTGTTATTTGAAACTAGGGAGACTGAAGGAACAGAAGTAAAAATACAAAATGATAAGAAGTAGGAAATAAAAAGAGAAAATTAAAAGTAACTTTAGGAGGGAACAATGAAGGAAAACGTTTGTTGGGAGTAAAAGGTAAGGTTAAGTCTGAGTGGCAAATAGTTTGAGACCGGTGATCGAATGTGAAGTTGGGACGGCTTATTGGGTTGGTAGTTAGAGATGGCAGTCAAGTATATCATGATTTGTTGAAGTGAAACAAGTAAAAAAACTAGGGGGGGGGTAATGAAAAGGGAGACTTGTTTAGGAGCGTGTACAACCTGCGGCCTCTGGAGTTAATTTTTTTTTGGAATTCCAAGAGGGGTGTTTGGCATTAAAGTCTCCAGCCAAGAGAGTAGGGGTGGTGTTTTTAAGGAAAGTTTCAATGTCTTCATTGAGATGGCAGACAGTGGGGGAGGCAGAAGAAATTGAAGCGATTGTTTGATGAATCTAGAATCTGGATTCTAACAGCTTCATGTGAAAGTAGGAGGGGTGTTGTGGGGAGCAGGGTGGCTCGTTCAAGAAAGATTTGTGGTAAATGGCTATGCCTCCGGAGGGTCCTTGTGTGTTAGAAACAGTTTGGGGTCGGTTGGCATGTGTACAAATGTAGTTGGGAATTTTGTGATTAACATGCGGGGAGAAGAAAGTTTCTTGTAGAAGGAGCAGCTCTGGACTCCTAACGACAAAGTCTCGTAACTCGCCAATCTTATTTGTAAGACCATGTTAAGGAAGATGATGATGCTGAGATGGAGGGGGGGGAGGGTGTCCCTAACTGGGAGCCCTATAAGATTTTATGGCTTTGGAGATTTGTGCATGGGAAGTGATGAGGATGAGAAGATCAGTGCATGGGAAACATGAGCCCCTTTAGCCGTTTAAAAATTTGATTTGCCCGAACCTGCTATGCATTTACTTTCAAAAGTTTTACAGTCACATTTTAAAATAAGGTACTTTTTAGCTCATTACTAATTGTCAAGCAATATCAATTATTTTTGTAGCGTTTTGGTTTTTCCCCCCCCCCCCCCAAAAGTACTCATAGGGGCTCCAGTGGTGTAGTCTTAAAAAAAAAAGTAGCCTAGCGCTCTTCTAAATTAGAGATGAATCCATGAGGGGGGAATTAGGGAACCCCCAACCAGTCAATAGCCCATTAATCTGATAGGGACAGAAACTATCATCATGTATGGGTTGTTGAGCTGGCATTGCAAGACACCCCACCCTGAAATACCCTTCTGGATCCAACACT
>QLNU02014176.1:90345859-90372579 GCA_006491805.2 Dysdera silvatica
CAAATAAAATTTCTTCTTACCATAACTGTCATAGAATTCAACCTCATCTTTCATTTGTGCCTTTCTAGCTTCAGTTTTGTCCCAAATACCCCTTTGCCACCTCTTTCCCTCAGGAGGGATATAAAGATTTGGTTTGTTGGTGCCCTGTATGCCATGATAAGCTAGACTGGTTAACAGGTTTCATTTACCGAAGCTGTTTGAGTGCCTCGTGTTTGCACACTGTTTTGCAAATGTATGGTTCAGAAAGTGTTTCTCACAAATGATTCTTTTGGTGACATTAGAAATGTCACAACCGTTTTGGCATGTTTAAAAGACCAGTTTCATTTGTGGTTTGTAAGAAGGCAGTTTTTTTAAACAGTTTGGCAATTTTGTTTCCATCACTAATATCTGTAATAAGGTAAGACAATTCAAAGATATGCAACAAAAGCATGAAAGAATAACATAGCACTCACCCATATATCGCCCTGAATATGTACTACTTTGGTTACAAGCACTCTTGCTTTATATACTCGATCCTCGTATACAGGAAGCAAGTGATTTCTAGATCTCTTCACAAAATATGGCAAATCGGGTGCGACAGCTGTTAAGAAAATCAGTGCGTTTAATGCTTAAATATGAACACACTTCTATGTACTAACTATAACACATACTTTTCCATATCACCTCACTCTTTTTTTTTTTTTTAAATAGCCACTTGGTCTGCAGTTCTGCTTTTTCAATTAATTAACTTTTGCAAAACTCTGCCTATGGCATTCATCAACCTGTCGACAAAAGATATACAGGGTGTTTATAAATTATTTATCCTATTATATGTCTCCTACATATAATAGTCCCTAAAGGACCTGGGTCTCTTTAGGAATCATCGGCCACTAATCTTTATCTGAAGATTTCCCCTTGTAATCCAACCCTTGTGAGGTCTTCAGACATTTTTTCTTCCCTGGTTTTTTTCCTCGCTTCCGTGGGCTGATTTTCATGATCTTCTTCACTATCCTAGCTACTTCCATTCTTTCAACATGTCTGAACCACAAAGTCTTTATTTCCTCATTTCTGTCACAAGTTCTAGTTCTTTATACAGTTAGCATATTTCATTGCTTTTTCCAATTTTTCACATGCTTTCATCAACTGTCCTATATATACATTTTCCCAAAGAGTTTTCTTTTTTCACACTCTCAGCAATTCTTTGTAGTTAGCAGCCAATGTCCACATCCGTTCCATGCAAAAATACAGATCTTATTATTGTTTTATAGATGGTAAGCTTTAGTTTTCATAGAAGATTTGTAGAACTTAACACTTTCTGAAATGCAAACTAGCACCTACTTCCATTATTCTTGCTATTATAAGCCTGTATATAAACTCATGTTTGTAAAAATTGCAACACCATGAAGGTAGCATGTGATTGAGCTGAAACTTTCAGGAAATGCAAATTAGGGTATGCTATTCAAATGATTAGAATTTCAGAGTCACTGCGTATGCATGGGCTGAGCAGCGCCCTCTGAACTGCTGATGGATCCGTATAAATAGAGGGCTGTAGCGGGGCGTGTATGGCTATCTGCTAGTGGTAAACTTTACATGAGATGTCACTATGCCTCTACGATGGAAGAGGGCGACATTTCAGCAAGTTACGGAGTTTGAACAGGGACGAATGATCGGCCTTCGTGAAGGTGTTAATAGTAGTAATAGTAATACTTTATTCCTTAATATTAATATATATATATATATTACACAACAGGAGAATATAAAAACGATTTGCTTGGGAAAAGGAAAGACAGCAGCAGCGATGCTAGTAACGGGGCTCTCTTTCCGGTAGAAAAAAACAAGGGATTTCTCGTATTCAACAAGAAACAATAACGATATCGATTCGCGCGTACAAATCCGCATTGTTATTAAGAGATTTACATTTGCAGGTGTATCACATTTACAGAGTTTATGAGCAGAGTCTTGACTCGAAGATGTTACAAGTGAAGGTTGAAGTCCAAAGGTGGAATCTTTGTGGGCTGCAGAGTAAGAATGTTTTTCCTTGTAGCCAAGGCCGGAAGAAGAAGTAGGAGAAACAAAAATAGTAGAAAAATGTAAATGAATTTTGAGTTGACCGTTGCGGGTGCAGTTTTAAAGGACATTTATAAGGAAAGGCAGACAAAAGAAAAATGGAAAAGGAAGAGCAGGGAGAGCAGAGGAGGGGGAAGAACTGAAAACTAAAAGGAAAGAGTGGGAAGGCAGAAGTAGCAGGCAGAGCATACTTGATTTAAGTACTAATCAAAGATTTTGGCTTTAAAGGCGTGAAAAGACAGGGCTTTAAATTCTTGGGGAACCGAATTCCAGATTTTAGAACCCGTAACGGAGACACTGTGTGTTTTATAGTTTGTGCGAGTCCGCGGTATTCTGATATCGTCCTGGTGACGTGTATTGTAATCATGTGTCGTCTGTGAGATGGAGAAAGGTAAAACTAGGTCACCTTTTGTGACTTTGTACATAAGGAGTGCAAGTTTGTAGTTTACTAAGAGAGTGAGAGGAAGAATGCGCCATAATTTAAAAAATTGGCCAGTGCATTCATGAAAACCTGTAACAGAGTGTATTTATCAGGATCGGTTATATATGCCATCAAATGGAATGGCTATATATTCTGCTGAAACCTTTTCATATGCTGTGGGTGGTAATGTTCTAAGATCTTATCATTTAAAACATGTAGCCATATATGTGTGTGTCTGTCTGTCTGTCTGTATACAGGATCTGATAAATTAACAGTATCACTTTGAAGATCGTTAAGTGCTTCAGAAAATAGTTTTAGTTAATTTAATTTTAAAGCTCCAGCATAAGCTGTGGATGATAATGTTCTAAGATCTTATCATTTAAAACTGCTTATTAGCTATATATATATGTCGTGTGTGTGTGTGATAGCCAGCATAAATCACAGCGTGCGTTAAAATATTAACAATTATTTGCTGGTTAGACTCCTCCATATGCTCCAATCAGATTTAGATTATATTTATGGAAGTTTGTTACAAATGTGCTTAGATATTTCTGTTGTAAATTCCAACTTGCATCGTATGAAATTTGGGGCATGGAACCATTTTTTTCTGTCAGCCATCCATGTGTGTTACGTCTGTTCTTAAAATGCTTCTGCATTTTAACTATATGTTCTACTAAATTATTTGGAATGTCTTTAATACATAAATTTATAATGTTAGCAGAACATCCATAAGTAATCACATGTGGATAGACTAATTTCAATTTTTCACTCACAGTATTCATTTTGTTTTTGTTATCGGCACATACTGCACATATTTCCTAACCATATTTTCCCTTAATTTCTTCAGTGCATATCTTACCAATATTTGCACAAAATTCGGCTGTATTTTTTTTTTCTCAGCACCACACTCTGTTGCTCTTAGCAAATATGTTTTCGTCCTAGTATGTATACTTCAAGCAAAAATGGAGTCATTTTTAGTATTGGTCTGTCCATCCAAAATAAGTGTACGGCTGGTTTGTTCTGAAAGTTCATGTTTTAAATTGAGTTCAACTTGTTCATAAACATCATCTAACAGCCTTCCAGATAACTGTTTATTATTAGGTGGGTTCAGGCCATAGAGGGAGAATGGCTGCGGAATAGAGGGCTAGGGCGGGCAGGCGAAAATTTAGGTCGGGCAAAATTTTTGCATGTTAATCTGCATAAGTAGCTTCGTCAGAGGCACACACAGGATGCTTAAACAGTGCAGCCAACTGCCAAGGTGAATTTGGGGTTAGGGAGGGTAGATGTTCGGAAGTCAACCATGCATTCACAGAAAGATGCCCACTTGCATAGTTGTTGTCACTTAACGTAAACCGAAACTAATCGCAACGGAGAGCGGCCCCAGCCAATGGACCGGAAACACACCCTGGGGCCGGCCATGTCCCCCACAGGAACCTGCCAACCCTGGAAGGAGGATCCGGAGGGATGCAGTTAGAAGAGACTTCTCATACTTTTTTGTTTATCTACCAATCACCACCTCAGCTCAGATGAAAGGAAATTCCATCACCAGAGGGAATTCCCCTTCTCTTCCGAAGACATTTTATTACACTTATTTATACTTTTCTTTAATACAAAAATATACCCATCTAAAAAATAAGATTATTGATACATATCTCAGTAGCATTTTAGATTATTTAACACATATCAATAAAATTAAGGTTTGTTTTGTGTTCATCAGTATTTTAAAATCTCATATTTTTATATTAAGAGACAAAGGGCAAGTTCTTGTATAAAAAAAGACATTAAATTTCTTAAAGAAATAGTCTTACATTAATTTAAGAAATTAAACTATACATAACCCTTTCAGGTTTTTTGCCGGTAAAAATGGCTGAAGAGATGCTGTCCATTCACGTTTTTAAGTGACTGTATAGCCGGAGTGTGGTAAAAATCGGGAGTGTATCCCCTCCCAATTTTCACATACTGCACCCCGGCCCTAGGGGCACGTAAAACCTGAAAGAATAGCAACCCTTCAGCAGTCTCGACTGGCACGAAATCTTAAAGGGTTAAAACGAAAAAAAAAGCCACTAGCCTGGCTCTTTTTAACCCCTTGGGTACATTTGACGACTGAGACTCATCATGCACTTGTCTTGCCTAAGTTATGGATGACGAGTAATTTGTCATTCAAACTAGGACAAAATTAAACATGTACATTTTTGTTCATGGCAAGAGTGATTGGTATCAATTGTAAGAGGATGTTTCTTCCAGAGCGAATAAGCAAATTAAATCCATTCCAAATGCAAGAATTTTTTCAAATGAATCTGTACCCAAGGGGTTAATTTTAGCCGGCTTTTTTCAAACCCTGGATAGACTACAGCTTAGGAATATGATTACCTAGATATACTTTAATTATTGCAAATTAACTCACTAGGTGGTGCTTTCCAACCTGAACTTGGATTGTGACCAGGTGGATCTGGAATCCGCAATTTTGGAATTAATCGCTCAACATAATGCCAATGCCCAGTTACTTCTTCAACGTCTGTATACTTCGAGTCCTTCACATCTGCCCAAATGTCTTTAGGTGGATTTTTCTCTCTGTATGGTTCTATCTAAATGAATCAAAATAATTTTGCTATTCACAAAATAATCATTGAACATTATAAAAATATAAAGGTAACGGTTTACAAAAGGAAGCTCCTTGGCGAACTTCAATGAAAGTAGTGCCATTCTGCCTTCACTTGACAAAGGGAGCAGTTGGCTCCCGAAACGTCGTGTTTTTAAACCTTACGCCAGTGTCGAAATAACTGTTTGTTATGGAATCTCCTGGTGAAACTCTGTATTGTTTCGTTAAAGTAGTGAAAGTGTGCCGACCCCAATTATTTTCAAGATGGTAATCAATCAATAAAAACAAAAGAGGAGCAGGAATTTTAAAATTTATATTTTTTTATTTTGAAAACCTTTTCTCTATCCAAAAATTTTACAATTTTGCTGTTTTATACACTTTAGAAATGGTCGATCTGAAACGTCTTTGCATTTTCGCTGACATGTCAATTTATTGCATTATGAATCTAAAAGACTTGTATAATGGCAATAGTACTATCCTTAGATTGTCATTTTATAATAAAATCAACCACAATAGTTTATTTAACTTATAATTACATGGAAGTGAAAAGTAGATTGTAAGATGGTTGGACAATGGGGTGTAACAGCATAATAATTGCCACAGGCCAAGGTCTAACTATGTCGCCAAAGATGGTAACCTCTTTTACAGATGTGACCATGATGAATTTACATTTTGCAAGACTGGAATTTTTAGCAATGCACTGAAAAGGACGCACCACTTTGAAAGTTTCCATAATAAATATTTTTGGAGACTGTTAAAACGTTCTTCCTTCCATAAACAAGCTCTTAATAGATGAAATCATAATTGATTTACATTTTACAATCTGGGAATTTTTATAAATGTGTCTAAAAAAGTCTAACCTATGTTTTTCGAAGCTTCCGGAATACACTTTTTTGGAAGCTGTTAAAACAATATTTCCTATGCAAACAATCTATAAAGGTTTATATGCAAGTTTTTTTAAAAAACGTTTTTCATTTTCACCATGTACGCTTCACGATACAACATTTGGCACTACTACACAAGATGTTACCCACTGGATTCTAGCCAGTGTTTCCAAAACTGGTAATCAGCACAAATTGACTAGCCACCATGTTGTTTACAGCATTTTTTGTTAATCCTCCGCTCTCCCTAGATCGAAAATCCTGTTTACTTTTCATAGTTAAGTATGCAATATGACTATTTTCTTGCCACAAACATATAGCCCATGAACTAGGTGAGTACTCGCTTTTGGTTTTCCAAACTTTGCAGGATTTTTGTGATTCCACATTATACTGATGATTCACAGGTATTCGATATATGAACGGACAGTATAGGGTGAAGTCCGAAGCAGGTGTGGGGGGGGAGGTCTTCCCCACAACCCTTTAACTGATTCACGAAAATTAAAAAAAATGTCATAAACATGGAGGCTAGTCACTATATCATACAGACGTATGTGACATCAGAGTATGTCACATCGCAATCCCATCTAGTGCAATTTCCAACGATTTCTAGAGGACAGAGAGTAAAGTGGGTAACATCTTGTGAAGTTACACCTAACATTTTCCCTATGCTTTCTTCATCTAATATTTTTCTTAAGTCAGGGGGAAAAAATCAGGACAGAACCTACTATGCAGTTTTACCAAAAATGGTACACAAAACGAGGAAAACACTACTTTCAAAAATGGCAGATACCTTTTAGCCCAGTCCTCAATGGTTGCGAACTCTGCTTTATTACCACATTTTGTTTACAGACTGGGGGAGAAACTGCAGGCTACTGCACTTTGAATTCCGGAACTTTCGGTGTCAATTTAAAAATGTGACAAAAAGTACCCTTTTGTAAATTATAACCCATCTACTTGTGTATACATATGTAGTCCTTTTTAAAAAAAAATAAAAAGTGTTTTTGAAAAAGAGGTGTTTTAAAGTGTTTAAAAGAATATTTTTTAAAAAAGTGTCTTGAAAATGATAGAGGCTACTGGTGTAGACACAATTTCGTCTCTTTTTGAAAAGACACATTAAAGGTACACTTTCGTAAACAATACATACCCAGTACTATATTTCCCAATAGGCTATAGACTAGGGTGGCAAAATTTTGTGTATTGAGTCTGATATAATAAAATCAATACCGCATGATATAATCAGATGTTTTATTGCAAAGAAAGCTAGACATGCGTTCCATTTAAATACCACTGCAGTGGTGCCAGATTGGGCTACAAGTAGCGGATTGGGCGACTTTTTAAGTGCTCTTGCTATAAAAATTTCGAACTGAACGCATTATTTTTCTGGCTACTTTTAATTATCTTCAGGCTATAAATCTGAAAAATATGCTACTTTTTTATTTTCATATATAAAATCACAAAATATTATTAGTATTACATAATACAATAAAAATTTTGTTTGTTGAACATTTCTATTCGCAGTGAACGATAGTTTCACTAAAACATAACATGTTCGATACTCGTTCAATTCCTATGAGATCTCTGTGGTTCAATTTTTGTTTTGGTACTTTCAATCACAGAGATCATGTGACTCCAAAACTCGTTTAACATTGCAGTTCTGTGCAAACCTTCGAGCATATATACGCTATATAGGCTCGAAGGTGCAAACCATGGAGCCACATTAGTGAGGTCAATTTTTCTATTTTCCTGTGTTTCAGTATGTAATTATAATCAAACGTGGATATAGGGGGATCACAGGGGTTATGACCCCTAAAAATATTTTTTTCACTGCAAAAAATTCCAACTTTCATGATAAATGAAGGGTGTTATTCCAAGACCATGGCAAATTTTGTCCTTGACCCCGCTTCCCCCAAAATGAAAGTCTGTATCCGCTCTTGATTATAATGGTGCGTGCTTGTTTAAGTGTAGATTGTACATTTTGGAATACGGTCGAAAATTGTTAACTTTGGAGTTCTTTCCATAGTGAAGTCAATATTTTTAGTTTAACTTGCATTTCATTTAATTCCCGTTATATTTTTCGTTCGGCAATGAAAGTATAGAAAAGATAATATTGACCTGCTCATACAAGTATATCTGTTAGGCTCAAACATCGAAAATGCTCAATAAACGGGGAAAAAATACCACAATGCATTTTGGCCGTTTCAAAAATCACAAATCCTAGGGTTAAAAGAAGCTCCTGATATGTCAGGGGCATATTGGGGATGGTCCGAAGACCGATCCTTTTCCTAGGCTGCTATTGGAGATACGATTACGATATTCCGTATTCAGAGAGCGTACGTGAGGGCACTTGAAATGTTGCATGTCAGTGCAATATCAGAGGTTACCGGAGCCCACAACTTTTTTCCACGCCGCTATTGGAACAACTACTACTACTAGTTGCAAAATAATTCATTTTTATGTTTGGGCTACAAATAGTTCAAATCCGCTACTTTTGGAGCACAGTTTGCTACTTTTTAATCTTCAGATCTGGCAACACTGTACCAGTGTTCTTCTATAGGCTTTTATTTTTTGCTAAAATTAAAATTTATTTCAAAAAAATTGAATTTGATTTATTATATACCAAGAAGAAATAATACTTCAATATAAGTTAATATTGTTTAATATTTATGTTTCAATTTATGAGTTTTTATTGAGAATACAGAAATTTTTGGCATATATTGAATGTAAATTTTTATGTTCCTACCACTGATTGGGGGGGTAGGGAGGGGCAGCAAAATGGAAAATCCGCCCATGTCTCTGTCATTTTTAATACCATAAGCTTTAAATATAACTACTAGTCGTCTATAATAATTATATATACACATGTTGTCAATTTGAAGAGTGAGGATGTGTTTTTTTTTAAACACATCGCTTCAAAAGGGATGACTATAAACGATAGATAGATGGATAGACTTAGGAAGCATCTGGAAGAATGCTCATCTGACTTTGACGGCCAAGAAAATGATGATATAGAAGACTCCACTTGTACTGCAACAAGACACTGATACAGAACAAGAATTAAAACTAAATGAATAATCTGAGAAAACCGTTGCGTACCAGGTACTCATGTATAAATTGCCGTTAAGTTTTTTTGCCAGGAACACGAGGTGATGCGTTGCCCTGATCGCCATGGACAAGGTGGCCATTCCGAATAGCTAATATTTTTTGTCTGAGCATTTCATTCATTTAATTTCATTAGTTTAAGAAAAACAAATGTACTTACAGGATCAACATGTCTTAACCTGTAAGACGTCGTAATACCGACAGCACGAAAATTTACTAATTTTCTGCTTTGTAGGCCCAATCTTCTAATTACAGAAACAGACATTTTATAAAGGGAAAAAGTTACTAAATAGTGACCAAATTTTTTCCAACGTTCTCAAAGCTTATGAAGCAAAACAAGCTCGAGATTTAGCAATGATTCGATTCAGAAATAATTTAAATAAACTGCATGATCCCTTGCAAGTTTTGCTTTTGCAACTTCCAAACGGACTTCAAAGCAAGCTTTTGTAATTCTGTTTACAGTACGGATATGACGGAAGACAAAAAATAATCGATAAATTGTTTACTTTATATCCATAACTATCGAAATGGAAAATATATATCGATTATTTTTTTTTTTCATCCAGTATGCAGCGCCATCTTACGGAGCGAATAAAAAATTTTGTTCCAAAGTAAGTTCAAAAATTGTGAATTGGTTATGAGGGGCATAGACGTAGAATTATATAGGCCCGAGCCCACCCAATAATTTTTAATTTTATATATATTGTAATATATAAATTTCCTTCATATGTGCTTGCCCCCTCCTAATAATTTTGAAAACCCTACGCTCATAATGAGGGGCTCCATTCTCAATTACGGAAGGGGTATGGACGCCCGTTTTACTTTCGGAAACACGCAAAACTAAATTTTTAATGGAACTTTGTTACAGCTTTGCATGCAGTGATTTCATCAATACGTGCTCTAAAATTTTTTAAACCCCACCCCCTGGAATTAAATCCTGGCTACGGTCTTGTATACAACAGTTGTGGGCATCGGCATGGCATGCTTGGACGTCGGAGGTTATGATTCCAACACTAATGCACATAAAATTTATTTGTAATTTCTGTTTTTCTAGAGGGATACATTTTTCCCAGAGGAATACACCACCACAGACTTGTAGCCAAGATGAAAGGGCAAGGTAAAGGGCATATAGGCCACAGGGGGGGTTGTTCTATATATATAAATAATTCGATAAGGCAACTGGGGCACAAACATGGGGCGCCTGGTACCGCGCTCTTGCTGGCCTCGGCTTGGCAACAAGCCTGAGGCACCATGATGATCTCTTTAATTATGCTTGCAGTTTCTTTGCAGTGCGTATCTAGAAATTAAATTTAGAGGTATATCAACGTTTTAAAAAAAATTACGTTACTGAAAAATTTTACTATTTTTTATTATTAGACGAAATGCTTTTCGGGATCGCGTCGCCTTTTGTACACACAACTTCGGTACCATACTAGTTTTGCACAAGATATCAGTGAAGAAGAAAACTTGAACATCAATTCCAGCTGAGCCAAAACAAACTCAACGCGATTTGCGCTTGCGCTCAGATGCAGACAGAAGTATTTGTTGACGATGGTGGGTAACCTTATCTGCAATTATTCTTATTATTTGAAATTTTATATTTAAATTAAGAACGCTATTTTGAACTTCATTTTTAAATTTAAATTTCTCTCCACAGCACAAGCTCAAATATTCCCAGAAAGAAAAAGTTAAACAGTTCATCGCCTTCACTCAGACAGGGGAAAAAACTGCTATTTATTGTCTAGCCCAACATGACTGGAAATTGGACGTCGCGTCCGACAACTATTTCCAAAATCCAGAAATATATTTTCGAGAACAAAAAGCCAGTGTCGATAAGAAAAAGTTGGAACACCTCTATTGCAAATATCGTGGTAAGTTTAGGGTTAACGAACACAATGTGCATTGTTAGTTAAAGTTAATTAAAACTATTATTATACGACAAAACACGAGAGTACATTGTCATAAGTGTGAGATAATTACATTATACAGTTATCACTTACATCTCGTGTTAATTGTGAGGTTTCAAATGGCATAGTGATTTGGTTTCTGTTTTGTTTTTCAAGTTCTTTCAATGTGCGAGGACGATACTTACATGTTAATCGCGAGTGATTTGTTAGAAATAGACGAGTCTAAAAATAAAAATACGACATTTGATATTGAGAGAGAGAGATCGTTTGTTAACGGACAGGTTTGGGATGTTATTAGAACATGGATGTTTCAAGTCATAAGGGCCCGCCGAAAACTGCTGTTCAGAAATCGGTAAAAGCCTTTAAAGCACACCAACTTTATTCGTACAATGCTGCTATCTGTTTGATCGTGTTTTTAATACTTTCTTGGGTGAAAGTACAGATGTATACCCTTTTTATCACCAGCTCGTCGCCAAAACTTAAGCTATACTCTACGGGCGCCGTTAGTGGGGGTGGGTGACCTGTCCCCTCCAATGTTGGGGTTTCATGTCCTCCAATTTCAAACAAAATGCCTTCTATTAGTATGTGTCCCCCTCTATATTTACATACGTTAGCACCAATACTATACTCTTAAATGGAAAGTTTTGTGTGGCGTAAATGTGCGGGGAATGGTTGTGACTATTATTAAATGGCGTCCGTTCGTGGCCGGTGGTGTTTGTGTGTTTGTCTGGATGGCAGTGTTTAAATTTTTGTAATAGTTAGGTGAAATGCTTGGGATGAAGGGGAGTATAGGAAGGGGTTAGAGGGGGAAGGTATAGAAGAGGTTAGAGGGGAGGAGGTGTAGAAGAGGGGAGAGGTATGGGGATAACAGGTGGAGAAGGTATGGAGGGAGATGAGTGGAATATGGAGTATCGCAATGTCGGCGATGAAAAGTTGTTGGACTCGTATTTTGCAGAATATGTGTGGATGTGGCATCACAATGACGAAGTGGATGAAATGATTCCGAAAGCCATCAGCCGTTTAAAGAGAGAAGTTTTTTTGTTAAAAAAATCTGAAAAGAGTATAATAGGTAGTAAACTCAGTATAACAGGTAATTACTCCTTAAAAAAACATGGCGGCCGGGAAGCGAGCGCGTTATGACGTAATCCGGGAAGGAGGTTGCTACGCCTTGGCGACAAAGCGCATAGGGGATACACGTGTAGTTTGGTCAATTTCTTGTATCGTTGTTTCATTAAGTCCTTTTGAATATCGGTATGTAAGTTTTGCTCATATACCAAATTACAAGAATCTCGATCTCATTACGATCTCGAAATGATTTCTTTGGCACTTAAAGCTAAAAGTCGTCTAAGTTTTTGGCACTTTTAGCTTTTGTACTGTTAATCTGGGAATTGAAGACGGTGTGTTCTCATTCATGTGAAAGGTTTTGTGGCATAACTGCACAATTCATCGCAGACTTTCTCTCCTTCTGAAATCGTTTGAAATTTGCAGTTGATCAGCTTGTGACATCATACTTAGGGGTCTTTTGTAGATTGCGTTTGGGAAAGGAATATTCCATGCTCTGATTGGTTGCTTTCAACCTGATCTATGAAGGTGTGGCCAAGAGCGATTTAAGATTGACAGGTATATACTGGTTCAACTGTTCAGTCATAAAAGTCTTATCTAAACGGGAAGTGAGGGAATTACCCTTAAGCAGGTGGGGGCTTCTACCATTTACCCCTCTCTGATATAGGTAAGAGTAATTTGTTTTCAGGTATGAATTTTGTAAAAAGTAAATACTGACCTTGTAAAAGTATTTTACGTAGAGGCCACACCCTCATAGATCAGATTGAAGACAACCAATCCGAACATGGAATACACTTCTCCCTAAATGCATGCATTAAAACAAGTGTCGATAATATTTCCAACGTGGTGGAAGATGATTTCAGCCGTTGCTAGTCGCTTCTCGCAACATTACATAAAAATTCAGTAGTATGATGGGTTATGCAGTTTTACCGTTTTTGCAGTGAGGATGAAAAACTAGTATATCAAACATCTAAACTATAGCAGGTATGCAGAGCTGTTTCTGGTGGGGATGTAAAAGGTACCCCTACAGCTGGACAGCTGCATACTTTTATTTTCCTACATTTTAGTAAGGCATTAATGCAAAACACGTACCCAACAACAATTTTTTTCAATATCATCGTAATCGATGCCAACAGTCGCGACCATCTGCCATGATGAAATGTTTTTAGACTTTTTTTTGATCCAGTACTTTTCCTAAACCAGTACATGCTTTGTGAAGGGGCATCCTATCCACTAGATACATACAATCGGTACACTGCAACCTCTTGAATCTTTAATTCTTGGAGTAGTAAAAATAAAAACTTCACCCATGTTTCATCACGTATCTACACAAACATTTCTACAAAATTTTCTCTGATGCTAGTGCAGAACGTGGTCCCCTCGGTATTTTTCTCTCAAAAGTAGCTTCCAATGTTTGTTTGCACTCATTACTTTTCGAGCGTCATGTCGCTTGCTCTTTGACATCATATTGTCTCACTGTTCATAATGTTTTGTGCCATATTATTAGTACTGCTTCCCCATCATTCCCAGCGACTGTGTTTTTGAGTTATAGTGAAAAATGACTTCACATCTACATTTATTCTTTTTGTATGGATGAGAGCTAAAAGGTAGGAAATTCATCATTGAGTATGTTACAAAAGTGGGTTTTCACTGACATTTGTAGAAACATTGAAACATAGCTGAGTTTTGTTTATTTTTTCTATTCCCAAGTTTACGAATTTAGCGGATTTAGTTCCTTGATTACATGTTTTAGTGTGTAGGGACACCCCCACAAGGCATGCACTGATTCAGGAAAAGCAGTATGTAAAAAAAAGTCTAAAAAACATTCCATCATGGCAAATGCCGTTTTTTCAATCAACCAAAGTATGATCGCTCCTTATATCCAGCTCCACTGGAATTAACAGAGCTGTCTTACGTACCAACAAAAGTGTCAAACGGCCCTGCGGTGGCGCAGTGTGGTAACGCGTTCTCCTAGTGCGCCGCTAATCCGGGTTCGACTCCCAGCAGTGCAAAGAACGCTTACTCAGAGATCTCATAAAGATCGCACTGCTCACTGTAGTCCGGGGTTTGGTTCCCTAGGCCTTAAGAGGTTCGGATTCCTCGGAAAACAGTAGGTCCCGGCGCAGCATGACCACTGTAGTCTTTGAGCCGTAAAACCAAACAGCAAAAAAATAAAGTATCAAACTCGATTTGCTTTTGGAAAACCAGGATCCCTTTCATACAGACTTCATACTTCAATTCCAATTCATACAATACTCATTATATACCAATGCAATACTCGTATTCCACGAAAGGTATACGTATTTCCGTAAAAGAAACAAAAAAATAAATTCAAACACTGAAATGTATTGAATTGATATGACATAAAAACCCTGCTTTTAATGAATATATTAGTGGTGTTCCATAAGTTTATTCCATGACAAATATAATATGTTCCGTTTCTCAGAATGGATGTAAAACAAGGTTTCCGAATTAGCACTGTGCATCTGTGACAATGTCTAGATTCCTGAATTTTTGCTGTAGATTAGTAGTATTGATCTAAAACATGTATGTCAAACTTAAAATTGTTTCTTTGAATATTAAGTGTTCGTAAAACATTAGTTGGAAAGATTTGGATAGTTGTTTAACACATTCAACCTCTGATTCAAGTCCCTGAACCCTGTTTTCTGACGAAACGGGAACCCGCATTACACTCATTTCCTATGACCAATCTGGCACTTTGATCCACGTAAAACCTGCCGTAGGAGATTCATGCATGACACAAACCCGCACCTTAAACATATGCATATCTTTACCTTGTTTGTCATGGAGTGATCTTTGTCACCTTTGAACCATAAATAAACCAGCCAATTTGGAGAAAATGGATAGTATATAAGAGAAATGTGTGTATAGGAGAGTAAGTAAGTAGTTCACCTAAGGAGAGTAAGTAAGTAGTTCACCTAAGGAGAGTAAGTTCACAAGTTGCATCTCAGTACTATGGTTTTCCTAAGATTATGAACCGCTGTCACTTTGGGCATGGGTTTTCAAACTTCTTTGACCCATGATTCCCTTTGCTTCTCATCATTTATCAACAGCTCCTAAATATAACAGAAATGTACAAATCACAGATCATGTTTACATCCTGAGTTTGTCTCTCAGCGATCTCACCAACCAAATGTTTTCATATGACATGTTTTATAAAATGCTAGTGATTGTGACAATGCTCTTGACTGAAACCTACAACAACCCATGGAGCTGTAATGCATAGTTTAAAAAAAAAAAACTGACTCAGGGGTTCAAACCCTGGAATATGGATTAGTCGGAAAAACGGCAAGCACTCTATCAGCAGAATGCAACCTTGGGTTTTTGTATAATGGACATATATATTACCGTATGATTATAGATGGATTATGTGCAGGCTATCCTTTACTATCCCCTCCTTTAGGCCATAGACTGAAAAAATAAACAATTAAGACACTTTTACAGCCCATTCCTATGAGGGAACTAACGGTTCAGTGAAAATGTTCATAGCAAAATAAAAATGAATTATACTATAATTTTTGCCACCCACGTTTCAATTACAGCTCAAACTAGAGCTTGTGTAATTTTGGAGAAAAAGAGACGCTTTCCCCATCCTGGATTCGAACCAGGGTCCCTCCGTTTAGCCCGGAGTGTCTTGGACCGCTAGACGAATGAGGGAATGATTTCGAATCCAGGATGGGGAAAGCGTCTCTTTTTCTCCAAAATTACATAAGCTCTAGTTTGAGCTGTAATTAATACGTGGGTGGCAAAAATTATAGTATAATAAATTCCCCCACGAAAACTCACAAAATTCTCGCCCCGGAGGCTTTCTTGTGTTGACCATATTTGGCAATTGTGTTATCCCTGCGGAGGGTAATAATACCTTAACATAAAAATGAAATGGATCAATTTTGACTGCCAATCGTTCTTATGGTCCGAAGACTCTTTGGTTCCCAGGGGAACTAAGGTTTGTGTTCTTTGGAAACTATTGTTCCCAGTGCAAGTTGACCTTAGCTGATCTTGAACCATAAAATGCAAACGACCTTTCATATAGTGCAATTCTATATCATGCATGACATAATACTTTAATATGTTTAGTTTTCTAGACTAAATTAGTTAGTGGTTATTTGGCACTGACCATTTTTAATGTTTCAGAAGTGCATGAGATGCATGATTTTTATTTTTAGATCCATCAGAACCTGACAAGATAACAACGGAAGGTGTTCTAAAATTCCTCGAAGATTTAAACCTATCTCCGGAAAGTCAACTCGTTCTGATAACAGCTTGGAAGTTTAAAGCGGCAACGCAATGTGAATTTTCAAAAGAAGAATTTGTTACTGGAATGGCAGAACTGGGGTATAAAAACAAAATTTTGTTTTATGTTAATCTACTTTGTATCAGAAATCGGTATTCTTTTTTTTTTCATTCATTCTCATTCGTTAATAAGAATATATTTCTTTGGTCTCATTCCCATTCCTTAAATATAATTCAATCACTTTAGGAGAAGACGCTAATTTTGGGTCATGTATATTCAATGGAAATAATTATTTCTTTGAAGTGAGGTTAACCAACGTCTTTGTGTCAATGACCAACTCCTTCCAAAAGGGACTTTTTAGTCCATTTTTAAGTCCAAAAGTGAAAACTTAAAAATAGGAAGAAGATAACGTAATGCACTGAATAAATAAAGTTCTAATGTAAATTTAATTTGAAATCAGTTGGTTTGCCATCTGTTCGTGTCTGCTTTAATCGTCGGGCTCTCTCCGGCGATTTTTTAAAATCAGTTAAATTCACCGGAATTGCATGTGTAGAATTCATACAATCGCACCTGAAGCGGCGAATTCTACACATACAATTCTGGCGAATTTAACTGATTTTAAAAAATCGCCGGAGAGAGCCTCACGTCTGTTGACATTAAATAATTTGAAAAATTTTTAAAATGGCGCATTGTAGCCATTTGTGAAAACCTTGAATGTGGTGGATGCAAATACTAAATTCACTGTAGTGCCCGAACGGCTAATTTTTGGAAAAAAATTCACTGAACAAAAAATGTTTATTTTGATGTTCTTCACCTGTTACACATACTTGGCAGTTCCCAACTCTTTTCCAGTGTGTTAAAAAAGGCATTTTTAGGCTTATTTTCACTAAACAGTAACACAGATCAAAATCAGAAAACGGAATTCCGGATTTCTTCGTCTCTGCTGTATTATTAGCTCATTCACTTAAATTATGTATCAAAAATTGCATTTAATTCATGCAATTGGCTACGTAGCAACGTGATGGACGTAAACAGTAGTTACGCTCTACAGCCAAACCGGCCCCTTTGCGGACACGGGGATATGGACAAACATGCCTTATTTGGTGTCCCCTATCATCCCTTAAAGTTTTGCCAGATATTTTCCAAACACCCTGTATATAATTTTATTCATAGCAAGCACTGTCGTTAAAGATAACAGGGTGTCCACTCATCTGGAAAACCTTGAAAGGTGAGGAAAGCTTTTCTGACTGGAAATGTCAGGGGAAAGTCAGGGAAATTTGAAATACAAAGGCCAAAGTCAGGGAAATTTGAAATTCATTGTTATAATAAATAACTTATTAAAATAATTTTCCTGAACTGTGCTTTTCATACCACATTACCTACTGAAAAACTTGTACTTTTGACTAAACTTCTTCCAAAAGTTACCATTTTGCACCAAAACTAATATAATTTATATAAAATTATTAAGCCTATATATTTCTCAGGAGAAAATGTTTGCCAAATATATAACTAAAACTTGGAAAAAAAAAGTTTTTAGCTAAATTATCCAATCTGTAAGGGATTTTTATTATACCAATCTCCTTTTTGTTATATGTAGTCATACACCTTTTAAATGAAATAGAAGATGAAGCATCAGCTTTGCGATTATATAGTTAAACTCTTTTATAATGAACTCAAAAAGGGCCAAATGGAAATGTTGCTGTAAATATTTAATTAGTGCAAGTTTTTAGTGTAAAGAAATACACTTTTTAATACAGCTTTTGAATTTGTAAATTCACTATAATTGAGTTATAAATGGCTTTGGGGTTTGCGTTAATCGATTTCATGGCCTTGAAACTTATTTTGATTGGGCAAATTTTCGCGGGCGCATTGTGTGTTGTTTACTGTAATTAGCGACAGGAAATCGATTAAGATTTGGTCTGGAAACCTGGAAAAGTCAGGGAAGTTTGAAATAGAATGTGAGTAGACACGCTCTATAATCTTCCTCTTAATTTTAGTACTAGGCAGAGAAAGTCTAGTTTCGTAGGAGTAAGGCTATTTACTCCATCCAAGGTAATGTTGATTACTCTTGCTTTTTAAACGTTCATTATTAAATGCTAACTGGGCAAGGGAAGAGCATGGAGGAGGAAGCTTTAGGGCTGCTCTTTGACATGTGGCCCATTCAGCCCATCTGTTGAATTACAATACAGCATGGTACACTTATAAGAAATGATTACACTTTGCTGTCATTCAATACTCTGCACAGATCACCTGTGCAAGTCAAACACATTTTTTTCTTTGGATCAGATATATTTAGAAATTTTACCTCTATCCTCCCGTGGATTGCATAATTGAAGGTTTGCTATATTATATTTAAAATTAATTTGCAGGTCTAAATTATTTTAAATGGGAATTGAGTCCTCTTCAGAGGAATAAATGCAGTTCACAGCAGGACGTGCTTATAACTACATTACATGCAGGCTCTAATATATGTTGTAATCAATCTTTGGTTTGAATTGAGTTTGCTCTTTTGAATATTTATGTTTCAGGTGTGACTCAATAGAAAAATTAAAGCACAAACTTCCAACGTTAGAGAATGAACTAAGGGATGCCGTAAAGTTTAAAGATTTCTACAATTTTACATTCAATTATGCAAAGAACCCTGGACAGAAGGGGCTCGGTATATATATATTGTTTTTAAATATAGTTTATTCTTTGCTTTACTGGTTTGAGAAATACTGTAATTAGTGAAAATTTTCAAATGTAATATATTTGTCTAAAATTTTCTTATGTTTCTGTGCGTCTTTGTAATGGGTTAATAAACATAACACTTCTATGGATTATATAGATATGCATACCTGTCAACTTGTACGATTTGTCCATACAGTGTATGGATTTTGGTGAATTGTATAAATGATCGGTAAAATTGTACTTTTATTTTTAGGGGAAAAAACAAAAACACACTACAGAGTTGGACCTCAGTCCGTTCCCATGACTAAGCTTGGACGATGTATCAATACATCGTGAAAAACCGGTGTGAAGCGAACATCACACACCGGTTTCGTAGTTTTCAAATCAGCGATACATCACGATTTCACAGTGTCATACCGCCAATTCCGATGTTTCTTTGTGCACATGTGCGGTTTTACGATATTGTCTCATCTCTTGGTCTGGTCAGTTTCCTGGTTTCACACCACATGCACACAAAGAAACATCGAAATCGGCAGCATGACATCAATAAACCTCTCCTGTGATTTCCGCCAACTGGCAGTGTAAAACCAACTAAACTTAGAAATTTGAATTGTAGCTTCCAAAACTGTGCCCTGCACATGCCCACAGACTTCACTTTTGATCCTTCTGAATGTTTCCATAAGGGGTGGTATAAGAATTAAAGCATATTTCGACAAATTAGAAACTCGAAATGCACCGACCAAGCTGCCAAGGGCGTGTCAGGAAAGGGGCCCAAAGCCCCCATCCTTTTTCCAGACTGCTATTGAGGCCATGATTATGATATTACGTAATCAGAGATAGTACACGAGGGCGTTTGAAATACCACATGTCAGGGCCGTTTCGCATGGGGGGTAGAGCCACCATCCCTTTTCTTGGCTGCTATTGAGGCTACGATTACGATATTGCATAATCAGAGATTGTACGTGAGGGCACTTGCAATGCCGCATGTCAGGGCCGTTTTGAGTTGGGGGCCGGAACCACCATCCTATTTTTAATTTTTGAGGAATTTTTCAAATACAATTGAAAAAATTCTAAAGGTTTTTTACGTTTATGTGCCATTTTTCAGTTTTGAGAAAGAATATTTAGTTAAAAAGTTTATACATATATGTATATAGTCCTTTTTTTTTTGTTTTCTTGAAATTAGGTTAAATCTAAAGAAAACATAATTTTTTTTTTCCACTGTACAGTCTGGACTTACATTAATTTCATTGGGTGTCTATTGGAGAAGGTATTATGATATCACCACTACTTTCTTAATTTATACCTTCCATATCTATACTAATCAATCATCTTTTTTTATTATTATTATTTGTATATTACTTCCGCTTCTCCTAATTATATCTGGTTCTGGGTTGCAGGTGCTTTGTCAGACTCCAAAGTCTTTACCCTTTGCTTCGTAGACAGATGAATTTAACTAATAAATTGTAAATCACTATCACCTCATGTAAATAATTATATGTATGCAAAAAGTTTGATTTAATTAACACAGTATTTTTTTCCTAATTATAATTTCGTAGATGTAAGCATACATCAACATGGTTTTCAAAATTATTGGGGAAGGGGATGCTAAGCACATATTATGAACATTTATACATTGCAATATATATGTAAAATTGTAATTTATTTCAAATCATTGAAGGGCTGGGGGCCCATATAGCCCTATGCCTATGTAAATATCTATAATTAAATAATGTGTTTAATTTGGGAAATTACCTTGGATTTTTTTATGTTCTGGTTAATATAGTTTACATTTGTTAGTCATCTGTACATAATAAGGAAAAATATTGTACCTCATTCAATTCTGGACACGTTATACTGCGTGTACTTTGTGCACTCTTATGACGCACACGCGTTTTAAAAATTGTAAGAATTTCGAAATTGACATGTTGGCAGGTATGGATATGATTTCATGGAAACATACCATATATTTATGTGAGTATGGAAGCTATTAGGGAAACCCTCCATCGAACAGTGAATATAAATGTGATGTTTGTGATATGTGTTTATACTGATTGGCTGCTTTACGAGATGCACCATTTTCTTTAGACAAATGCAGCAATCATAGGTGGTGATATTATAAGGAAGTATTTAAAAAGGGTAGGGCAGATTATGTTACCATTATAAACACCAATTTTTTTTTTTTTAGAATAGGAAAGTAATTTGATTTCTTGAATTTCAAATATTGGATGATTGTATATTCTGAAAGAGCTTGTTCTAGAGAGCATTTCTGAAGTAATTACTTTCTCAGGATTGTCTTGCACAACTATGGGTACCATTCTTCCATACCAAGGGTAAAGTCTCGTCTTTTGAAGCTTTTTGAAATCTGGCCAGATCGTTGGAGTGGGTTTTTTTTTTTAATAACTAGTTCCTTTTTCCTCCCAAAATGTAGACAAAATCTTGTAAGATTTCCTTTGTGTCCACACGCTCTAGAAACTCATAAATGTCTATAGAAATATGCACTGGTACTTATTCAGAGAGTTTGGCCACCATGGTATTGTTGACTTGCATATGATATTGGTGTATATATTTATGAGTGATCATCAGAATTAAAAAAAGTTTACGATTGAGAGAGATAAATCTCTATTTTCACACTTAACATTTTTTTTTAATGACATTTATATTCTGATATCTGGGTGGAAGTATTGTAAAACCTCCCGAAGGCGACCACCGTCAGTTCTGTGAAAAAGCAATCGCTTAGAGAAACGGTCTCTTAATGGAGGTATAGGATGTGAGAGCGATAATTAATTAAATAGAAAATAAATGAAACTACATACAGAAATGGCAAAACGTAAACTTAAGGAATATGATTTGATATTTTAAATGTTAATTGTGAGCCATGACATTTACAACTTTTTAAAAAAAGGAGTGAATATTTGTTGTTTTGATAAAAAAAAAAATTCTGTACAATTTTTATTTTGAGCACTTTCGAATTTCACTTAAAAAAACGGAATATTTCGTCATCCTCAACGGATGCTGGAGTTTTGATCAGCTTGTTTACTTCCCCCATCGTTTTCTAAGACAAGAGGGCAGGAAGTTTTTTCTTTGACAGTTCCGATGAAGGTTCTTCATTGTACCGAGAGCCTTAAATGCCAAAAAAGACAGATTCCAAAATTTAATTTCGATTTTAAATTGATATAAATTTTCATAACGAAATCTTACGCGATCCAAGATTTTGAGTAATGCGGTTCTGCCAGTTTTCTGATAAAATATGACAGTCAAGTGTTTTCTCATGGTTAGATGCTCTAGGATAGGATCATAGTCTATCTGAACTACTTTTGTAAGTTCAATTGCTACTGCTGAATCTTTTTCTAGTATATTTATGTCAATAAAATCTAAATTGTTTCTTATTGAAGCATTCATTAGTTTGCTTGCACACACTTCACAGTTTGTTCAATTCTCACATTATTCCATGACGGTTTTATCCATGAAACTACGTCATATGCTATAAATCGTTTCAGCCAATTCTGAAGCATTTTGTGAGATACTGGTGAGGCTTGTAATTTGCCACAGAAAAAACCCCACAGCGCTCCAATTTAAATCACCAGATGATTCCATGGTCCAAAGATTGACGTTTGGTTGTAGTATTTAGTATCAAAAACTGCAGTTTAACACACTTCGATCCTTGATGCACATTGTATGAAGTGTTATTCAAAATCAGGATGACCTTCCTTTGCTGAAGGCTCATTTTTTTTATACCTAATTATATAAACAATTCTTCAAATATTGAGGATGTCATCCATTGAATTAGCTTTCCAACATACAAGCTTCACAATGTTAGCATTTTTAAAACATCAAAGTCATTATGATCTCTGTATAATCAATGTTTTTTTCCTTTTCTCCAACAGCGTTAACACACAAGGCCATTGTTAATCATTCTTTAGAATGCTTACCTACTTTAATTTCCTCTGGTTTCTCCATCATGCTTTTGGTAGGTACTGTGTGAAAAAAAAAAGTCCCGTCTTGTCGATGTTGAATACGTTTCGATCGTCATATCCCAAAAGTATCAAAGGAAGGCGAGTCTTCCAATTGTCGCATACTTCATTGTTTACATGTGGAGCTTCCCCACGTATAGGCTTGAAAACAATATTCTGCATACAGATTTTTTCAAGCCATTCATTACTAGCATAAAAATCTTGAATGGCTTCAGCTATTTAAATAGCTTTTCCTTTCATCATGATTCCACTAAGTGGAATTTTCTTCGCTCTTGCAGATCTAAATTATTCCTTCAAAGCTTCATTGGTGTCACTGAATTTTTCTTTGCAGTTTTCTCTACAATTTACAGTCGTTCCATTCCTTTAAAACCGTTTATTTTTTTAGGTGTTATTTGCTTTTTTCCGCATTAAATATTCGGACCAATTCTCTTCCGATCTTCCACATGCCCTTATCCAGAGGGGGGGGATGTTAGTGACCATTCCCCCACCCTCCCTGAAACTAAATTTGTAATAGGAAAACCTCAAAAGTATGTATTTACTTGTAAAAAGGAGAGAAAACTCACAAACTTTGAATAATTATTAAAATTCTGACCAAAAGGTCTCGTTTCGTAGACCACTAATTTGTGAACACTTTGAAGAAAAGATAATACAGAAATTTTTAAAAGGGAGGTATTATAAACAAATGAAATTCTGATAGTAAAGCTACAACCAAAAATTTACAATGATATCCGAAAGCAAAATTGGTATTTCCTCATTTAATTTTGTATTTGTACTTCTTTATAATACAGATAATACATCTTTATTCAACGTTATTTCATAAACATTTTTGAACCTTCCCCTCCCAAATTAAATCCTGCCTATAGCCTTGGTCTTCCATGTTCATTTATAACAATCTTTACTGTGATTGGGCCATCAATTGCAAACAAAACATGGAATCATGATGTCTGTCTTTTAACTAAAACTAATAATGAACGTTTTAATTATGTTAACCTTGCCACATCGCACGAAATGACCTTTCAGAAATAAGTGTTGAAGTAATGCAGAAATTCCATCCAAATAAAACTATTTATTAATTCTTTAAATGTTCAGAATAGTTTTGCAAAAGGTAATTAAATTACAATGCAACGTTAAATAAGTTTTGTACGCCATTTTTGTCAGTGAAGTCTTCGTGGGACGTGTGCACACGTCTATGATAAATTCAAGACCGATTTCATTTTAGAATTCGTTCGGAAAACAATTACACATACTGTTGCTAGATATGGAAATTAAAATTATGTACATTTAAAAAATATGTAAAAAGAAACCATTTGGCATTTTGCCAATTTTAGAAATTAGACTTAAGTTTTCTTTCCTTGCATTTCTAAGTGGCAACAGTTAAGAAAGCCTGCAAAGCGAACTATAAGTTCTCTTGTGGGAGCCCATAACCTGCTAGTTAGCCATCTCTGGTGCAAGGGATTTGCATTGGGTTTTATGCATTTCATCTGTTGGTGGCGCGTTCACCTAGTGTGTTGTTAATCCAGATTCGACTCCCAACAGTGAAAAGAACGCTTACTTATATATCTCATAAAAAACGCACTGCTCACTGTAATTCAAGGTTTAGTTCCCTAGGCCTTAAGAGGTTCAGATTCCTCGGAAAACAGTAGGTCCCGGCACAGCATGACCATTGTAGTCCTTGAGCTGTAAAACCACAAGAACAAACACCTGTGGTGCAAAGGATAACTATTTTATACTATAGTTAATTTACCTCTTGTACTATAATTTTTCTATTACTTCTTATTAATTGTTCTTGGGCTTTGTGTTATTCTAGACTTGGATATGGCCATTGCATATTGGAATATAGTGTTAGCTGGAAGGTTCAAGTTTCTGAGTTTATGGTGCCAATTCCTTCAAGTAATTATTATTACTACTTGTAATAATTGCTCTATATTCATTGTACATACTCATATTAATGAACTGATTGCTGTCAAGTGAGTGAATTCTGAAGGGTTCATGTATAAATATTACGGCCCTGTTGTAGCACAGTGGTAATGATGCATTGATCTTGCATGCTGTTAATCCAGATTTGACTCCCAACTTTGCCAGTGGTTACTGACTACATAGTGGCACACCCACTTAGGAGGCCCCAGCTTCTCCCTTCGGCTAACAAAACAAAAAAAAAATATTATTCTAACAGACACTGGTAAATTATTTTATTAAAAAAGGTAAGATTAAAAGTTAAAAGTAGTGATGTTCCCACATTTCTCTGAACTCTGGTGACATTGATGAGACTGCTGTTGAGGCAAGCAACAGCAGCAGCAGTGGTCTGGGACTGTCTTCAAACGCTTTTCAGGAGGTAAAGATGGATCAAAACACAATATCAAACACAGTTGAAATAGAAATTCTGACTGCAAATATTTCTAATTATGTCAAGAAATCTAACCTCATTGATGGAGATAAAACAAGAGTGCTGGCCATTGTAAAATTGTACAATCTACTAATTCTAACAGTTTTAAGTACCTTGCATTATAGAATGATAGTAATTTAATAATTATAAATGTACACAAAAAGACAACTGTTACTGATATGGCATCTGGCCATTTTTTCCACCAAAAATTCCTTGCACCCATTGGGCCCTTCACTCCCTGGGGAATATTCTAGGTGTGGCCATTAACTGCTCACTGTAATACAAAGGGATTGGTTTCTTAGGCCTTACGAAATTTAGATTCCTCGGAAAACTTTGAGTTCTGGCACATCACAACTCTTGTTGCCTGTGTGCCATAAAACTCGAAACGAAAAAATTTAGATTCCACACTGTTATTCAAGAAGAGCATCTTGCCCAACTCCCATTGAATGAATTGTAATTTGAAAGTTCCGTGTGTTGGTGTCACCAAGAAGTAATGATGACTTAGTTAAATAGTGTGAGAAGACCTAGTTTTGTGTTCATCCCATTTATGAGAATGAGGATACAGGAGCAAAAATCGATATTCCCTTTTTTTTCACTCATGCAAGAGATAAGAATTTTATTACTTGTTCTATATATTACTTTTTTTACCTTTAGGAACATCATCGAAGATCCATCCCCAAAGACACGTGGAATTTATTACTTGACTTCTGCAATATGATATCAGATGATATGAGCAATTATGATGAAGAAGGTAAACTCTGGGAACTTATGTTACATCTGTGCCTTACTGTTCAGCTTATTGCACATATGCTTTTCTCTATATTTGGTGCAGTATAGCCCAGATGCTCTTGCGCCATAAAAAACCAAACAATCAATCAATCTTTTCTCTATAGTGTGTAGAACTGAGTTTTCTGATTGCAGTGAGCTTGGATAGTTGGAAAATGGTTAGGGAAAAAATCGTTGAATCACATTCTATACATAGTGTCTTGGGGATATTGTTTACCACTAAACTTTTTTTTTTTTCAATTGGTGGTGGCAGTCTTGGAAAAAGGAATGGAATGAGAATTCAATGTTGTTAGATTGCTGTTGAACTTTGCTGTAAGGAGCTCCAAAAAATTATGAGTGATGAAAGATGGTTTTTCTGTAAATATTTATATGCAACGAAAATTATTAGGGTTAGTTTTGAGCTTTTTGTGATGTAAATATTTGGCAGAAAGTGCGTTAATTTTCTCAAAGTACAATAATTTTTTTTTAATCTCACATTTCTATAAACCTGGGTAGTAGAACAAAAATTGTTTACCAAATTCACGTTAATCTCCTCAAAAAAATTAAAATTTTAGAGGATAGCATGGATTCACCCACCATTCAACTAGAATGATCTTGGAACAGTCACTAACAGTACTGTGGCACAAAGTTCTCCTCTGAC
>QLNU02014176.1:90372679-90421912 GCA_006491805.2 Dysdera silvatica
CAAACAAGTAATTGGAACTTGGGATCATATTCAGCAAACCAATCTGTGATGATTCTAGTCTAATGGCTAGGTGCATTGTCCTGCTAGAAATAGCCATTTCCATCAGGAAACATTATGGCCATAAACGGGTGACCCTGTTTAACAATGATGTTGAAGTAAGTGAATCTATGGATGGATGTTTCTAATGGAACTAAGGTACCAAGAAAATGACTATGCCACCACCTGCTTGAACAGTTATGTGGCATGCCATATCCATGGCGTCATGTTACTTGAATCATACACGGACCCTGTCATGGAGAAAAAAAAAATGGCCTTATCAAACCACACAACTTTCTTCCACTCATCAGGTGTCCCATACTGGTGTTCTTTAGCCCACAAAAGCCACTGTTTTTGTTTTGCAGCAAAATCAAATAGACTCTTGTTGGTCACCGGCTATTAAAACCAATCTGTTTTAAGATCTGTCTTGTAGAGCTTACGGATGTGCTTTGCAATGATCCTGTAATTGTATTGTAGCTCTTCAGTTGCTGCACACAATGCATATCAGTCGCTTGGTACCCATCACTCACACTTTCTACCCACTATTCCACTTTTCACTCAAAAATTTGGCTTAGCTGCCATTCATTGAAGACTCAAAGCTGTTGTACGAGAAAAGCCCAGAAGATTAGCGATTTCGGAGATACTGGAACTAGCCATTCCGGTGCCTATGACCATGCCACGTTCAAACTCACTTAAATCCCTTCTTTTCCCCCATCCACAGGCAAACACTAACTTTCCCTGATGTTTCTGACTGGGAGAAAACATTATATCAGCGAATATAGTTTATCACGTCAGCACACATGAAGCACGGACAACTCAAAGTTTGAGTGAGGAGTGCTCCTAATTTTCTGGCCGCTCAGTGTACTTGTGTAATGTAATAAACTCTCAGATGGCCTGTTACATAACGATTTTTTTTCCCCCATGAAAACATTCACACCAGAGACGTGCAAAATGGTTCACTGATCAAATCAATGATTTGGCCCCTCTCTGACAGGCAAAACCATCACACCGTTTTGGTTAATGACTGGTTTTACACATCTGTTTCACACGTCTATGAAATATATCGTCAGGAACATTTTTGGTAAATCAGAAACCATGACATTTTAGAAGGTTTAACAAACAAAAAATCCCAATGTATTTAAAAAAAATTCATATATAGAAAGTTTTTCTATGTTATGGCCACAGGGTTTCACAAAAACTTCACATATGTAAAGATTTCCTATATGTGGAAGATTTAATATATGTAAAAAAGTTTCTATGGAACCGTTGAATTCGATATATGGACGTTCTACTGTACACTTGGAAAAAGTATTTAGTATAAACAGCAGATCTTTTCAGAATAGAAATTCAATGAGGCAAACTTACTTTTACAAACTTTTATTGACATAACGAAGAGGATGAATACATAAGTGAGAAGGAAGTTTACAGCATTCTAAAGTATGGTTCATGAACATACAAAAAACGCTAAAGAAATACAATAAAATTAGCTAATAATGCAGACGACAATATAATCAAGTAATGTTATAACATAATTGCACAGTACTGTAAGAAACATCAAATATTTTATAAGGGGTTTATTGAACAACAGATCTTTGATTTTACTGAAAAAAAAAATTAATTTTATTATACATAAAATAACTGTGCTACCAGAAATAATCTGATAAACCTAGTGCAACCAATGGATATTCAGAATTTTGTTTAGAATGTTTACGTTCACAGATACTTGCAAAGAGCTAGAGGGTGGTTGGTTTTATTTTTATGACAGAAAGAGTCATTCTGGGCCAAACAAGATGGAGAGTTAGAGGTGTTCACGATGCGATTTACAATGGCTCACTGAAAAACCACCAAAATTATATTTATAATGTTGAATGATATAATCAAACTATTGTGGCTTATAGATGTGATTACATGCAAAATTCCCTTACAGTAGGCCATAGGCTATATATACACTGGTAGAAAAAAGTTTGAAAATAGGATTTAAAAAAAAAAAAATCGGAAATCCTAAAAGATCGTTGGAGAGGGATATAGGTGAAAATCATGCACAAATAATTTAAATTGAAAGCCATCTTATTTTAGTAAAAGTTACGTTGATAACTACCAAAAACTATTTTAAATTTGCTACTTATCAATTAGTGAAATTCAGCTTCGAAAAAAGGACAAACTTTTTTTTACTTGCCTTATAAGATAACTTGAAGTGTGTCGTATATTTTTGCATATCTTAATTTGTAAAATGCCAAAAAGTACTTATCTCTTGAAGATAAATGAAAAATACAACAAAAATGCTGGCCTTTAAAGAGTGTTTACAGAGTGGGAACGAAATTACAAAGAACAACAACAAATTTGTCTATAATTTATAATTTTTTTTAAAGAGTCCTACAGTCAGTAAAAGCATACTGTCTGTTCACGAAAAGAAGTCCCATGGAACAGTTAGAAATATCGGGAGGTGACCGGCTAGCCGCTTACAACAATGTAGGACCAAGTTTAATGCTCATTTTTGGCGACCACTACAAACAAGTTCTGAGATTGGATTCCTACTCTGTTGTAAGTGGCTAACCCATTTGTGTATGACATCACCTCCCATTATTTCTAAATGTTTCATCGGATTTATTCTCGTGAACGGACAGTACAAGTAGGCCAGTTTTACTTCCCTTTTGTGAAAAAAGAAAAATTGTTAAGAGAGCTTGCTTGAGAAAACGAACTTCAAATCAGATTAAAAAAATTAGTAAATTTGTCTTGCTCAAGCCAAATGGTGTGCAGTGGGTGGTTTTTTTTTGGGGGTGGATTTGAATGTTCTCCATTTTAAGTCAAAATTTCAACTAATTTTTACAAAACAAAATTTATATGCAATTTTGCTAAGAAACATGTTAATTTTAGTTCTAAATGGAACATAGGTTTTCAAAAAAAAAATTTGAATGATTTTTTTTTTAAATTGATTTTCTGCAAGTGTCAATTTGGAAATGAGAGCATAAGTGGTGGGAAATTTCACGGTAAGAGAAAGCATCCTAATTATTTTTTGGGGAGCAAGATAAATTGAGAAGCAAGTAAGACGTTACTAGCAGACAATTTTCTGCCCAAAGCTTCTTTTATTACCATAGGAGAATATTTAATCCAACACAATAACGCTACAGTTCATGTGTCTTCTTATTCAAAATTATGGTTTAAAGCCAATTTTGTGAAATTATGGAACTGGCTAGTCGATAGTTCTGAACCTGATGGAAAATCTACAGAATATTTTGGCCTGTGAAGTGTATAAAACTCACCAATAATATGAAAATTAACGTGAATTGGCTCCAGCTATTGAACTAATCTAAGAAATCATCCCTGAAAAATCTGTGAATGGGCTTCACAATCCATGACATCAAGCATGATCAAAATAATTGGAAGTAACGGCAACATTCATAAATATTAATGAATTTTCACTCAATTTTTTTTTTTTTTATGTTATCCCCTTATACTCTTCTCCGAGTTATCTTTAATGCCTATTTATGAAATGCAATTTTATGAGTTAATTTTTTTTTGTTATAATTTATTATTAAGAGCATGTAAATAGTTATAGAAGTTAATGTACTTTAATGTACTTTTTTTTTTTAGTTATCTTTAATGTAATTTTGAGAATTAAAAATTTATAATTTGTCAAGCTTTTTCCCACCAGTGTATCTCATTGGTAAATCACCAGATCTTCATTTAGAATGTTTACACTTATTCTGTCTCATCAACAAATAGTTAAATATAATGGAACTTTTGTGGTTCACAAACAGCCACTGGTGCTTACATGTACCTTCCAATGAGCGACAGGTTGTTTTATCAACATTTAAGACCGCTGATAGGTTCATATAGGATGAATTTGATACTTTGAGGAAAAACTAGGTTAATTTATTTTAATCATGTAAGCTACATGGGCCAACAATTACTAATGCTTACATGCAACAACAGACATATAAAGCACCAGTTTGAAATGTTAACAATAACTTTATGTGGGCTGAACGTAAGTTACATTAACAAATATATGTTCATGCATGACAGAGTTAATGTGAACGATGTGTTCATAATAGTCCAGAAAGCTCTTATAAATATATTTTCACCACTGTAGGTGCACTACTGAATTTTTTAATTAGCTTATTAGGTACTTGTTATTTCAGTTGGGTATGTAATTTTAGCTTTAAACTATTTCATTTATAGGACGTGGTTTGAATAATATAAAAATATGGTTGATTGAATTTTAATGGCACAACAACTAGCAGGGTTATGCTAAGCTAAACATGGAAAACGTTAAAATATAAATGTGTATTCTTTTGCATATAAAAACATGTACTACAATTGTCTTTCATTTATTGCCGAATCAGTTTTTTTTAAAATGTATTTACTTTAATATGCAATTTATTAATTCCAGGTTCGGAAATTTATTAGTTCAGTGAAAATTATTCATTGTTTTGAAATTATCAATTTGTGTTGAAAATCATCAATTTAATGTTTTGAAAATTATCAATTTAAAATCTCGAAATTTACTATTTCATTCTATGATCCATGCTAGCTGTTTCAATGCAAATTTCTTAAGAACATCGTATGCAATTAGAGTTAACCAATTTCACATGAAAATTACTTATTCCTACTCAAAACAATATAGCATTAATTTTTGAACACATAAGACTCTTCCATTGAATTACTGTACAAATATGGTTAATGTAACTATCAGTAACTGTAAACGACCAAAGGCACTTTTACAGTAGTACCAAAATAAAAATAGGAATTTGAAATATGCATGTAATTTGCATTACCAATATTCATGAAAATCTACCTGTCACAAAATTACTTTCATTTATTTTAATACAATATAATTACAAATTACCAATTTCCACATGCCAACTCCTTCCATTCCAAATGATGCATCATTTATTCATATGCCCACTGTGAGTGAATGTTACGTATGGGAAGGCACATTTCAAGATTCACACATCATGGAATTTGTTAAAAAGGTCATTACTTGGCCTTTTGGCGTGTCCTTGTCGACGTGTTTGCGATCCGCCAATTCACGAGGCTCGATGGTGACTGCATTTGTACAGTTGAAGGTCTTGAAGATACCAACCAGCCGATCTGATAACTCGAACATATTATTCCGAAGCGAAATGATGATAAATTGGGCATTCTTGGTTCTTTCCTGTAGACAAACAGATATGTTAAAACATTTAATCTATCAACAGTCACATAAGGCAAATCAGCTTTAGCTTTCATTTTATAACACAAGAATGGTTAGAGTCTCATGCTGTGTCTGGACCTACAGTTTTCCCTGGCAATCTCCACTGCCGGGAAATCGAACCCTGGACTATCCACGGCAGGCAGAAAAATGACACTCATCCTTCAATACCATTAGGAGTCGAATCTGGGTTAAAAGCACAACGGAAGAACGCATTACCGCTACGCTACAGTGAGATAGTAGATATGCATCCTTCGAAAGAATCCGAACCTCTTAATGCCTATGGAACTAACCCATGGGGTACAGCAATGGTTCTCAATAGGCGAGCAGTAAAAACAAGCCCGGCTACAAAAGATAAGAAACTAATTTTTTTTAGGGGGACTAATTTTTTTCTTGGGTGGGACTAAAGCTCCTTCCTCAATGCTATTTCATTGAATCAGAATTTTTCTATGGGAGGGGTAAGCCCCTAGTCCCTCCCCTGCGTGCCAATGTCTATATAATTTCGTTTTCATATCTTCTGGCCCAATCAAAAAATAATAAAAGATCGAAAAGTGGCACTGAAGTGAAACTAATCGAACCACTGGATTACAGTGAACAGTTAATCGGTAAGCATTTTCATTTCATTTTTTCACCGATAAAAGCAGAACCTGATTAAAGGCACGCATTACCAATGCACCACGGACCTACAAAATATTAAATCTATAAACAGATACATCCTCGCATAATGCATCGGCCAGCTGCCATTCTCGTGGCAAAAGATTCAGCCAAAAAAACAATAATGAAATTGCAAATAAAAAACAAAAAAGCATTAATATCAGTGGAGGGGGGGAATTATGAGTGCATAGCATTTTCAACCACCCAATTTTTTCTCCGAAGTTCCTTTGTGTTTTTACGGTGCAAAAGGCATTATTAAAGTAGATTTTTAAATTAATCAACATCACATTTTCTCGTTTTTCCTTTGTTAAAAGATTTGTCTTTATCAGAGTCTCAATTATCAATGTTTTCTTTGTCAACCACTTCCCCGTAATATGGAGAAGTTAAATTGCGACCCAAAATAAACAAATTAAATACTAATAATACCAGTTAACAATAATAAAACCATACAGAAAAAAGAACTAACCACACTAATGAAGGTAAATTTTAATTGTGAGGATTACAGCACGAGGACATTTTCGGTTATCAAGGAATTACAGTTTTAAGAAGTATAGAACCTACAAAGGAAGGTAAGGAGGAATAGAGCCTACATAAGAATTCAAACCTAGTAAGGTCAAGGGAACCAACACCTGGACTACAGTGAGCAGTCATTTCGGCACTGTTAGGAGTGAAATCCGGGAGAATGCCACTTTAGGTGAACGTGCTACCACTGCACCACCAAAGACAAGACGTGCGAATCACTTAGAAGTTAACACAACTAGTATATCTGACAAGTATTAAGTGGGGTTCTTAAATACTACAACAGAAAGATCTAGAAACATTCAGCACTGGAAATGTGCTGCCACCTAATAACTGCTTTTTAAGCAAAAAGCAAGTTGTAATCAAGAGAAAGCAGCATTGAGGCTTTCGGCAACTGCTTTTACCAGCCTTTTGCCATATATTACTTCCTCTACTCCATTTATACTCCCCTCCCCCATCCATTTCTTTATAACTTTTAATTTCTTTTTGGCAATAAAGCAACGTAAAACTTATTATGACCCACCATTTGGAAACTACTGGCTCTCGAACATGAATATATTTTTAATATAAAAAAAAAAAATCAAGTGATAAAAGAAATAAATGGACTGACATAAGTATATATTTTATCATTACCCTGATGTAATTGCCCACGATAGAGACATTTTTGAAGTCCAAAGCAGCGTCGATTTCATCCATCACGTAAAAAGGTGTCGGTTTGTAATAGTGAAGAGCAAATACCAGTGCTAAGGAGCTTAATGTTTTCTCTCCACCAGAGAGATTCGTAATATTTTTCCAAGACTTTTTAGGTGGCCTTACACTGAAAGGGAAAAAAAAAAAAGTTAAGCATTTCAACAAGTACCTCATGGGTTTCAGGCTTCAGAATATTTCGATTAACTAATATACTTTCTTCATAACTTTCAGAGATTGCCAATCTTATCGAAGGCAAACGATGATTTGATCGATGGTGATCGATATTTATTTTGTATATATTACTTCCCAACAGAACGGTGCTATGGATCATCTGACATGGGGTAGATATATTTTAATGTGACCTCAAAATCGTGACCCCAACTGATCCTTTGTTTGAGCTTAGCAGCACAAGGACAGCCACGGTCATGCAGCACTAGGACGTACAGTATTTTGAGGAATCCGGACCAGTATTGCCTAGGGTAGTATTTCTCAACCTTTATGTGGCCACAGTCCGGTAATTTTTTTTTTTTAAGGATGAGGGTCCGACCCCAACCAATGTACTCATGAATGGCTATTTCCATTATTTTTTTTTTTAAGTTCACACATTAAACTTATCATAAGTATGAATAATTAATTATGGCATAATCATAAAGAGTATCAGCATATTCCTCCTATTTATATATATATAGACCTTGCTGATTGGTCACTGGCATTTGCAACACAGATATTATTTCGTTTAGTTTTAAGGGCAGAGGAGGCACTGAACCCTATAGTAATCAGCTTGAAGGCACTTTTTATGAATGGTTATAATGAGCGATATACTTTTTCTTTAACAGTAAAAGATTTCTATGTCTGAAAATTCTCAACCATTCAAGAATACATTTAAAAACATACGGATTGGGACAGTGGCACTTTCTACATGTATATTATTTAGGCCTGCCGGGTCTAAGCTTTCCGAAACATTTGTGATTATTCTCCTCTTCAAAATATTTCCACTTATTCATGATGTGTTCATGAGCAAAGCTCAGAAATTTCAAGTGGCAAATTCCAGGAGAATCTCTCCTCGTCCGATGGAGAAACACTCGCCTAAGGAACCAAACCCTGGACTATGGTGGTCAGAAAACATGGCACACGTTCTACGGAATCATACGTGAATTAACATGATAGACAAGCATGTTACCCCTATGTAATTTGTAAGGCCCACTCATTATATATTCATACGCAAGCAAGCTTACTAAGAGTTGAACTCAACCCAGTGAGATTTTACGGACTGTCATTTTCCAGTACAGGTGGAATATTCCCAATATAAAATTTTCGAAAACCCAAAAACTTTGAGTGTCGACATTATGAAGCAAATAAAATCACCCATGACAACGTGACAGGTTGCGGACTCAAAATGGACAATTTATTCAATGTCCCCGAAAGAAGAAAGACTTACCCAACTCAGGAAACTTTTCTTCACTATATTAGAAATTACAAGCACTGGATAAAAAATAGAAGGCCTGATTTATCAGCTGACATCATTAGTTCAATGTAGGGCCCACACCTGCCAGGTAGAGCTCTCAAATCATCATATTGCACAACAAAACACTAAGTTTCACCAGGAGATTTCATGACGCCAGTTACTTTACCACTAGGGTTTAAAACACGACATTTCAAGAGCCAATTGCTCTCTTTGTCAAGTGAGGGCAGAAAGGGAGCAGTTGGCTGTCGAAACATGTTTTAAACCCTATACTAATGTTGAAATAACTGGTGTCACCATATTGCATGCATCTTCATCACGGCGGCTGCAAACTTGTGGTTAAAAAGATGGAGCAGAATTCCCTCTTTTTGCTGCCAACTATAAGGTTTTTCCTAGTTAAGGATATGGATATTCTTAATCTTCATACATAATATTCACCGAAATAACACCAACCTGAACACAATGCCTTCTGTGAATGGATCCAGTGTATCGACTAACTCCAGTTCCGCATCACCACCCAAGGTAATCATTTGATACACCTCTTTTAATTTAGCGGTGATTTTTCCGAAGCCTGCTAAGAATTCATCGAGTCGTTTTTGACGTAATTCATCATGGTGGGATTTCATTTTGTCCCTCTCTCTGGTGGTATCTTCCAATTCTTCCATTTTCTTTCTGTAAAGTTGTTCCTAGAAAAAAAAAAAGTTTAGCTAAAACAGATTAAATGCACATTTCTCAATGTGTATGTTTTGCTGTTGTCTACTTGATGAGGCGGTTGAGGGGCTGGTAATGTGTGTTTTAAAAGAAGCAGTGTAAGGACACACATACACAGCCTCTGTTGACTAGAAAACCAATTCCCGAACTACGATGAGTCGGGGCAGGAGAAGCACAAAAACAGCATGCATCCTATCAAGCCACTAAAATTGATATATACAGTCTAACCTCAATTTAACAATTTTTACGACACCAGTAAAAATAATTGATAAATCGAGGAATTTGTTGAATCGGGAGAACACATTTATCAGTATCAATGACGCCAGCACTGGAGGTGAGGGTGGGGAGGATTCCTGGCTATTACTTGGGCTGAAAATTTATACATAAAATACGTTGAAAGTAAAAAATATTACATTAAAAAAAAAAATTATATTCTCGGCCTTCCCTCATAGAAAAATCATAAGTGTGTTATTGATCGGAACTGAAATAAGAAATTATCGAAAAGGAGAACAATAAAAATGCTTACCAGCATTCTGAAGAATACATGTTAATTTTAATAAACATAAGACACAAGTATGTGCTTAATTACTGCTTCGAAAAGAAATCCTTGATTGACGTTTGTTTTGATTTTTCTTGGGAGTTGGCATTTAACATTGCCTTTTCGATTTTTTCAAATGCATCGACAAGATCATTGTTGACGTCAAAACGCAGTAAATACTTCCTTTACACACTGTTGATGCCAAAATGCAGTAAATACTTCCTTTACACACTGTTGATGCCAAAATGCAGTAAATACTTCCTTTACACACTGTTGATGCCAAAACGCAGTAAATACTTCCTTTACACACTGCAAACCAATATTCACTTCAATTAAGCAAACTCAATTGAAGTTGATTTTTTGACAGCAGTCACTTTCGAACTGAAATTCTACTTACAGCTACTGGCTAATGATGAAAATGCATCATTAAATCAAGGAAAATATAACAGTGGACTCAATGCAACTCAAGCGGGACCAAGAAAAATTGGAAGTTTGTGTGTATGTGTGTGTGCGTATATAGGCGTTTTTTATAAGCGGTATCGCATCATAATTTGTGATGCAATACAAAGTCAAGATTTTGCGTAGCAAACTGCGATGCAAAATGGTTACGGCAGGAAAAAAAATTCCAAAAAATAAAAACTGAATCGAAAAAATTATGAATAAAAAGTCAGAAGACCGGATCGTATGATTCGAAAAGAACCAAGACATGGTTGTGATAAATAAATGGCGCCCTCTCTGACTCCCAGGCAAGAACGCTATCCACTTGATAAGATCCAGTAGAAGAATTACAATATTTATGCAAACATTACAAAGATTCATTGGATCAGCACAGCATTAAAGAATATATCTTGACAGACTGTTTAGATTTGAAAACCTTTTGGCTTTTAAACTTAGTTCATTTGAGTGCAAGTGCAATGGGGAAATGTTTTTCTAAAAATTATGGTAATGTATATCCAAATCTTCAGCACATCATAAACATTTTCAGGTTATTTCCTGTTTCCAATGCGTAGGTGGAAAGAGCAGTTTCTACGACGAAAAGGGTTAAATCTGATTTCAGAAACAGATTGAGGACTATTTGGCTTAATCATTTGTTTCGAATATCGAAAGAAGGGAAATCTTTAAGCGAGTTCAACCCACAAAGTGCAACAATTGCTGTTCTAAAAAAAAAATAAAAAAAATAAAATAAAATAAAAAAATATCGCAATTATGAAATCAAACCATTTGACTATCAGCCATACAAAAAGCTAAAAGTTTCAAATTCCTCAAAAACTCAGTTTACTGATCCATCATTACCTTCTGATTCAGATTAAGAGACAATTTCTTACTTGTTTAATTTCATCTCACATTTTATATGTACAGCTACAGGTATGCTGCAGGGTGGTAATTTAGTAATGCAAACTGACGTTTTATTCATCGCAACAGCATTTTACACATTTTTGGACATAACTGAGGTAATTTTTGAGGTAGGACTATAATTTTGGTGTCTTTACATGTGTTTTCCAGGTCACTGAGTCCAATGGAACTATTTACTCATACATAAACTACCTCATCACATACACTAAATGAAATGAAGCATTTTACGTGCATATACTCTTCCAATATTCTTATTTTGGGGGGATTTTAGCATGTTATTTTTGTTGATGTTATAAAGTTATTATTGTAACACTCCATACTTTATCTTATTCCAGAAGGTAAGCAATTCTGCTGGTTGAAACATTTTCGTTAACCATGAGTGGAAATCAGTTGCAATTCGTTTTTATGGACAAACTTTCCCTTATTAGTGAATGCGTGTTGGCTATTACTAGTTATACTCCTCCTTATGGAAGTACCTAGCAAAATACAGCAGGTCATACTTTTGCTGTTGAACTAGAAGTAATATGGCAAAAATCTTTCACAAAAGAACATGTTATTTACTTAACTGCCATAAAAAAGAAAATCAACATTTGGAGTTATTTCGAACTTGCACACAAAAAAACCCCCATGGTAATCACAGAGTTAATGTAAGAAATTTGGACTCAAGATGAACCTACAAAAAACTAAGATCATGTTCAATAATTTTGTAGAGGAAACAAAAATACAAGTTGACAACATTGAGCTAGAAATTGCTGATTCATATATTTACCTTGGCCAGCTGATTTCAATGGATGGCAACATTATGAAAGAACTCAACAGACGTATTAAACTTGGCTGGAGTGCATTTGGAAGAAACAGTTTTATCCTGAAGGGGAAATTGCCTTTGTGTCTAAAAAGAAAGGTCTTCAACCAGTGTGTATTGCCAGTCCTCTCTTATGGATCAGAGACATGGAGTCTAACAGTTGGAGCAATACGAAAGTTACAGACAACGCAAAGGAGCATGGAGAGGTGCATGCTTGGAATAACTAGGAGAGATCGAAAAAGAAACACTTGGGTGAGAGAGCAAACTAGAGTAGAGGACATCATTGTTAAAGTAAAAGGGCTGAAATGGCGATGGGCTGGGCATATTGCAAGAAGAACTGATCAACGATGGACAACAGAAATTCTGAACTGGATTCCAAGAGACCACCGAAGACCTAGAAAACGTCCTCAAACTAGATGGGTGGATGAAATAAGAAAAGAGGTTGGGGTGACGTGGAAACGAATTGCTCAGGATAGACTTGTGTGGAAAGCATTTGGAGAGACCTTCATCCAGCAGTGGATAGATAATGGTTGAATATGATGATATATATATATCCCCGGTAAGGACAGCAAGAAACATTTCACACCAAACAAGGTGAATTTGTAGATATGGTTTACCATTACAATCAAATCCAAGTTAATAGCACAATACAACAATGTGTTGCCTTTATACCACATAAAAGGGTTGAAAATACCACTGCTTACCTTTCTTCTGTATTCTGCAATTGCAGAAATGTTGGGCTTTATCGCTTTCATCTGAGAATCCATGTTAGTAATTTCCAACTTCAGAGCGTTTGAGGACTGCGAGCTCAATTCTGTATCTGTGAATGTGGGAAGAGTCGTGGGAGTTTCTTCTTCACCTTCTATTACATGTATCTTCAGATCAGCAAGCTTTATTGGTTGGGGGAAAAATAATATTTTTCTTTTATTGAAAGCAAGGAAGTGAATATAAACTGGTTGGCTTTAATGAAGTGTGTATTGGCAGCTATTATTAATAAGATGTTTCAAGATCGCAACATATATATATATTATTTATTTTGCCGACTAGAAATACACAATTTTGCAATAGTATCCTTTCTTACCAACACACATTCACCTCACCCTCAATTAGAGAACCGTTTGTGTAAATTAGTTTGTGTCTTATAAGAGCAAGGTTAACTGAAAATTAGATTATGTCAGAACTTACAGTTTTCCGAGAAAACTATATCCTTGTTGTCTTAATAGTCTAAACCTTGGAATATGCATTTCTAAATATATATACACACACAGTGAAACTCCCCTCTTAACGGACATGCCTCAGATATGGTCACCTTGTTTTTGTGGTTAGATAAAAAAAAAGCAAAAACAGATTTGCAATAATATACAATAGAACCTCCATATAACGTACTTCCGTATAGCGAAATTCTCCATATAGTGAAGTTTTGGCAAATCCCCATGGTCGTTACATATGAAAGTGTTTCTATATAACGGAATAAATTTCTATATAACGAAATTTTTAACGACCAAAACAGAAAATTAAGTGGTCATGCTAGCGTCATCAGGTTCCCTAATACCATGGGAATATAACACATACACTTAAAAACTTCTATTTTTAAATGGTTGAATGTCATTTATGACAAACAGTCCTTTACTGTAAAGCGGGATTTTAACTGTGGTATTATATTGTAATACCCTGGTTCATGAATACATCGTTTCCACATAGTGACTTTTCTATACAACGAATTTTTTTTTCATGGAAGCGTCCATTTCATTATATGGAGGTTCCACTGTATTTCAAATGGATGCTGTTTTCGTAATTCGTTCCATTAAACTAGAACCCCTGTACGGACAGGACAAAATAGGTTTGAACTTTGGCCTAGAGCAGTGGTTCCTGAACTTTTGAATCTATGACCCACTTTCTAGAACATCGATCTTTCGCACTCTACTTAACTTTAACCAGGGATGCATTCAGGGTATGGGCCCCGCAACTGAAAAATTTAACTTTGAAAAGATATAAGGTAAAAGCGTATTGAGGTTCCAAGCATGAAGTTCCCCCACCCCAAATCCTAGCTACGTACCTGGCTCTAGCATACTTAAAAAAAGAGAGGGGGGGGGGAATAACTTTTAAGAGGCAAATCGTTTTAATTCACATATTGTCTACCATTTTATACAACTTACTTTCTCAAAATGAGGTGTGTGCAAAGGATGGGCTTGTTTCCGGTTTTTGTTGACGATGGCAGTGATGTCGAAGACAATTATAAGATACTTTCAGGCATAAAGAGTTCGACAATTGTAGCTTGTTTCAAAATTTCGTTTTAATTCCTAAAGTAGCCGAAACTCAAATTCACAAGTGCATGAAGACGTGAAAAAGAGCAGCATCTTCAATGCTGCACTTGAAAGAGTTGGCTATTGTTGAAAGGATAGCCACAATTACATCGATTTTTGGCATTTGAAATTTATTTTTAATGAAATATATCGGGACAGATCCATAAGATTTTCTTGGCCATTTTTGATATCCCAACAGCAATACCTTCCAAAAACGGATTTGCAACCCACCTCTTTTGTTCACAACTATTTTATCTCTTCAAAGAAGTAACAAAGAAATTCTTCTTTCAATGTGTCCAAATGTGCAGAGATTGTGACCACAGGATTAAATCCAGATCTGCCTCTTTTCTATGACGAAAGGTTTCAAACGTTTTGAAACAGTCATCCTTAACGATTTCGATGTTCATTTTCAACAATGTGATTTTTAACAAAAGTGCAAAATTTTAGTGTGAACTGCAAATATCTTGAGACCTTATGCTCCTTGCAAATGTAAGTTTAATTTGTTCAATTTCAAAAATGGGTCAGCTAAATACATGAGCTTCAGAACAAATACTCTGTCGGGAATGTATTCTTTATTCTTTTGTAGGCGTTTTGCATAATCACTTTACTTGTTACAAAATATCAAAACTCCTTGATGAAGTTCCACAAGTCTGGTTAGCTACGTGGCCAGATTGTAAAATCCTGGTACGTGTTACTTTCAGTTTAGTTAGTCGCGTTTATTGTCTGAATGAGATGTTGCCGCCAATTCCTGTGTTAATTTGAGTTTAACTATTTCTATAGTTCCTGGGCCTGAACGTGAGAGGCTGTGTTACTCCGTTCCCAAATTTTGCTATGTTGCCTTCATAGTTGTGTTGCAAGCAGAGTCAATTAGAGCTGATCGAGTTATGCGTTTGAAGAATCATTGTACTGTAAAGGACTTATTATTCGTTGCCTGTCAGACATTGGTATTTGTACTCAACTCCATTCTTAGGGAAGGAATAAACTGTTGATTAGCAAGTATACTTTGTGATTATTAGAAACCCATTTGGATGATTAACATTTGAGTTTATTAGGTTAGGGCATATCAATATGTGCTATACAGTGTTCCATTTCCAATTAAGATATCAACATCATCTTTTTGATTACTCCTCTCATGATAGTGGACTTTCAAAATATTATTACATAATTTTGTGACGCTTGGTTTTATAAATTTCACTAGCATTCCCCTCTAAAATTTTAAGAGAACAGATTTTAGCATATGAATATACGGTTCCGCAGACTGAAGTTGAGCATTTGCTTTTTAAAATATAGGCACAGTATAAGATAAAAATAAACAGAAAGCCTTATTGATATCTTCCGACAGAAAATAAAACAACCTTTCTTCACGAGACATGGAGTTTTCAGTTTTTTGTTTCTTAGAAATATCCACATAATTTTGAGCTTTCCTTTTTAATTTCTGCGATGCTTTTTTGCTGTTACGTTCTTTTACTTTATCTGCATTTTCAATCGAAACTTTGATAGAGGGAATAGTAAAGGTAAAACTCATTATATTAAATAAAACTCATTATATTAAATAAATATGTAAATATAATGTCAATCAAGGGTAGAAGAAAAGCAGCAGAAAGTGGTCTACCATTTCTTTCAATTATTTTTTAGATTGAAAAGTTTAATTTTAACTCTTTTAATTTGGCTACATTTTCGTTTGAATTAAAAAGTAAGTCAGCACTACAAAATTGTAGTTGCTTTTACTTCTGTCACCATGCAATACAGTGGTGACCAGGTCGTTCAAATTAAAGAGTAAGTTTGCGCCTACAAAACTGTAACTGTTTTTGCTCCAGTCACTAGGCATTGAATAGTGGAAGAATACACAAAGTTCTTTTTGCTCTTGTCAATACACTACATGTTAGTTGACCAGACATTTAGAAGTTTGAATTTCACCACTGCAAGTGGAATATCCGCTACAGATTGATGACTACGACGTTCAAGGTCCAAATTTCTTCACGGATTTGTGACTATGAAGTGAAGTTAATATGTGTGAACAAGCAAACTGACAATGCTGGATGTGTAAACTCCAAACTGCTGATTCTGGAATGTCTGTAGTTTAAAATGCCGTTATGGTGGATAATAATTCCAGATGTTTCAAGATTTCAATTCTGCCAATAGCGGTTATCTACAACGAAAAATTATGATTCCGGTGCCATTTTTTTCCCTCATCAACATTACCATGATGGAGCACGTTTAAATGACGACCGAGAGTTGTAACCTTTTGACAGTAACTTTATAATTCCTTCAGCAGTTGATGACAGTGTTATTGAGCAATTTTAACTTTGTTACCACAGATGGGTGACTGAGTTTTCCATTGACGGTTAACCCAAAGTTTTTTTTTGAAGGTTTCTACAATCTGCAACATTACCTGCCAAGGGCTTAGTTTCATAGTCAAAATTGTAATTATCACGAAATCACCATAGAAGCTCAAAGCCAGCTTGTTCTGATTTTGGCAAGTAAAACGGTTTTTTCTTGGGTTAGACTAAGATTTTTTTTCTCCATTTTTTTGCCATGGCATTTCTGTTTTGTTGCTTGTGAAACACTGCCTTAAGTGTGTCGCTGTCTTTGTAAGTTGTATTGGTCATCATTTATGGAATCATGACCACAACAGACAAGGGTACGTCCAATAGCAAGGAATTATGCAGAGTAATGTTTAGACCACCCCCAATTTGGAGAGCTGCTTTTACAATTAACATCACAGTTTATTGCTAGTATTACCTTGGAGAAAGCCAAATTCCACTGCGCTTTTGCCACATTGGATACAGAGTTATTGGCTTGCGTTAGCAACCTTATTTGTTTTCTGCCTGTAAATCCTTATTTAGCTCTTGGGCTACGAGTAAATGAGCAGTTCTGTGGTTGCAGACCTTACGCCAGTACCTAACACTGGGTGAACCGACACCATTCAGCCATTACAAGAAGTAAGGGAATTGTCGGCAGAATAAACTAATGGAATCAGCACTTCGTAATCTCTGGTTGAGTAGAACGTCAATATCCAACAGATTCTTCCTGTCAGCAGTCAAGACTTCATTCAGCGAGTTAGCCAAGATAGCTGATCAAATTTATGAGGTGTCTAGTTTAAAGCCTGTTGTTTCAGAAGTAGGTAATAATAGTATTACACTTTGAAGATCTGAAATGGCAAATACAAGAACTATCTGACCAGGTTAAGAGATTATCCCACACGGTCAACAGTGACAGATATATCTGTTCATCTTCAAGGGACCTTCCAGTGAGACTGCTAAACCTGCTAGCACTAATTCTAGTCACAGTAAATGTTGGTATCATTATAAATTTCTTATTATTCATACTTACCATGTAGAAAAATATTCTCCGACTTTTCAAATAACATTCCCTGACTGATCGCAAACGAAACTTTGGATTAAGCTCGGGTTTTGAAGAAAACAGCTCATGTTCGCATGAAATTTTGTTATTCAGAACTGGTTAGGAAGGTTTTCCAGATTTGGCCAAAAATTCTGTTTTGCCGCACTTTTTAGGAACGATTTCGAATTCCCTGACAATTTCAGGTTCTCCAGACTGTGTGGGAGCCCTGTGTGTGTATAAGATATTATTACCCTTCACAGGGATAACACAATTGCCAAATAATGGTCAACACAGAAAAGCCTCCGGGGCGAGATTTTTGTGAGTTTTTCGTGGGGGAATTTATTATACAATAATTTTTGCCACCCACGTTTATGTAGCTCAAACTAGAGCTTTTTTATATTTGGAGAAAAAGAGGCGCCGTCCTCATCCTGGGCTCTAACCAGGGTCCCCGCATTGAGCACGCGGTGTCTTGACCTACTAGACGAATGTGGACAAGAACAAATGCATTTTTCTCCGTAGTAGTCTCTAGTAGGTTAAGACACCGCGGGCTCAACGCGGGGACCCTGGTTCGAATCCAGGATGAGGACGGCGCCTCTTTTTCTCCAAATATAAAAAAAAGCTCTAGTTTGAGCTATTTAAACGTAGGTGGTAAAAATTGTGTTATATATATATATTTGCAAGTGTACAGTAACAGTGGGATGTTTATGTATGTGCGCAAGGGGAGGAATTGGGAAGGGTGGCCACCAAAGGTGGCACTGTAATCCCAGACAGACCGCTCAAACAGCATAACCAGTCGCTGAGGCAGCTGGTGGGGGGGGGGGTAGGGTATTCGAGAGTTTATCATACACAGCACACAAAGATGCACGCTTACATAGGTGTCGTCATTTCAGGAACAGTGGAATATAAAGGTTTTTTTTTTCATAGCTTACAAATGGGTAATCCCCATGACATTGTACCCGTCCACAGAACTACAGCAAAATTCGTAATTGCAAAGGACCTGCCTTTTGACATCTGTTATAATTGATAAATGACATCAATGAATTATGTCACTAATGTGAATAACAAATGATTACCAGACTCTTCATTTCCTTGACTCTGTATTCTTTTCCTTTGAGTTCGTCTTCTTTTGCCTTCAGTTCTTGTTGAAGCTCAATTTTATTTTTCTTCAGTTGCAACTCTTTTTCCTTCACTGCATTTATTTCTTTCTGCAGGGTTTTCTTTTTCGCATCCATTTCTTTCAACTCGGCCTGAAAAAAAATTAAGACCAAACATACTTAGTAATGATCTTTCACTACTAAAATAACACGCCGTTGCACATATTATGCACTGTGTTGTGATACTGAGAACCATGAAAAGATTGCCGATCATTTAACCCATCCCCTATAAAGATCACCCATCTGTCATAGGCACCAAAGTGCCCAATGCTTTCTGCTGCTTCAAGGTCATGCAGAAAGGGTTAAAAACCTCATATCTTTTTCAAATGTGAGCAGGAATTCCTAGACATGTGAGGAAAATATGGGGGCGAAAAAAAAAAAAATTTGACAATCAATTTTATAATAGAAATCAATTTCCAGATGACAGCTTCCAGTATTTGCTTTTATTGAAAGAGAAACTGCATTTTTACAATCGTGAGAGTAGTTCATGTAAGTTGGTAATTTTGGCTGTTAATTGGAATATTTGTGTTTTGTTACTTACTGTTGAAGGACCGCTAGGCTCATGTGCCAGAATCCATTCTCTCCAAAGAATTCGAGACACTGTCTTCTAGATAAACACTAGAAAACGAGCTTAATATATAACATACTGAGTTTACATAGCTTAAACGTAACTCTTTGCAGAACTACCGCATTTCCAAATGACGAGCCACCACAGTTTGTATTTCTCTAATAGTTTAATCTACCCCTCAGCTAAAAGCATACACATATGGGAATAAATCACCCGAAGTAATCCCCCGTCCTCACCCAAAGTAATCCCCCGTCCCCACCCAGCCTTATGCTTAATGTAGAAGGTTTAATAAAAAAACAAAAACCAGAGGACATACTTCAGCCTTCTTAATGTTGTCCGCATATGTTCTGCCTATTTCCTCTGTTGCAGCCATTTCCTCGGTCATGGACTTCATCTTTATCTCAAGCTCTGTGAACTCTTGATTCAAATCCTGCAGCTTTGTTTCCGATTTTCTCTGGTTCCTACGATATAATCCATATAAGAAACGGAAATGTAGCACAGAAATCAAATGGCGATTCTCAGGACACTACCTTTTAAAGTGCAGTGTGACGATGAAATCGTAAACATATGAATGTTCAGAACACATAGATTAATTCGTTATCTTTTATAATGCAAGGACAGAAAACTCCATGTTGTGCTAGGACAGGGGTCTTCAACTTGCGGCTTGCCAACATGTTTTTTGTTTCCTGCTGGCTCATGAAAAACACAAATTGTTTCACACAAAAATACACTCTTGCTCCCTGTGAATCTTAAGTCTATGTATTTTATTGTATTCTGTTCTCACATTTAGTAACAAATATCTTACAATGCTAGAGAACTAAACATGTGGTCTTCCCTCAATCGTGTTTTACATTAATTTTCTTGCGTATATCGATATTAAATGTAGTTTTATTGATTTGCAGTGCAACAGTGATTTTAAAATAAAATTCAGCTTACGACTCACTGAATTCTATTCTAAATAAATCGATAAGAACATCTTCCCAACCATCCGACTGCATGCTCTGTAAACGATATCACTGTTCGGGAGCACTTGTGACTGAACAGTTTTTTCCAAGAATAAAGTTAAAAAAAAATCCAAAATTTAGGACCAGAATAACCGACGCAAGCATGGACACAAGGGGAATCACAGGAGTCATGACACATTTTTTGACTCTAAAAAAAATTCCAACTTTCATGATAAATGAAGGTGTTATTCCATGGCAAATTCTGTCCTTGACTCCCCCCAAAATGAAAGCCTGTGTCCGCCACTAAGCCGACGTCCACCTTAAAAACACTCTTAGGGTTGCAACGTCAAAAATAAGACCTGACAGGCTTGTTAAAAATAAACAGTGCTATAAATCTCACTAAAAGGTTTGATTTCGCTTTATATATTAATAACTAAAAGTATTGTAAATGTTTTTTGCTTCAATGTGTATTTTACGTTGTAATATATGCATATTCAGTTACAGCGGTGGATCTAGAAAATTTTTTTAGGGGGGGGAGGGGGAACAAACCAAAAAAATAGATCTAAAAAAAAAAAAAGGTAAAGTGAATCCAGAGGGATCACCCACTATGCCCTCCACCTCAGATCCGCCTTTAGTCAGTCCCAATATTGCCGGTACTGTAGTGTTGCCTGCGAGACAACAAGAATAAGCAAAATTGACCCTTGGACTGAAAGAGGTTGTAAACCCCTGTGCTAGGACAATACAGTTTTCTGCAAGGAATACAAGCTTCTGTTGCCAGGAGGCAAGGCCTCAGCCTTCAGGTAGACAGCGAAATGTCACTCATTTTACGGTTCCACTGGAATCAAATCTAGGTCAACGGCATGACAGACACACAAACAGGTATGTCTATCCACTGTATGGTGTATATGGACTAATGCCATGGTTAATACTGTCAATTAACATTATAGTTAATTGCAAAGGTAAATTGAACTTTGTTTTTAAAATTCCCGCTTCTCTACAATTCCGTATGTGGCTCTATGGCATTAATTAGAGAAGCAATTTAATTACTGTGAGGGGTACAAAGTTCGCAGGCTGATCACTGATTAAATCCCAAAATTTTATACTTTTTTTTTTTAATTGCAAAAAAAAAAAGCTACCAGTTTCAATTTTGAAACACTAATACAAATATCCAGTACGTCACTAATTTAAGTACCATACAATAGGACCACTGTATCTGCAGGTGGGATGTTTCAAGATCAATCGCAGATAGTGAATACTATATATTAGTTTTTTTTTTTGCTTAATTATAATAAAAGTTCATTGATAAAATAATTAAGCAATTAGTAAGTGACTATATACAGTAAGCCATTACCGATATTAAATAACATATATTTAATACATTTCAGTGTTAAATTTACGTTAAATTATTAATAGCGTTTTATTTATCAACCAGAATCATCTTACAAGGTATACATCATTTGCAAAGTGGTACTTGCATTTTCAATTTAAGTATCAGAAAGTGGAGGCAAAATCCGAGAGGTAACTTTAAAGCAATACACTAAAAAGAGAATAGTTACTGTACCTCAAAGCTGTTTTGGCAGCGGTTGTACATTTGTTTATGTTGGTACGAACTGTGCTGATATCTTTCACCAATTTGTCAACGACCTTCTGTACAGCCCCATATTTACCTTTCGTAATAGCAGTTATTTCTGAATGCAAACTGAAATAAAATGAACACATTGAGAAGGTTGAGAAAATATGCATATATTAAAAAAACTGCAACCATCCATACTCATCTCTTATCGCTGGTATATGCAGAGGGCACATGCCCCTTCTGGCTTTAAAAAAAAAAATATGTAAACACAGAATAAAACTTTTCTGAAAATTTTGATATCAACCTCATCCTTAAAATCGAAGTCAAACCTCAGTTATAAATAAATTGCGAAAACATTAATTTCAAAAATCGCTGTTAAAGGGATGCTGAAACAATGTTCACATTTAGTGTTTCTATGTTTAGCACTTAAAATAAAGAATTTTAAATGGGGAAAGTGGCTGTACATACTCACTTGCACATGCTAATTTAAGAATGGCAGCATGAAGAAAGAAGTAAACTACTTTTCTCGTCTTAAATTTTGTAAACAGAAGGTGTTATCGTTTTGAGTGCTTGCATGCTGCTCTATTTAAGGTTTTATTTTATGTTTGTTTTTCAACTAATTTAGTTGTTTTTAAATCATTATCAATATGTTAAAAAATAATAAAGAAATGAGTTTCTAGTGTTCGACCTAAAATGTGGAAATTCCAAGGCAATATGTACATAAGAAATGCAACTCCTGAAATGACATCCAGTAAACAATTGAAAATGATCTACAAAGAAATTAAATCTCCTTGCCAAGGATATCGAATTATAAAAATTTGATGTTTAAAACCTTGAAACAATTTCAAGTAAAATACAAGGTGGACACATTAAGTTTACTGAAGAAAATGTAAATGGATTGTCACTGAAATTTATATTGAACTGTTGTGCTTGTGGACCTATAGCTTGTATCCAAAGTTAAAATCTATTGGTTTTAAAAACAATGTAGCAGAAAAAAAACTGTTTCTTGTGTGCAATGAGATGCGTAGGCCAGGGATGAACATGTTTTGTGCAGTCATGGATTTACTACCTTCAAATTTAGAAGCTTCTTAAGACAAGAAGGTCAAACATCTTGACCAAGTCTGAGGTTGCGAAAAATCCAATGAAGAAAGCCGAAAGAGCTGAGGTTGCGAAAAATCCAATGAAGAAAGCCGAAAGAGCTGAGGTTGCGAAAAATCCAATGAAGAAAGCCGAAAGAGCTGAGGTTGCGAAAAATCCAATGAAGAAAGCCGAAAGAGATGAAGTTGCTCTTACTGGATCCTCAGAAATGATAATGAGGATGGAATTTGAAAGTACACATTTTTACCAAGTATACATACATACATACAGTAATAGGAGAGAAACGTGTAAAAGTAATTGTCAAAGAAGTTATGTCCTCATTTTGTAAAAAGTGTAATTCGTATATGGAAGTTCATCAAAGCTCGAAATTTGAAGCTTGGAGAATTTCACACGAAAAATGAGAAGAAAAAAATCAGTGGTTCAGCTGGTAGCACTGAAGTTGTCGGAATGCGTCAAATATTCAAGCGTTCAGAGAAATTGTGAAAAGCTAAATATATCTCAGGTATATCGGACATGGTGATGCGAAAACATTTTTGTCGATATGGGAATTGCTCTATATGTGTGAATATTGGAAAAACAAATGTGTCACCATATTATAGAATACGTCTCTCCAGTCTGGGGTCCATTCCGAATGAGGAATATCCGTCTTCTTGAGACTTCCTTGCATCGTTTCACAAAAAGACTACCTGATCTACATACGTTACCTTATAACGAATGCCTAGAGGCTGTGGGACTACACTCTATGCTCAGTGGCGGCGCCTCATTACAGACATAAAACTTTACTGAATGATTCTGGATTGGTTTATATGGACCCAACACAACATATGTTTCATCTTGTCGGTCAATCCTCTAATAAAGGTCACCCATGGAGGGTCCATTTGCCAGTAACTCTCCGAAACTCCAGATACTATTTTTGTACACAAAGAGTGGACAAGTATGGAATTCATTCCCGTCAACTATCGTATGATGAACCTTATGGATCATTTGTACAGCACTTAAAGCTTATGACTTATATAGTTTTTCGAAATGTTTTCCCTTTTAACTTTTAGTGTTTACTTTAGAACTTTATTTTTTAGAGCTCAGTCATGTTATCTAATCATTTTTGTTCGATTTTGTACTGTTCTTAGTTGTGGCATTTAGTTATCACTCTCGATGTAAGAGTCTTTCCCCTGTCAAGTTTTAAACTTATAAATAAATAAAATAAATATTCAAAAACGAACAGGAGCTAGGTTACTAAAAATCAAGCAAAATATTATGGGCAAGAAATTGGAGGGCGCCAAAACTTTTGATGGTAAAGGTAGATGAATTGATAAATAAACAAACTCTGTTTATATTATGGTAATGCCAGAACAGAACACAGCGATAATTTAAATGGCATACTCAAATCAATATAGGCTATGTTTTTCCATACAGGTGCTGATGACAACAATGTAACAATTTTTGTCCTCAAGGAAACAAATCATGGTGGTGTTACTAACATGCTCGTGCGGAAAATAGACCATTTTCTTATCATAAGAATTTTTTACTTAAATCAGTCATGAAGAGAATAAAACCAATTTTAAATGACCGTTCTCGTCCCAAATTGTTATCTTGTTGTTTAGGGGTGGGGAAATAAATTCAACGATTCATTTGGATATTGTATCGATTTCGAAGTCCTGCCTGAAGTCATCTGGTTAAGGTAGGCAAATCGTAAACACTGCTACCAATGAAGCAGTTATACAATTTAATGAGGGTAGAAAAGGGTGTTAGTTCACCATGGAAAACATAAGGAATATGGTTTATATGCTGGTTTATATGCTGCACATGCCATGAAAATAATGAACGAAAAGCAAATATCATATTCTGTTCGCCGTACCAAAAGTGCTATAAAAACTTGTCGTCAGGTGAAAAGACAACAAAAAAGTTACAGAAAAATAAGATTTCATCATCTCAAGACTATTTATTTATATAAGTCAAACACCATACAAAAAATGCTACAATCTTATCACTCTCTAAAACTTAACTAATTCATTAACTTCTGAAAGTTGTCTGAATGAGCGAGAGAATATGTTAAAACTTTACTGGCGATGCTGTGCCTTTCCGTGTCATCAGCCACCCTCTTCATGTCCGCTCCTTCTGTGCTGCTGTGTATCTTCCATGTTCAGATGCCTGATGTCATGATCGCTAACCTCACCCTCTAGCTTCTGCCCTTCTTAATCAAACCCCACCAGTCTTCGTCCCACCTTTTCTGAATCATAGAACTACGCAATGGTTCAAATCATCTCTCATATGCCATAGCTTGGATGGTAGGACTAGTGTCTAATTATGGTTTTGTACCATACGTCTCATGGAAACACAGGCTGTAGGAGCGGCCAACTTCCCAGTCATCATCTATGCACACGTAAGAAGTTCGGCAATATATTGTCCATCGAAGCGTGCTGTTTCATGCATGTGGTTTGTGATGTCCACACATAATTATTTCATGTAATTGCACTTACTCTGTGAAATGGTCTAGTTCACCATGTTTATTTGTTCATGTTTAATGGTACAATTTATTTATTTGGGTTTTGAAGCACAAGTATGGCAAAGGCCATGCTGTCATGTTACAAGGACCAGTAAGACCATGCCACATTAGGATCTAGGCAGAGTCCTCACTCACACTGGAGAAATAATTCTGACTTCCCCTAACTTTACAAGCAAACTTACCTGACCAATCGCAAGCAACATTCACCTGAACTTGGATTGCGGGAAAATGGTTTCACATTCATGAGAGATTCAACTATTCAAAATGGAAGTTACATAGATTTTCTCCGACTTCTTCCAGGTTTGACCAAAAAATCTCATCCCCCCACCCCGACTCTCACCCTGACCTTTAACAACGACTTCAAATTCTGTGACAACTCCGGGTTGTGTGAGATTCCTGCCTGCAATTTTCTGAGGACTCCAAACCTCTTTTACTTAGAGAATTACACTCTGGATCGTGGATTGGTAGAAACACACTGAGAGTACTGGGTAGCTGGTAAAATCGACTTGAAGCTATAAAAGTGGCAACCATGCTGTTTCCACTACAGGGCCAGGTCTATTGGGGGGCATACACATTAATACATCTCCTGGGACTGTGATAGATTATATTGCTTAATCAGACAGCCAAACCATAACAAATCTGAGCATAACCTAAACCATACCTGATAACATTAAAAAAATTTTCAGGACATTTGTTTGAACACAAAGCAAAATCAATAATTTTAAAATAAATGTAAGTTCGTTGTGTTATATGATAACACTCACTGAACAATGCTTCATGTAACATTCTGTCGATTTGTATTACACTGTAAACACTCAATTTGATGAGTTCAATAGTTTTTCATTTTTCTCTGCAAAAATAACGAAAATTTCCAACATGCTACGTCAAAAACTATGTTCACATTTTTTTTTTTTCAGTGTATTAAAATAAACAAAAAAAAAAGTCACACTTTTAGTAAACATGGTATATTTATGAGGTTTACTGGAAAATTTCTAAAATATTTTGCTATTGTGACTGAAATTTACACTCGTGTATACTACCTTAGTTAATAAAAATACATTAAAAATTGTCTTTCAGAACCAAAAGGTTTGAACAAAGGTTTCAGAACAAAAGGTCTAAACGTTATTCTGAAACACCCTATGTATACATAACACACATTAAGTGTTAAAAATAAGTGATCATTTTATCATAAAGTGTGAAATAAGAAATTTTTTAAAAAAAAAATTGTATTCCTACAAAAATCTTATATCACATATACAAAACAATATACATATAATACAAAATTCTTATATCACATTTACCTACTTTAAAAAGTGTGCATAAATAAAATTGTGCGCTGAAACTATGTTATCTCCAGTTAAACCAAAGAATTAAACACCATTTATTCACTAATATTTTGGAAAATAAAAACTGAAATATTAAAAACTTTCAAAACCAAAGGGTTTTTAAAGTGTTCAGCTCACCCACAATAAGTAGGGTAACACATAAATGAGCTTCAAATGTATTTTTGATAATTCATATTTTAGTAATTCTAAGTTTCATAAACTTTGAAAAATCAATATACATGTTTACACAATTATTGTCTCCGTTCCTTTAGAGCTTGTCATCTTGTTTGTTTTGCCTTCATTAAATTAATTTCTAATAACACCACAGAAGGTTTTTCGGAGCAAATGGAAACCCTACATGGGGTGTGTAACACGTATTTCCAAAGACAGTCCGGACATTCCGGAGCAATTGACAACTATGCTTAAAATCACTCCCAATAAGTTTTGCAATTACTATGAGAAACTTGGTATTGATAAAAGACACAAACGACTTTAAAAGAGCAATTGTACCTTTTCACTTTTGCTTCAATTTCTTGGGCTGCACTATTAGCTTTGTTATAACCTTAAAAAAAAATTGCACAAAAATTAATTACACAAAAATAGAAGCTTATATAGTCATAATTACAGAGGACCAATAAGTAAGTGGACAGCAAAGCGTTTTACTTTTGGTATTGGAATTCAGTTCGGACTGTAATTCTCTAAATTTATGTTGGTCGGGAGCAGCAGCGAGCACGCGTGGTTTCTGCTCAATGAGTTGTTGTGAAAGTTGAGCCTGATGATCTTGAACAGCCTATTTAATCAATATTAAACAAAATAAAAACAACTAACAAATCTTTATCTGACGGTAATAAAAAATTACAATATTCTATCTCAATAACAACTATTTCTATTTAACGATGGCATTTGGTAGTTCCCGCAAATGCCTCATTAAATTAGATATTCCGATTAATGTCGTTTTGTTAAACGATGCTGTTTTGAAATCTTGGCAAATGCTTCATAAAATTACATCCCAATTAGCATCGTTTTTTGTTTAATGTGTTTCCGCTGTTTCTTGAAAACTGCTAATGGCAGAGATTACCGTACGCAAGAAGTTAAAAGATAATGCACAGTATCATTACAAACCATCATACTAATTTGCATGCAAAGTAGAACAATGACGCTTGTAAGAAAATCGCCAAAAAAAAAAAAAAAACCATTTAGAAACAAAATATGTGACTATATCGCACATGAAAAAATTACATTAATCATGTAATGAGCAATATGTCATGAGGTATGCAAAATTGTTTGAAAAAAAAACCCCAAAAAAACAATGGAATGTGGAAGAAACAAAATGCAGGCCATTTTAGAATATTGTAGTTGAAAGCTAATTAGTTCATCTGAGTGAAGATATGGACAGGTTCCTGTCTCCTCCAAACTATGGTGTCAATTCTTCATGGATAACGGGCAAACATTGCCAACTTTTTGAAGGTCATAAAAACAATCTCATTCAAAAGTAATTTATTAGAACATTATCGTATACACTATTAAAAAATATCATCTAATGAATTTGATTCTTATGTGGTTAAAAGTTATGTCCCAACCCTTGCTTTCTCTCATTCCAGCATCTCTTTTTCGCACAATATCTCCCAATTGTAAGTACGTAAGGTCAAGTCAAATTCTCTTTCAAACTTCCCCGACTTTTCCAGACCAGATCTCAATCGATTCCATTGGCCAAATGATAGTAAACAGCACACGAGTATAGTGCCAAGAAATACTAGAGTGCTGTTCCCTGTTGCCGTTTGTGGAAACTTTGGGTCCAAACTGACATAAAAACCAGAGCTGCACAAGAGGGCACATTGATCTGATACAATGTGATTGACCACAGATTAACATAGTTTCAAATACGGATTCTCGTTGCTTTTTTAAACGCCTTTTTTAATTTTTAAAGTTGTTTTTAGTAAGCTTGCTTGCGTTTTATCAATTCTTCATATATATATATTTATTTAACTGTGTTGTATAATGGCTACGTCCTTTTGATTTGTCTACAACACGATTTGTTCATATCTTCATACAAACACATTTTTAAAATATTTTATAATAAAAATTTGGTTTCGCCGTTTTTGTAAAAATTGAAATTTCTTTTACTTTGTAATCATATTTCATGTGACAGTTGCAAGCATAAGCAAATCCACTGTGACTTACTTTACAGGTGGAAGCATGTTACCTATGTTATTGTCTCTTGAAATTATGTTCACATTTGACAATACAATTCGTTGTATTATTTCATGTTATAATTTTCAATTCACTTATTTATTGGGGGTTTCTCTGGTTGTAAAAACAGTGGAACTTCGGCCGTCCAGACTTTACTTAACCGAAATGGCCTGCTACACTATTAAATTTTTTTTTTTTAAGTACACACTCGTTCAATGTTTTACTTGTAAATACAGTAGGACCCCGGTAATTCGAACTCTGTTTAACCGAAATGTCCTGCAATTCCATTTTTTGCAATTATTTTTTAAGTGGACACCCATTCAACATTTTACTTGTAAATATAGTAAAGCTCTGGTAATTCGAATTTTGTTTAACCAAAATGTCCTGCAATATTATTTTTTTCAGTGGACCCTCATTCAACATTTTACTTATAAATACAGTAGAACTCCGGTAATCCGAATTTAGAAAAATTTCATGCAATACTATTTTTTGTAATTTTTTTTAAGTTGACACTCGTTCAATATTTTACTTGCAAATGCTGTTGAACACCAGTAATGCGATCTTTGCTTAACCGAAATGACCTATGCTATCGGATAGCTGAGGTCCTACTGTATAAACATGTATTCTCTTAAAAAAAATAGCATATTAGGTTAAGCAAAATTCGGATTACTGTGCTGTATTTACAAGTAAAACGTTGAACGAGTGGCCACTTAAAAAAATAATTACAGGACATTTCAGTTACGCGAAGTTCAGATTACTGGGGTCCTACTATATTTACGAATAAACGTTGAATTAGTGTCCATTTCAGAAAATAGCATAGCACGTCATATTGGTTAAGGGAAGTCCGGATGACTGAAGTTCTAAATGTACTTACAAGTAAAGAAGCCCCCACTAAATAAATATATTCCAAATTATAACATAAGTATGACGTGACGAATTCTGCTTGCCACAATGAATTGTTTCGCAACCAATTCACGCAACACCTGAAAACACCATGAAATATAGAACCTGTCTCATCTCTAGTCAACAGATACCAATCCCTCTTTCTTCCCTTAGATACCGTAAATTTGGGGGGTTTTCACGTTGTATTGAAATTTTGTAAATCCTTATTGCGTGTGCAGTGAGTGTTCACAGAAGTTGAATATTTTTGTGCGTAAATCTAAAATAAAAATAAGCTAATCCAATTATAATGCTTTATTTTGCTTAAAGACTTAATTTTTCAAGGTTGCAGCTACGATTTTTAAGATCTGAATGTTTAAAATGAATTTTTATGATGCAGAAACCTTAAAACTGAGAAGACGTCTGCTATACCAGCTTGACATTCAATCACAGCGCCACCTAACGGAAATCATGACGCTTGGAAAGAAGTTTTTGAGGCTGAACAGCACACTAGTATTTCTAGGTACTGTAACGCAAGACTGAATTAAAATTTACATAATAAAAGCAAGGTTCAAGACCATAAAATTCATTAACACAAACCAGTTTTTAACTCAATTACAGTGAATTTACAAATACAAATATAAAATATTTTAAAAAAAATGCATTTCTTTACAACTAGAAACCTGCATTTATTAAATATTTACATTTTTATTCTACTCTTTTTGAGTTGATTATAAAAGAGTTTAACTATATAATCACAAAGCTGATGCTTCATCTTTTATTCCATTTAAAAAGCGTATATGACTATATATAAGAGAAAGGAGACGCATGATCAAAATCCCTTACAGATTATATGTTTTGGTATTTTAGACAAAAACACTTTTTTTTCCCTTCCAAGCTTTGGTTACAGGTTTAGCAAACATTCTCTCCTGGGATATATATGGGCTTGGTTATTTTATATAAAATATGTTATTTTTTGTGTAAAAAGGTAAGTGTTGGAGGAAATTTAGTCAAACATACGTTTTTCAAAATTTTCAGTATGCAATGTGGTATGAAAAACACAGTTCAGGAAAATTATTTTAATAAGTTATTTATTATACCAAATTAATTTCAATTTGTCCTGTATTAGGCCTTGGCACTTCAAAAATCTGCCTGACATTTCCAAGCTTTCCATGTCAGTAGACATCTTGTAAGTATACACCTTGAAATGTTTCAATGGGTAAATAGACAATTTAATTTCTAGAGGGTTGTTCGACACAATATCCCTAATCCACAAGAGAACTGTAATACACCTATACACATATAGAATTTATACACTTTCATATGAAATACATCTTACCAAATATTCGCTTTTATTTTTGGCTAGAATGTGATGGTATGATGCAAACTCTTTTTCCGACTGGCTTATGAGTCCGTCCAGCTTCATTCGTTCCTCTCTGAAAGCTTCAGCTTCTTTGATTTGCTTTTGTAAGCTCGCTTCGAAATTTTCAAGATCCTTGAGAGAAACATCGGCACTAGCAACAGATTTTCCCATGCGTCCTTTTCTAGGTCTGCCTCCACCTCCAGTCATTGTACCTTAAAATATAAATTACAGATATAGCACATGTTTCGCTACTAACACCATTCAAATATCAGAAAAACATTGCTTCATCACCTTCTGAAGATAGCATAATAAGTCATAAAATACGACTGTTAGATTTATGATGTGACCATTTGCTGCCATCTGAATTCGAGCCTGAACTGCCTATATGGTAAACTCGTTACCACCACACTCCAGTATGTAGAAGATCATTTCGCAACAGGAGGATCAAAGTGTAGCCCTGCTGGCTCATTACTACGTCTAACTCTCGGGGTTTCTATTTATCCAAACTTGTCCAAGGGTTACAAGGAGTTTCCAATTGGAATTCAAAGTATAGGCAACACATATTTTTTATATGAATGGAGTCAAATAAATTGAAGCACACAGTTACAATTTGGCATAAATCGCTTAACCCGTGACAGTGGGTGCACCGTGACAGGCAAGAGAGAAAACAAAAAGCAGATTTGATTTAAATTTCTAAAAAATAAAAACACACATAATTTGCCCATTATTTTCATACCTTAATACAATTTTTATAGATTTTCTCTGTTAACATTGGAATCATGGTGCTCACCAAATTCTGCTTCAAACTTCTGACTTTTCCAGACCAAATCTTAATTGATTTCTAGTCGCTAATTATAAAACAAAATTAAAATTTATATAATCAAAACCAGTTTCAAAATCATAAAATTCGGAAACCCCACAGCCATTTATAATTCTATGACAAAATTTGCAAAATGCAAAACAGCATTCAAAGTCATTCCTTACAAAAAAGTGTATTACATTTACATTAAGGAAAAGTGCATTACATTTGCATTAAGAAAAGTGCATTACATTTGTTATTAAGGAAAAGCATGTACATTTACATTAAGGAAACGTCATTACATTTACATTAAGGAAAAGTGTATTACATTTACATTAAGGAAAAAAATGTGCATTACATTTACATAAGGAAAAGTGCATTACATTTGTTATTATGAAAGTATTATTAATGAAAAGTGTATTGCATTAAGGAAAGTGCATTTATTTATATTAAGGAAAAGTGCATTACATTACATGAAAAGCATTACATTTGAAAAGTGCATTACATTTAATTATTAAACATGAATATTTTAATTCATCCCTTTTTGAGTTCATTATAAATGAGTTTAATCATATAAACACAAAGCTGCTACTTCATCTTTTATTCCATTCAAAAAGAATATATTGCTACATATAAAGGAAAGGGGACTGATATGATCAAAATCTCTTATAGATATGGTGAAGTATAACCACTATTTTATAAGCAAAAAACAAAGTTATAAGCGTAAATAATGCTGTTAAAACGTTTTATTTCAGCGTATGTTTTTGATGAACTTGGCCATCTTTTTTTTCTAGTCCGTCAGAAACTTGCGCAGAAATAAAACATTTTAACAACATTACTTACGCTTATAATGTTTTTTGCCTATAAATCTAACCTGCGTAACGCTGCGTCAAATTATCTTAATAACCATTGTTTTTCATGCACCGTCAAATACGATCAATCAAAACGAAAAACTAAAAGTATTTTCTGGAAAGAATCAATATACCTGCTAAGTCAATAAGTTCTCCTTTTAAAGTGACAACCCTGTAACGTGTTGATCCATGCATCCCGATTCTCGTAGCTTGTTCCAAGTTATCGGCAACGAGGGTATCTCGGAGAGCAAAGTATAATGCTGGCAGCACTCTTTCATCCTTCACTTTTACAAGATCGAAGAGACGAGGGACCCTCTCTGGGTAAGGGGATTGAGCTCTGGTGACGACACAACAGACGTTACATTACAATTGAATAGGACATGAGGTATTGTAGATCATTAACAGAGTTACAATAGGGGCTAAAAATAAGTGGTATATGGGGCTGGCGTCTCATCACAAAAAAGATTAAATTTTGAAATACACAAATTTGCATTTAGCTAAAATCTATCGTTATAACGACATACAATAGTTACAACGTAATTAATCCCAGTTATGTATTAGATCGTTACGTGATTATTTCATGTTCCAAAATTGCACCATAGGCTATCTAGGACCAGACCAATAGCTTAGTACAACTTTCAAACCATGACATTTACATGCAGCTCAGCCAATAAGCCGAAACAAGCTCGAAGACCCCGAAGCAGACACAGGGAACTGGAACCACCAGTAATAGGTACACAATTTACTTGCTTTCTTTTTGGTTTTACGGCTCAAAGACTACAGTGGTCATGCTGCGCCGGGACCTACAGTTTTCCGAGGAATCCGAACCTCTTAAGGCCTGGGGAACCAAACCCCGGACTACAGTGAGCAGTGCGATCTTTTATGAGATCTCTGAGTAAGCGTTCTTTTTGCACTGCTGGGAGTCGAACCCGGATTAGCCGCGCAATAGGAGAACGCGTTACCACACTGCGCCACCGTAGGCATACACAATTTAAATCATTAATTACAATTCACTACTTAAATATCCTTGTCAATTCAATTCAATTTTTATTTTTTGCTTTTTATTGTATCTATAATTGATGTGATAATGGATTTTTTTTTTTAACTGACTTGCTGAAAGAAATGTGACACACCTAAAAGTAAACAGTGTTCCGATATTACAGTCTTCTGTAAAAGAGTTCCAAAGAAAATTGGCTTGTGCAGAGGATTTCGAGGAAAAAGTCGTTAGGAGAGAACAAAAAGTGGGGAACGGGTAACATACCCCACTGTTCATTGTCTTAACAGAATACTTTAAAATGCATGTGTAAGATTAGATGAATCATTTCACATTCAACACCTTAATGCAGTAGTTTCTATTACTGTTCTGCAAACTGGTGATGCCTTCAGTGAAGTAGCAAAAAAAAAAAGGTGTGATATATATTCATGATAAAATTTAAAGTTATTTTACTGCGTGTTAAGAGCAGCTTCATACAGTAATCCTCAAGCTAGTAACCTATAGCCTTCATGAAAACACATTTTCATTATTGCGTTTAAGACTGCCTTGTCTAACGTAAAATTTCAGTGCTCAGTAAAAATCTGTATGTTTAATACAAATAATGTACAGTGAAAAGGTTTAGACCTGATATAGGCATAATCTATAAGGGCTGATAAGGGTCAAACCCCTGTACAAAAAAAAAAGTATTATAATAATTCTATTGAGAAAACATTTTTTTATATAATTTTTCAAATAATGAAGCACTATCGCAACTTTGTCATAAAATTTTCCACTTACACATTTTTTTGCTTAGACTCTGGTATCCATCTTTGCATCTAAAAGAAAAAGAATGATTTTATAACTGTCATCATGCTGCAATATTTAAACATAGGTTTTTTAAAAATTCTTGTGCATTTTTTTTTTATAACTTTCTACACAGAAGTTACAAAATTATAAATATAACGATGAACAGCTCAAACATAATACTTCTACCACATCTAAAAACATGAGTTTTTTTCATTTGCTATTTTACCAGTGTTTAACCCTTTATTTATACACTATACTTTTATTTAATGTGTGTGTTAAGTTAAAATTATTCCACGTGTATGCCATCTTTGCCAATACAATCGAAAACGTAGTTTTCATATTGGCCTATTACACTTTCCAAAATTTCAGTTGAAATCTGAATGCAATAATATCACTAATAAACTGTATTGTTTTGTTATTATAAATATTCAATTTTCACATTATCTTAAGCCATCAATTTTTTCAAAATCCAGTAAATTTCATATAGTTCAGTAATTCTTTCTATAGTCAATAACTTACTTACAGTTTGATAACTTATCCCGAGGCTACATAACAAAGGGGTTAACACTTACCGAATTAAGCTGCTATACTGTTAGCAAAACCATTCGTGGAACCTACGTAATTAGTGAAGATTATTTCAAATGAAGTACTCACCTTATCAAGAGCGATAAATGTGCAGTAGCCTTTATTATGCAGCTTCAAGTATTGGACACATTTCTGAGCTGTTGTTATAGTATCTGTCACAATGTTGTCCAGTGCTCCACATGCAGTTGAAATGGCGATATCGTACTTTTCGTCAATTCCTCCCAAATCTCCCTAAAATGGTTATTCATAAATATATTCTATATATACCGTAACAAGAATTTTATAATCTGATCTACAATCTACGAGTGGTGAAGACATACCAGCCTTCCAAATATGCCGCTGATGTTTCCCAGTCGTTGTTGCTCCATCAACGAATCAATGATAGCGCCACGGCTACGAGAAGAATTTATAGTAGCTCTCATTTCCTCAACTCTAGCTCGCTTAACTCTGATCTATCCGTGAGAAATAAAAGAAATAAAAGAAAAAAAATATATATATAATTATAATACAATAAAAGGAATCCATTATCAAACAAACTGCAAATATGTAACCCCCCCTCCAAATCCAAGTATGATATATAATTTTTATAAGTGAATTAGGCACGGGAATTGCATCACACAGCAACTTCCATAAACCCAGAGTAATGAAACAATGAGAAAACGCTCAAACTTTACCTCTTCAGAAGCCATTTTTTCTTTTCTTGACAACTGTTCGCGAGTTTTTTGTAGGTTTTTGAGATTGTCTTCAGTAGTGGGTATCCTGCTTTCAGCATCTTCGATACGACTGTAGATATTATAAAAACAAAATATATATATATATATATATAATCTAGACAACTGTACCACATATCTAATAAATATACCACTGAAGGTTTACTTTTTGACAAAGTCTTGAAATAAATATATTATTAAAACATTGAGCGATATTATCAGTATACAATAGGGTGGGTCGAAAAAATAAAATTGTCGTGCATCGAAATATAATAGTGTGGAAAACTTGCCAACCTATATTGGAAGCATGTGTGAAAATTTGAAAGCTTCTGTTTCAAACCTGAGCCTAAACTTTGTTATTGTAGTCCAAAACATGAAAATGTTGGTTTGTAAGACAAGTTGGCCTTTACTTCCAGGGTCTTTATCCCTAAAGCCTAAATCGCTCATAGGATCAAGGTTAAACATCCCCTAACATTGGCATAACTAGGGAGCTAACCCCTTAGAAAATTTCTTCTAAGCATTGAATTATACGGTTCAGCCGCCACCTAGAAAAAAGTTAGCCGCCTAGACTTCGAAGCTAGTTATGCCCATGCCCCTCCTCATGCCTTACTAGCAGAAACAAAGTCTGCCACAAGGTATCAAATCCTGTTAAATGATATGTTAAGCGAATGTGTTATTACTAGGGCCCGGATTTCTATGCACTTGCATGTTTTTGCATATTTCGTCTTTGTGCACATTTTTCAAAAAGTGTGTATTTTTCTAATCCGCTTGTAATTCAATCAGATTAATTCACTGTTTCTTTTTTTTAACAATGCCTTTCTTTCCTTTAATTTTTTAAAATAAAAGTGCTACAGAATATGTTTCCATTGTAAATGATATAATTAGATAATATTAAAGTTAGAAAAAAATAATTTTATGTGTCTTCACATTTCTGTGACAACATTTAATATGCATAATACTTTCCAAGTCAAGACCAAGTGTAATATTTTCCAGCCCAAGCCATGGGCGCCGGCAGGTATAGGGAAGGGTGGGCCATTGCCCCCCTCCCTATATCTCAATTTTCTTTAAAAAAAAAAAAAAAAATTAAAAAGGTAAGGGAGAAACTTTCCATTTTTTTTAATGCTTTTGCTCCAACTCTAGATTTAACCCTGCTGGTGTTCTTGGATCCAAGCCAATGCTTACGATGACATATGTTCAAACATATCTCTTCCATACATTTTGGTGTGTATTTTGTATTAATTTTGTGCATACTCATATTCAAGGACGTAACAAAGTGATATTTTTTATGCATTTCAGTGCATATTATGTAATAATTTCAAGAACACTTGCACTGTTTCAATAAATTGTTATTTTATACATTTCGAAACATCGCTTATGAGTAGGGTCCAAATTTCTATGCACTTGCATATTCCATAATAATTGTGAGCATATTTACATATTATCTGGGCTAAATTTTCCAGGCCTTAGTTATTACTGTGTACACTACACAGCTAAAGTTGTGTTCTTGGAAAATATAGTGCGAACTGCTTGTAATATTGAATTTTATGAAGTTAACAAAACAAAAAACTGTTGCTTCATCCATACAATGGGTATGGTTGTTCAAATTAATAGATGGTTAATATAAATAGTTCCAATTAATATTTATATATCATACTTTAGTTCATCATACAGTAGACTCATGTTACAGTGATATATCACGAAGATTTAATTGTCCTACAGGCCCAATGCAAATTTATTATATATTGGATACAACATCTTCGTAGTGGGGGCCTTTAGAGCAGCTATGACACAGTGTGCTTTTCATATATTTTTGTTTTACTTTTATATGTCATTTTTTATTACTATTGCCTTTTGCACAGATCATCCAATTATAATTTATTTCAACTGAAATCTGGACCTACAGATTTAAAAAAAAAACCACTTATAGAAAAAGTTTGTTGCATACTTTCTAATGTCTGCTACTGAAGTTGTAATATGCTCATATTTTTCTTCCAATTCTTTCAGTCTTGCCGTTTCCTTTCGCTCGTTGTTGACATACATGTCTAACTGTGATTGGGCTAAATCCATCTAAAAGAGATTACAATTAAATATTATTAGCCATTTGTCTTAATTTTATAGAATTAGTCAATTTTATATAGATATATACCTCCCCCCACACACACACACCAAAGGGTTGAACACCTGGTGAGGGGCACATTGGTAAGAGACTACTGGCTTCCAAACCATGGGAAAATTGCTAGTATCTAACAGATTTATTATTATCATCGTTATATATAATTTATTTCACAGAACAAGGCAATGATGACTACAGTAAATAAATGAATATATACAAAATGACTACAATATTATTTATGTTTCTATATTGATTGATGTGGTTTATTTAGTGATTAATTTATTTATTTACACATATCCACATAGACTATTTTCAAATGTCTTCTTGTGTACAAAATAACTAAATATATTTCTCGATCGATCTGAAAGATCCTTCCCCCCCCCAGATAATTGCTTCTCTGGGAATTCTTGTTTATTTTTTTACTGCATAAGGACATAAACGGCCGTGTTGTGCTGGAACCTACAGATTTCCAAGAAATTTTAACCTCTTCAGGTCTTGGGAACCAACCCTCAGATCACAGTGAGGGTTGTTTTTTTTTTGGGGGGGGGGGGGGCACTGCAGGGACACTGAACCTGAATTAACAACATGCTACAGGAATACATTGCAATCCTTACAGTAGCGAGTATAAAAAAAGAGATAGGTGGGATAGACTGCTGTAAACTAGCGGTAAGAGCACTGATTAAGCAAGCTGCAAATTGTTGTTTTGTATCCAGAAATTGGCATCATCGCCCATCTTGTTCTCCGACTCCCATAACTTATTAAAGGCCTTGGCTTTCGAACTTACCATGGACACATTAAAGACAAAAATAGGCTTGTTTTGGATTACCACAAATACTTACAGCCGATTTCTTTTCGTTCACTACTTTTTTCAGCCCAATCAACTGAGCCTCAAGTTTGCCTTTCTCCTCTTGCAGACCTTCAGTTTCCTCTTTTGTGCTCACGATAACCTGGTTAACAAAATCGACGATAGTTAAAAATAAAAATGCACCGTTCAGAATTTAACGAGGCATTGAGACAAATAAAAATAAAATGAAAAGGAATACCTCTTTCAATTTCTGTTCTTCAGCTTCCTTTTTCCTTTCTAAGCTGGCTTTTTTGGTTTCTAACTCGGCAGCTTCACCCTCGAATTTTTCTGGCTGTTTTTGCAAATCTTTCAACTGGAAACAAATGCAGAAACGTTAAGACATTGCAGACTTCCATTCAATAATATTCTGTTCACAATTTGTGGCACAAGGGCCAACAGCTAAAGTCATGTGGCACAAGAACCAATGGCTTTTGGAGTTTTATTTGTGTTTTACAGCGCAAGGACATCAAAGGTGATGTTACACCAAGACCTATAATTCTCCTACGAATCTGAATCTTGACTGCCAAGAGAACTGAACCCTGAACTATACGATGGTCAGAAAAGCAGCATGCATTCTAAGATACCGTTGGGAGTCAACCCCAGGTCAACGGGACGATAGACAAACACATTACCACCATGAAACCCTAGAACAGTGAACTTGCATTTTCCGCATAAGGAATCCAAACCACTTAAGGTCTAGGGAACCATCCCCAAGACTACAGCAAGCAGTTAGGCTTGGTAGGCTTTTTTTTGGTGGGGAGAGGGGGGGGTGTACCGTTAAGAGCTGAACTTGGATTAATGGCATGCTGTGTGAACAAATTGCCACTGTACCATCGCAGGGCCAATTTGCGGAGGATCAAATCCGTGTCATCTAGGGAATTGAATCCAAGAATATGAACTGGTAGAAAAGACGGCAAACTACTCACTATCAGCAAGTTTTTCAAAAGCCCAATTTTGTACATTTGGCTATAAATGGATTATTGAACTTCATATTTTAGGGCTAAAAGGGATGTCTCCAAATGTTTTAACCCACAATTTATACTTTACCTTTGGACCATGGGCACCCACAGGAAATTTGGTTGGGGGTGGGAGACAAAGCTTGAAGACAAATGATTATTTCAACATAGCTGCCATCCTTTTTTTTTTAATAGGAATCTTTACGTTTTTAGCCATATCTTGTTTTTGGCGCATTTCTTACATTTCCCTCCACACTCTTAATAATAAACAATTATCTTTATTATTTAAATATTATATTATTTGATGATAAATAAATTATCGTTTGTTTTCCAAAAAACAAACATTGACTTAGTAAATGTTCACGTTACTACTATGAACTGTATGACAAGTTTGAAAGAAATGCTTAAAAGTCTAGGTACAACTTTAACTTCATTTCTTGAATCAGTAGATGACACAAGTGGCAATTCAAATGCATATTAATATCTAGATCACAACAAAGAAAACTGTAAAGCATGTTGCAAATTCTGAAAAATTACAAAATAAATTTCTTAAGCACTTAATTAGAAACATTAAGGAACGGTTAGGAGATATTAAAACAGGCTATTCCACTTGATGTACTACTTACTCCTCAGAAACATTTGTAGAAGCCGATGTGATTGATTATGGAAAGAATAAAATTTTAAAAAAAAAATCTGAAAATTTCCAAAATAGCATTCACAAGCATAAATTTGAAGAAAATGACATGCTGCCAGAACGGAATATATTCAAGAAATTCATAGGTGTACAATGTGAAGATTCTTCATTTTTGCAGTTATTACAGTTTTTGAAACAAAATAAAAAATTTCCTTCACTACGCTCAATTACCAAATATGCAAAAAGTATACCTAAGTAAACAGCAGATTGTGAAACGGCTTTCTATTCAATGAACTTGACTAAAACTTACAAAATCATTTAACAACAAACCGTGTCAGAAAATCACTAATAAATACTAAACGACCTACTCGAAATCAGTTTGATTTTGAAAATACATACGAACTGTGGCATGTAGCAAAGACAAGGAGAATTGTGCAATGATGGCATGTAGCAAAGACAAGGAGAATTGTGCAATGATGGTATGTAGCAAAGACAGGGAGAATTGTACAATGATACCGCCGATTGTATAATTTTGTACAAAATGAAAAGTTTTATTTGTAGTTCTAAATTTTAATTATGTTATTTTGTTGAGTGTTCTAAAGTATAAAAGTTTCAAAATTATCGCAAGTATTTACAGTAGAAAAAGAGAACTAAAAGAAATTTAAAAATGTTTTTTTTTTTTAAGCTAAAATACTAAAAAGAAAAAAAACCAGCTTAATACTTGGGTCATAATGAACATAAGCAGGCTTCAAGCAAAAGTCTGCTGCAAACTATGGGACACAGGAGTGTCATGTGGTTGCAGATAAATATCCGCCTACCATCATTCGATCCTAGATTGCTTAGTATTTTATACAAGCTGGTTTTTCACCAGCCACATATGGTATATATCTACATATCTGCCCCACGTCGCCAACAACTCACTGCAGGCATGATAAATCCATTTGTCATATCTCCTATAACTGAAGCAAAGCAAATTTATTTACAACATCTCCGATAACTCAGAGGATCGGCAAATTTATTTTTCACATTTCCAGTAACTCTGTTTATATAGTAAATCCATTTTTTACACTCCTTATAACTGGTTGTGGTAAGTTACCAGGGCAGTGGGAAGGGCCAGCTAAATTCGTTGTTGGGGGACGAATCATTTTATATAGTAAATTGCTCTATGAACAAAAAAAGATTAGCCTCATTTGTTATTACTCCAACTCTTAAATTATTTATTTATATAAATCGAACACTACGCAGATTAAATCAAACAACAATATTAATCAACGTTTATTGGCGTAGTGATACCAGCGCCGATGGTATGGCGTGATTAGATGGTGAAACGTTCGAAAGAAAATAAATATTTCTGCCTTCGGTGGGACCTGAACCCACGACCTTCCACTTGCCGGGCGGAGGCTCTACCCACTGAGCTACGAAGGACAATATATAATCTCTTTACGAACGTATATAATTTACTGATGCCAGTTATTTCGCAGAATGGTGTAGTACATGGACTACTATTTAAACCAAATTGCAAAGAGACGTATTAAATTGATCAAAATGCTCAATGCGGCATATAATAGGTAGAGTCCCAGCCCGGCAAGTGGAAAGTCGTGGGTTCAGGTCCCACCGAACGCAGAAATATTTTTCTTTCGAACATTTGACTATTAAATAAATCTTACCTTCTTCTCCTCAGCATCAGCGTTTGTTTTAATTGTTTTCCGTTTATTTTTGGCAAGAGCTATATTTTCTCGAAGCGCTACATCTTTTCGATCTAGTTCAAAAAACTTTGCAGAATCTGCATCCTTAACGGCTTCCTTGGTTTCGTAAGCTCTAAAAAAAATTAAACAAAACAAACCACTATATATTATTTCACTTTTAACTTACTTTTTCACTCATTCTCTTCAAAATTCAGACGGATATCTAGTGAATAAAGGTTAATTGAATCTTAAAATGCATTTTTCAGCAAAGGTCATTCAGCACCAAACAAGTTGAGGCTGTACATACGGATTAAATTAAAACATAAATTAAACTTTACACAATGGTAATAGGTGTAGAGACTTATTCAACTACAGAAACTGATCAATAAAGAAGCGTCAGTGACAACGAGATCCAACTGGCTGCACAGGCATTGGTATGTGTAAATTGTTCGACCCAAATCTGTTACAGACATGCATTGCACGATTTACCATTCTTCTAACACTGAAGTTCCACAATAACAATCTTCAAGAAATACAACCCCAACAAAATTTCAAGCAAAGTCGTGTTTAAACAAGTGCAGAAATTAATGAATTGACAATAACATCACTTGTTTTTGATCTTGTAATTGCTATACTTTTTCATATAGACATACTTAGAGACTATTTTAAGTGAAAGCATGCAGTGCTGAAGAATTCCAACATCATAGCACCTAAGGAACCAACACTACAAACTGCAGGGAGCAGTTAGCGGGTATGCAGTCCCAGAATGGGGCATATTAGATAAACATGTTATGCCTACACCACCACAGGACCAAAATGGATAGCAGACTCTCAGTCTATTCGCTTCAGTTGATTCCTGATGATGGACAGTAGTGTTGTCTATCCGAAGCATTCCAATTTATATTTAATCTATCACCAGAACTGATATTCAATTTGCACATTTTTGAAATAGCCCATTTCAGTTGCGATTAAAAATTTATCGTGTATATATATATATATATCTAAAGAACAAATTAAACCTTGGGAAAATATTTCATCCACTGCAATACAAATGATTAAAAAATTAGTGAAATAAAAAAAAAAACATGGGCTATCTCAAAAGCTTGCGAAGTGGCCCTTGTTCCAAGCCCACCCAACATCTAAAACCATGCTCTACACAAGTGTTACTAACCTTTAGTATACTGTGAAAAAGCTAGCAAATCTGAGTGTTTTATGGTGCAAGGATGGATAAAGTCATACTGTGCTGGGATTTACACTTTTCGGAGGCATGCAAAACTCTTGCTTGAGAAAATATACGGTGAAAAAGCTAGCAAATTGTATTTTATGATGCAAGGACAGATAAGGTCATGCTGCCCTGGGATCTACCTTTCTAAGGCATGCGAAACTGTTGCTTGAAATAATACACTGAAAAAGCTAGCAAATTTGTGTTTTATGGTGCAAGGACAGATAAGGTTATACTGTGCTCGGAGATATATTTTTCTCAGGCATGCAAAACTCTTGCTCGAGATAATATACTATGAAAAATCTAGCAAATCTGTGTTTTATGGTGCAAGGATGGATATAGTCACGCTGTGTTGGGAGCTGCACTCTTCTGAGGAATGCAAAACTCATGTTTGAGATAATATATATCACTATGAAAAATCTAGCAAATCTGTTTTATGGTGCAAGGACGGATAAGGTCATACGGTGTTTGAAGCCACACTTTTCTGAGTCATGAAAAGCACTTGCTTGAGATAATATACTATGAAAAAGCTAGCAGATCTGTGTTTTATGGTACAAGAACGGATAAGGTCATACTGTGCATGGAGCTATACTTTTCTGAGGCAGGTGAAACTCATGTTTGAAATAATATACTATGAAAAAGCTAGTAAATCTGTGTTTTATGATGTAAGGAGGGATAGGAGTACACTGCATTGGGATCTACTTTTCAGAGGCATGATGCAAAACTGTTGGGACAATATACTGTGAAAAAGCCAGCAAATCTATGTTGTATGGTGCAAGGACAGATAATCATGGTGCAAGGATGGATAATCATGCTGTACTGGGAGCCACACTTTTCTGAGGACTGCAAAACTCTTGAGACACTCAAGCCATAGTCTATGGTTAACATGAAAAAAAAAAAGCCACACATTCAACGGTATCACCGAAATCAAAATGGGTTAACGGCACAATAGACCAATGTATTACTTGTTTGTGGTTTTATGGCTCAAGGACTACAATGGTCATGCTGCACAAGGATCTACTGCTTTCCAAGAAATCCAAACCTCTTAAGACCTAGAGAACCAAACCCTGGACCAAAGTGAGCAGTGTGATCCTTATGAGACCTCTGAGTAAGCATTCTTTCCAATGTATTACTACTTTAGTCGGCAAGCCTGTTTGATGGACAAAATCATTCTGGATTCAGTAGCCAAATAATTTTGAACACCTTTAGTTCACTGACTAAAGGAAGTCATGCAAGATAGTTGTCATACACATTAAGTTTGAGATCCATAGAGATTACCCTTTGCACTATCTCCGAGCGTTCAATATACTTTGTTTTAAGCAGCTGCACATGGTGCACTGATGCCAAGGTTGCAAAACTGATCTTCTGCTCTATATTTTAGAAAATATTAATTAGTAAATATTACGCACAGCTAATTTGACCATTCAACTGTATCTCAGAAGTACCGTTTACAAAGCTCCATTTACATGCTGTTTTGAGGTTGATATGCGGAAGGAGAAGTTTTCGAAGATCTAGAAACCTAATTCTACTTCTCCAAGATGTTCTGACACTTCTAGCTCGAATTAAAGTACAGTAGGGGCTCGCTTATGAGGCCATATATAGCAAGTTCGATTTAATGAGGAAAATAAGGATTTTCTCTGATATAATAATTAAGTGCAATATAGTTTAATCATTTTTAGCGAAAAAAATTTTGTAGACTCTGGAGTTATTGAGTAAAAAAAAATGGTAAGATTTAAAAAAAAAAAAATTGATCAAAGCTATCTTTTTATCTAAAGCAACCATGATGAAATAATCGTCCCAGCACTCAAAAGCAGATATATTTCTGGGAACCCTCATCCCTTTCAGAATACATTGTAAAGAGTTCACGATGTTTTTTTAGGCGATTGATTATCACGATGGATGGTCATGGATGATGACTATGTATTTACCGCATGCTAAATATTTTCCAACGATAATTTAATGAACATAGATGGAGCGAAGTGATGTTAACCACCATAAAACGTTTTTTGAGCATCTCCAAAACAAATCTCATTCTGGGAATGATAACTAATATAAATTTTTTCATGTGGTCTTTTCTAAACATAAATAAATAAGCATACTATACTGAAATTTAAATGACAACATAATATAGTTTTCATTAGACTTTAAGGAAATTCAAAGCTGAATATAATTATATAATGAATATTCTGCCTTCACTTGACAAAGGGAGAAGTTGGCTCCCAAAACGTCGTGTTTTTTAAACCTTACGCCAGTGTCGAAATAACTGTTTGTTGCTGAATATAACTGTATACATGTTGCATGCATGTACGTCCAAACAAGTATTTTAAATTCCAAAACAGATTTAGCGAATGTCCTGATATAGCAAACATTTTTGTTCATTCCATGCTTGTTATATACAGGTACCTCTATTTTATTAGAATTTTTTATACTGGCTCGAGCTTACCCTAAGTGACAGCATGCCCTCCCTCTCCCTCGGAGGCCATGCAAATAACTTTTTTTTTGCCATTTTTATTTTATCGGTATTTGTAAACTTGTGTAAACTAAGCTATAAATTTAAGGTTTATTTTTGTTTGATTTTATGGTGCAAGGACAGCACAGGTCATGATGGTCTGGAACCTACAGTTCCCCAGAAGAGTCTGAACCTCATAAGGCTTAAGAAATCAAGCCCCAAAATACAGTGAGCAGTTACCTGGTAAGTGTTAATTTATTTTTAGTGCAGCTGAGAGTCTAACGTAGGATAACTACATTCTACAAACACATCACCACGCATCCACCGGGGGTCCTTTAGGACTCACTCTTCCATCTTATGCCATTATAGTTGAAAGTACCATTAAAACAGAAGGACAGAAAATAAAAATAGAAAAAATGCAAATCAAAGTTCTCCCGAATGACTGTACAATATTTAAAGAATGCATCCCAGGTTTTGAACACGAACGTTTAAAAATCGACACTTATAAATCACAAGCAAAAATAAATGCTCACGCTTGGAGAGTTGAACACCCTTCCTCTAGTTTGTGGCGTTCATCATCCAATAATTTCTGGTCATTCTTCAATGTTCCCAATAAGAGGTTAGATTCATCTAAACTCTCAATGCACCGCTGAACCTCCATTTTTCTCTCAAGACTGCAAATCGGAAAAATACATAATACATGGTCTTTTTTTACTCAAGCTTACAAAGAGTTCTAATACCAATTATCAATTTTTAGTTTAATGTGAATGAAGAAAAAATACATATATCTCGTTAGTAGAATTTGGAGTGTACGTTATAAAGTATTAATACATTTTAGTAAAAATGAAATTATATAGTCATGAAGTTATTAATAATTAAACAACCATGACATGCAATATCTATAACAGTTTGAGATCCAAGTTCAAAAAACAAATCGATAACACTCTAAATTTCCTTTTCTTCATTAAAAAAAAATGACTTTCTTTATATTGCCTGATAAACTTTAAAACTGCCGAATAAATTTTAAAATTACCGCATAATTTTTTACAGTGCTATATACATAAAAACTTGCAAAGTTGTTTGCCAAATACTTTCATTCATTCTACAAAAATACAAAACTAACGACAATTATACAATAACTTTTGCCACCCATGTATATGTTGCTCAAACTAGAGCTTTTTTGTTTTATGCGAAAAAGGAGACACCGTCTTCATCCTGAATTTGAACCAAAGTTTCTTCATTGAACCTAGAGTGTCTTGACAACTAGACGAACAAGGACAGGAACAAAACACTATTTCTCCATATATATATATATATATATATATATATATAAAGGATGCAAGATATTATTACCCTTCTCAGGGATAACACAATTGCCAAATAATGGTCAACACACAAAGCCACTGAATTAAGTTTTTTGTGAGTTTTCTGGAAGAATTTATTATACAATAATTTTTGCCACCCATTTATATGTAGCTCAAACTAGAGCTTTTTTTAGGGTGTCTACCCAAATTCTATTTCAAACTTCCCTGACTTTTCCAGATTTCCAGCTTAAGCTAATTCCAGTAAACAACATGCAATGCACTAAAATTTGCGCAATCACAATAAGTTTCAAGGCCATTAAATCGATTAATGCAAACCCTAAAGCCATTTATAACTCAATTGTAGTGAATTTACAAATTCAAAAGCTGTATTAAAAAGTATTTCTTTACACTAAAAACTTGTACTAATTAAATATTTACAGTAACATTTATATTTGAGTTCATTATAAAAGTTTAACTATATAATCGCAAAGCTGATGCTTCATCTTCTATTTCATTTAAAATGTGTATGACTGTATATAAGGCAAAGGAGATTGGTATGATCAAAACCCCTTACAGATTAAATAGTTTGGCTAAAAACACTTCTCTTTTCAAGTTTTAGTTACATATTTGGCAAACATCTCCTTCTGAAAAATATATAGGCTTAATAATTTTATATAAATTATATTAGTTTTGGTGAAAAATGGTAACTTTTGGAAGAAGTTTAGTCAAAAGTACAAGTTTTTCAAATTTTCCAGTAGGTAATGTGGTATGAAAAGCACAGTTCAGGAAAATTATTTTAATAAGTTATTTATTATAACAATGAATTTCAAATTTCCCTGACTTTTCCAGGTGAGTAGACACCCTGTTTTATGTTTTATGAGAAAACCAGATACCATCCTCATCCTGGATTCATAACGACAAGTTCGTTTCTCAAATGATAGTAAAGATACAAGTCCAGCATGCTGCCTAACTAACTGAGCAGGGGAGCTCTCCCTTTAAAAGTGAACCCCTTAATACTTGGACAAACAAATACCGTTTTCCACTTAATGGCCCATCAGCTAAATTATTAATGGGATATGAAACGGCAGTCTGAGACAATGCCATTACAAGTTATATAATCTTTAAAAACACTTTCATACTCTGTTTAAAAAAAAGCAACTGCTTCATAATTATAAGGACACGACACTCCAGCTGGATATCTATAAACTAAAAAATATGATTTCATTCACTAGAATGATGTAAAATGTGTCTTTTCATCGTTCATGTAATTCTACTTTGAATAAGGCAAGTGGCTTTAAAGTTATTTATTTTAAGACATTATAGTGGCTAATAAACATAAATGAAATAACAATATCGGCACACACTATAAATTACTTACAGCTGCACTTGGTAAAGATGTTTTTTATAGTTGCCAGTTTATTCTCCAGCTTTATGTATTGAACGGCTTCGTTTTTAGCTCCCAGTAGATCATCCATTTCTTTTTGAACAACCTTAACTCGATTCAACTGAAAAAGAATTTTTCGAATTGTATTTCATACAAATAAAAAAATATTTTTTTTTTTTTAGGTTTCCACTCGCACATTTAACAAAAAAATTCCCTATCCCTTCCAAATTTTTACCTCAGACTTTTTCAGCAAAATTTCTCAACCAATTGCAAGCAAAATTTCCAACTGAACTTTGATCATGTGGAACATGGCTTCACATTTATAGGAAACGTAGCTATTTAAAATGGAAGTTAGAAAGATTCTCCCAGACTTTTCTAGACTTGGCCAAAAAAAAGTCTTCTGTCCCTAACTATTAGGGACAACTTCAAATTTCCTGATTTCCAGATGCATGGAAACCCTGTTTTGTTTCGTTCAATAAGTGAAAAATAAAGTTTATCTTAAAACCATTCATATCCTCCCCCTTGACAGTTTTTTTATTCTCTTCCAAAATTTATTTTCAACCCAAAGCAAATTTACCATTTTTAGAATGGGTTTATATAAAGTGGGTGGGATGCCATCAAGACTGGAAATAACTATAGACATAGTCCATATCCACTCAGGCAGGGGGTTTACCTTCATAGTCTCAGATGTTTTTGAATTTAATGTATGTTAAAATTCA
>QLNU02014176.1:90434070-90472206 GCA_006491805.2 Dysdera silvatica
GATTTTTAATAAGAGCCTGAAAAGCGTTTGTGCGCTATGGGACAATAGAATATAGGAGAGATATTTGTATATGAATATAACATGTTCCTAAAATTTTTTTACCGTCTAAATTAATTAATTTTCCTATGAAAACAATTAATTATAATTTTCCTATCAAAACAATTAATTATAATTTTCCTATCAAAATTCATTTTCCTATCAAAAATCAAATTATACCCAATACGTGCTGTCCTTCCGCTCTTTTCGCTGTTTCATCCTATAGCCGATTCCACTGGCCATTTTGTTTACTGCAATAAATGTTTTCGCAAGGTATCTAGACGTCTGAACATCGATGAAGTTTTAAATCTAATGTTTTTCGTGATCCTGCTTTCCAATTTTTTATTCGTGTATGAATGGAGCGATTATCGGGAACTAAAACACCTAGTTTATTAACAATAATGGAAAAATAACAACGTTTTAACGTAGTAGTAAGTTTAAAAGATGGTTCGACGCACGTTTCGAGAGAACAAGGTCTCTCCTCGTCTGGAACTAGCGTGCAGTAAACAACATTGGAGTGTTGCCAACTCGATGTGGTTAATACGTTGTCGGTAGCGGTTAGTGCTTTTTTTCAGGAGTACAGAGTTGTTTTAGGCGGCCAACTTACAAAGTGGTAAATTTTGGTCACAAAGTTAAGTAGCAGGTGTAGTTGAAGGAGAAGCAATGGGGAAGAGTTTTAACAGATTTTTCCAAGCCCCACGAAATCTGTTTAAACTCTTCCCTACTGCTACTCCTACACCTACACCTGCTACTCAACTTTGGGACCAAAATTTACCACTTTGTAAGTTGGCCGCCGAAAACAACTCTGTACTCCTGAAAAAAGCACTAACCGCTACCGGCAACGTATTAACCACATCGAGTTGGCAACACTCGAGTGTTGTTTATTGCACGCTAGTTCCAGACGAGGAGAGACCTTGTTCTCTCGAAACGTGCGTCGAACCATCTTTTAAACTTACAACTACGATAAAAAACGTTGTTATTTTTCCATTATTGTTATATTTGCGTAGTGTTCGTCACTTTTCCAGTCTTATTTCTTGCTGCAACGGGCCTTTTGACGACCTTCCACCGTACACGTGTTATTCCCAAATAATCACGTGCTTGTCATCGACCTATGTTGGTTTTACCTACGTTTTTCACTGGTGTTTCTTCAAGTAAGTCGTTGTTCCTCTGTTTTTGCCGTACTACCAAGCAGTTTCATAACTTGTTTTACCACCGCATTTTTGCCCACGTGTTGCTATGTCGAACGCCAATCTGAATCGGTTCCAGAAACTCAGGATCAAAAAAGTGTTGTTTTGTAACCATCTCAACTTCCTTCAACGTTGCAAACGTAACAATTTAATTCTCAATTTCATAAATCGTGCCATGCATTGTAAATTGCCACCGTCAAAACGTGTCGACCGCACTTTCCACCGAAGCCGTTTCTCTATGCTTCGAGCCATTATTCAAGATACAAGAGGCATCCTTTCGAACATTGAAAGTGAACTTTATTCACTACATCTATTTCTCGCAAAGAGCTGTAAAAATTTCAACGTGTTAGATCGGCGTTCTTGGGATGGCGCCCAAAAAGTTTCTGACAATCACAAACGTATCCATGAAAAAAGTTTTCTAAACTGTTTGGTTCAAATTCACCTCCTGTCCCGAAACCTAACATCGCCGGCAACATCGTCAATATCTCCGGTATCCCACTCTCTGATGTTCAACACCGGGCACTTTCCTATAACTTCAATTTTGCTCAGTCTTGTCGCCCTTCCATTCCTGCCTTACTTTCACCAATTGAATCGACGTTCAAATTTAGCAAAATTTGTCCGTCACAAAAAGAAACTCTCCGCCACCTTATCAGCCATTCGATTCAATCTAACTTACGCTCCAATCTCGTTCCTAATATGCCCAAACCTGAGAAAACAGCTTTGAACGAATTATTACGTAATGACAATCTATGCATTACCAAAGCCGATAAAGGGGGCCAAATAGTTGTTTTAACCAAACAACAATATCTCGACGGGTCAGCTAAGGTCCTAGATTCAGGTCCTTACAAACACATTTCGAAAGATCCCTCTGAACGACTCCGAACCAAGTATAATAATCTCATCAAATCATCTGTACTTCTCAATCGCCGCCAGAAAAATTCTCTCACCATATCGCACGCAATTCCTGCCAGGTTTTATGCCCTTCCAAAAGTACATAAACCTGGCATTCCTTTCCGTCCGATCATTTCTTGTATTGGCTCCGTTCCATACAAACTTGCAAAATTTCTCGTCTCTATCCTTTCTCCTTTGTCATTTGCCAATTCTTTTACCGTCAAAAATTCCATTGATTTCATTTCTAAACTACATCAATTCTCACCTGCGAACCGTACCATAGCTTCGCTGGATATCAAATCGATGTTCACCAATATTCCTGTAGATGGCGCCCTTGAATGTCTTGAATGATACGATGCCGCTTAACCGAATTTCATTTCGCGCAACCTGAGATTGATGAACTAATATCATTGACCTCTTTTTGTGTAAACTGTAACTTTTTCATCTTCAATGGTCAACATTTTCAACAAACCGAAGGGTTGGCACTGGGGAATCCCTTATCCTATTACTGTGTGATATTTACAATCATTACTTTGAAACCAACATGTTTTCTTAAATTACGTTTGAATTTTGGATCCGCTATGTCGGAGATATTTTCTTTATTTGGAATGGTTCACCAGACCAAATTAACTCGATTCTACCCACCATCAACTCAATCGATCGTCATCTTGAATTTTCTATTGAAGTTGAGTCAGAAAGGTCTCTTCACTTTCTGAACGTTTTAATAAAAAAGTTGGTCATCAATTCGAGACATCTGTATACCGGAAGTCTTTCGCTGTCCCTTTGTCCCCACATCGAAATTCTTGCCATCCTCTTCAACAAAAAATGGCGGCATTCTACACCTTTGTATTTCGCGCCTTAGATATTTGCTCTACTGAGTCAGCATTTACAGAAGAAATTAACATTTTAAAAACCATCGCCGTGGACAGAGGCTATAGTCCTAGCATCATCGACAACGCGCTTTCTAAACTCACCAAACTCACTCACCGCTCCACTCTCAACAGTAGTTCTACAGTTGAGTTTTCGGGCACAGTCATCCTTCCGTTCTTTCCTAAAATCAGTGCGACAGTGGCAAACATACTTCGCAGAGCCAACTTTCGAGTTATCTTCTCACCATATAACAAAATTCGGCCCTCTCACCTTAAAGACACCATCCCGATGCTACCACGCTAGGGTATATATCGTGTGTTTTGCCAATGCCATTTATCATATGTGGGACAGACCAAGCGGGCCCTACGACATCGTATAAAAGAACACCAAAGATATGTCACCAATGCTTAGTTTCAAAAATCATCCATTGTAGTTCATTGTTGGAATAATGACCATCAATTCAACTTTAAAGAAGCAATGGTCATTTGACAACCTTTTTCGGTCATTGAACTTGACTTCTTGGAAGCGTTTTACATCCATAAATTTGGTGCATCACTTGTGAACGACCATAAATCAACCCCAAGTTTTAGTGGAGCTTGGAAAAATCTGCTTAAACTCTTTCCCACTGCTTCTCCTTCAACTACACCTGCTACTTTTGTGACCAAAAAAATTTACCACTTTGTAAGTTGGCCGCCGAAAACAACTCTGTACTCCTGAGAGAAACACTAACCGCTACCGGCAACGTATTAACCACATCGAGTTGGCAACACTTGAGTGTTGTTTATTGCACGCTAGTTCCAGACGAGGAGAGACCTTGTTCTCTCGAAACGTGCGTCGAACCATCTTTTAAACTTACTACTACGTTAAAACGTTGTTATTTTTCCATTATTGTTATATTTACGTAGTGTTCGTCATTTTTCCAGTCTTATTTTAAAGGTGATAGCAACGTTACCATTCGTCGGATAATCGCGGATTTTTGATTATTTTTATGCCAAAATAGCGAACATTGCGCCAAAGCAAAAACCTTTATGGCTAAGGTAAATTATACTTTAAGTGTACAAGAAAATGGCGGCTGATGCGCTGGCCTATAATTCTAGGGGCTCTAGGAAGATCGATTCAATTGGCGATGCTGTATTCTTAGTTCCAGAACATTTACTGCAGTAATTTATAAATTATTCCTAACGAAATTACTTGTTAGCGAATTGGTCGAAATAAAGCCCCTAGAATTATAGGCTAGCCCATCAGCAGCCATTTTCTTGTACACTTCCGGTTTCATTTACCTTGGCGATAAAGGTTTTCCGCTTTGGAGCAATGATCGCTATTTTGGCATAAAAAGAAATAGCAATCCTCGATTATCCAACGAATGTAAACATTGGCGCAACTTTTAAGATGTCGCCAATAAATACAATTTGCAACCCTAGCTTAGTTTTCGATTAATGCAAAACTATAATGCAAATAATCAAAACAAACTTTACGCTGCAAACATTCTATGTTTATTCCTCGAATGATTAGAACAATTCCCAGCGGAACACTCGTCCATTTCACCTTATTTTATTAAAAATAACACACTTGTAAATCACTCAACTTTAACGCAGCAGTGAATGGGATCACGTGACACGATGGTAGGAAAATGGCGAATATATGCCAGCTCTCTTTTCTAGGAGCCTTACTTCTAAATGTGAACTAGTCATTGTTGCGTCACTGGCTCCGACGTAACAGAAAGCAAAATGAGACTTAAAATAAACAATGTGTTTATTTCCTCTTTTCTTGCAAACTGTACTATTATGTCAATGAACAAAAAAAAACTATCAACCGCAACAATACAATCACCATCTTAGTAATATTTACTGCTATTCGATAGAATCCATTTGAATAAACAAGACAGAAAACGGAACTTAAAGAAAAAAGCAGAATTTCCAGCTTCTAAGTTAAAAAGAAGTAGACTATTAAGTACAGAATCTTTGGTAAGTAGAAAGTTTGATATTATATAATCTTATAAATGAAATAGCAACCAAAATCCATTGTTTTAAGTGCGCCATGAGCAAATACATTCGGTTTGCGCTAATCTCCACTTAATGGTGCGATTTCAATAGGCTTTTGTTTGTGCTTAGCGGTAAGTTTCGTTTTGTTTTTCTTCAGTGTCTAGTCTCACTCAATACAAGCATAAAAATTCATGAATAAATATAAATCATTTAGTATATAATCGAACTAATCCTATATATTGCTTACCTTCAAAAATGAAATCGTACACAAGAGACACCAAACGATAGTTAAATGTAAAGAATAAATCACACGATTCAAATTAAGCGATGATTAGTTTAGGATGGACTCGTAAATATTTTAGTTTTCATTTACACAGACCTATGCTGTGGCAATCATATCTACTTTTTTGTTAGACATTTTCCATCGCGCATATTTTCCGCGTGTTATTCCAGCGAATATTGTATTACCCCTTCGCGTGCGCCCCTGGCGTGAGCCTTCCTTGCTACCCACTAGCTACGGCTCTGCACACACTACATACATTCTGCGACGTTTAACGCAACCATGCTGCTTCAAAATTCCAAATTTGTCGGATTATTATCACCTTTTATGGAATCTGCAAAAATGTTCAGAATTATTTGCGCACTCGAAACTTTAGGTGAAAAACTTTTGTCAGAAGTTTGTAAAATGTTTGTCAGAGCCCAAATATTTTTTCTTAACGAGAATTTAAAAACAACTAGGATTGGCGACATATTTTGATAATAAACAGCTATTCAAAACATATTTGATACTAAACATGCTATCCATTGAAAGCTGATTACTGTTTACATTTTATTTGTTTTGCTTGTTTGTTTGTTTTGTGGTTTTACGGCTCAAAGACTACAGTGGTCATGCTGCGCCGGGACCTACTGTTTTCCGAGGAATCCGAACCTAGCAGGCTTGAGCAGCAAACCCGCACTACTGTTTACATTTTTATCGCTCGAAATTTGGTTTAAAGAATTATATACAGGGTGCACCTGCATAACTCAGTACTATAGGATGAACCTAGAGAATTCCATACTATAGAAAAACCCATTAAATCAATTAATTTGACTAAATTGCAAGCCCATAAAATTACATGTAGGACACATTTTGTATCACTGCAGATTTCGGGACATTTTAAAATTATACTCAATTGTAGTTAATTGTTAAATATTCCAATACATGGGCATATAAAACGAATCTTACGAGATACATCAGTGTCTCTCCAAGAATGTTCCGGACTTTGAAGATACACTGATATATGTCACACGTTCTCGGATCCTCAGGGTTGCGTGGTAACCATCTCAGGGTTCCATAAGCAAATTGTAAAATTCGCCGGAAGTTTCAAGAAAATCTGTAAATTCTGCGATTTCCCCCATGGCATACCCTTAATTGGAGTTAATGTGAAAGTAAACCTTTCTTTGACGCAACCAAACTTATAGATCTACTTTACAAACTTTATAGATCTAGTGACAGTGAAAAACAAAACTATTCATTCATTTCATTATTATTTTTACTCAATATTAATACCTGCATCGTTTCACTATACACTTTCTTACCTCCATGTCACCTTTTATAAGTGTTAATTACCTTTGTAACTGATTAATTGCTTACGTCCAAACAACGAAAAAGTCTAGCCGTTTGGATTTTGCTTGAGTAATATTTATGGAGGGGTTCCGTAGCTAGACATGTGTTAAGAAAAGGTTCCATAGATAGACATGCGTTAAGAAAAGTGTTCCGTAGATAAACACATGTATTAAGAAAAAAGGGAAGTCCTTTAAAGCAGACATGTGTTAAGAAAAGGTTCCATAGCTAGACATACGTTAACAAAATATTCCGTAGCGTGGCATACATTAGGAAAAGGGTTTTGTAGCTAGACGTGTGAAGAAAGGGTTCCGTAGCTAGACATACGGTAATAAGAGATCCGCAGCTAGACAAACGTTAAGAAAAGGCTTTCATAGCTATTGTTCGTTCGCGGAAAATTGGCGTCCAGGTCTCGTTAGATGAAGTAGCAGACGGAACCTGGACGCCTGTTTTCCGAGAACGAACTACAGACATGTGCTAAGAAAAGGCTCTCATAGCTGGACGTGTGTTAAGAAAAGGTTCCATAGCTAGACATACGTTAAGAAAGGGGTCATGTGGTACAAAAGGTTCGAGAACAACCGATATATATATATAGAATGTATCGAAACTAATAACTTGTTTTTTATCCCCCTGTAATATTTTTATATTTTAGTTGAATTTGGAAAATAAAAAGGACACTGAATGATATTATTTGAAAGCGATATGAACATGTCGGAGAACGGATCCGAAAGATCCAGTTGCCACAGAAGTTTCATTTCCAAGGAAAAGACTGAGAGAAAATTTATATTTTCTGCAATCGTGAAAGCCAAGAAAAATTCCAAGTTCACCACGCAGCGGAAATGCCAAAGCTTAGGACGAACTATAAATTTTTTCACCGTAGGTGAGATATATGTCCTCAACAAAGTCCCAGCGTATTTGGCTGAAAAAGTATCTAGTTCTTCCACATTGGATTCTGCGCACAGCACGACAGAGGCAAATGCTGAGGAAGGGCCTAATCAAAATTCTCCGACAGTTAGTGAGCCTCCAAGCAGGAAGCAAATTATCCAAGATCTGGCCTCTGATCTTCAAAATGAGAGCGGCGACAACATGATAAACGAAGATGTCACAAAACCGCGAAATCAAAATTCCTTGACGTCATCTGAAATTCCAAGTAGATGTCAAAGCACCAAAAGTCCATCTCCTACCCCTACTATTAAGAGTGAGAAAAATACGATAGCAGATCATATCGTGGAAGAGGAAAATCTAAACTTTTCGCTCACTCCTGCACTTTTAAGCAGTAGTCAAAGTGTTGGAAAGCTAATTGCCGCTCTTAAAATTGAGAGCGAACGCAATGCGAATATCGCGAAAGGCCTACGACCCGATTCTCCAACGCTAATCGAGCTGTTGGGAAAGAAACAAAGCGTCAAAAGTAGTTCACAAGTAGTTCCAAACTTGGAAACGGACTGTGACAATGTGCAAAGACTTCAGCAGACTCCGAAGACAGTATCAAGTCCGGGGAGAAAAATCTGCAATGAGAGCACTACAAATTTTTGGGACAACAACATAACCGTCGTAGACTACTCTCACCTTGAGCACACGAAAACAACTACTGTGTCCAACATAAAGAAAGCTTTAAGAAAAAGAATCAGGAAGGCCTGTCTAGCAATTATCCGCTTGGTGTCCTGCTGCTGTGCTCCACCAAGAGAAGACAATGATATGTGGCTCTAAAGGATGTACGAATTGAAGGAGTCATATTCCTTTGTTTGTACAAAATTCCTTTTCTAAATTCCAACCCACTTTTTGCTTTTCCACCTGATTTCGTTCATGTATTGTTTCTTTTTTAAAGTTCTAACATTTCCAGATGATTTCCAAAATTTAAATTTCGCACGTTATATGATACTTGGGTAATTTTGGGTGAAATCGAAAATTTCACTGAAAAAAAAAGTCATTTTTGAAGAGTATCACCTAAAGTTCGATATTAGGAATAGAACTATCGCAAAGAAAATGGCATCTCTCTCTCTCTCTCTCAAAAAACAATGTTAAATAATTTGATAAATTTTAAAAAATCAACCTGAGATAATAGCAAATCTCCAAAGAGAGACTTCGTTTTCACAATAACGTATAGTGCAAGAAGGCCAAGTTATGTTGCAAACCTTACAAATAGCCAAGTCCCAATATATTGTCGATCACGCCTTTTCATTAAAATATAGAAACAGGCAGGATTTTGTCTTCGTTTCCCCCATTTTTTAAATGCATATAGCCCATAAACGATCAAATCGAAAACTTTTGTTAGTAAATCTTGGTGGACATTGGAATGAAAGTTTATTCGGTAGAAGTTAAAGCAAATGTAATATTGAAAACTTACCTCCATCTCAATCTTCGAACACTTCTCTGTGCCTTAACTTCAATCTTGTGCGAATAAAATATCGAAAACCGTTGCTTACGGCGGCATTTATCGAATAACCTATTATGTAAATACCGTTATGCATATAATTTAAATACCGGAACTCACAGCTTTTTTAAAACATATTGATAAAACATCTGAAAACTAAGTTATTAGGTAAGAATATTTCCATACGAGCAGCAGTTCCGACGAGAACAAAGTACATAGTCTTCGCTCCAGTGTGTTACTGTATTTTATTCACTCATCAACATTTTCTCGTAGAGAAAACTGTGTACTTTTTCCTGCTTGCTTCCTAAACTAAGGTTCATATTGCAAACTCGGAAATCAGTGGCAAAATGCTTGACTGCATCTGATTCCAGTGATTTTCCACTTTCTCACATTTTTTCATTAAAAAAAGCAATCATTAAATCTATTACTATTTTTCCTGAGAATATGATCGATAACATGCCGAAATTGCTGCTCTGGAAATTGATGGGAGTCATTTCAGAAGCTTTTCTTAGATAGGCTTCAACTGCTCCATCTTCCTGGTGCAATGCAAAACACGGTTGGATGCAATTCACTCGATATGCAGTTACTATGTGTGGTATTTGGATAATGTGAAACAAGCAGCATATTTGAAAAGTTTTCTCACTAAAATAACTAAACATTTTGCTGGGATCATACAAAAGATATGGCATTCCTTGTACACAAACGTTGGACATCAAGCCAGTATCATAAATACTGAAGTCGGGCTTAAAAGCAAAATGAGCATTTTTCTCCCATTAACCTTAAGATTGGCATCACCAAGTTCTAATTATTTTCTAGCTCTTTATAAGCTTCGATATAGATTTTAGCTTTATGAGATTTGCTAAACGATGGACGACAATTAATGGATATAAATGTCATAATTTTTTCCTTGACATTACTAAAACAGAGAGATGAATTGGAGAAGTACCCAAAAATGAATGTCCAGATTATCGGTTTACAGAAAAGTGGCCCCGAATATTCCATCCCCTGTACATAGTAAGTAGGCTACAAAAAATGTAAATAATGTATTTAATTTTTTAACCGTAGAACCTCGGTCATCCGAAATTCTCTTAATCGGAATGATCTTAATTGAAATTGGTTTTTTATTATATTTTTAAAAGGACGCTTTGTAAAGGTTTTTTACCAATAACGTTCGTACAGTTGAAACAGTTAATAACGAACCCCGGTCATCCGAACACTGCTTAAACCGAATGACATTCTATATATAGTATTTTCTTATATTAAGTCTCCACTTAAAAACATAATTAAAAATAAAATTGATAGGTCATTTCAGTTAGGCAACGTTCAGATAACCGGGGTTCGTTATAAACGGTTTCCACTGTGGGAACGTTTTTGCAAAAACCATTGACCTTGTGTCTACTTAAAAATTTAATTAAAAACAAATTTTATAGAAGATAATTTCGATTAAGAAAAGTTCGGATGAAGGGGGTGCTACTGTTAAAAAATTTAGTATATTACTTACTTTATTTTAGCCTACTCATTATATACGGGGAGAGAGATATCCGGGGGCGAAATGGTGTGGGTGCTTTTCTGGATCCCTGATTATCATAAGGTGATACTCAAATCATCTGAATCAACTGACAGGGGTCGAATGTTGTTAGTAAAATGTTTTATTGCTGTACGCAATTCACCAAATTTTTTAATCTCCGATGAATATAATGCTTCCTTCTCCGGCTACAAAAAATAATCTTCATGATTGTTTTCAACTTCGATATCAAGAGACAAAATGAAAGTTCTTAAGACGAAAGGCGAAATTAAACATTTTTTATTTGATATTAAAAAAAACATCGTAGCACGATCAAAGAAATTCATAGGCCAGACAATTTTCTGTAAGGACAAAAGTATTCGTCACATGAATATCGCCCAGAATTTACTGAGCATTTTGTGCTTCATTGGTCGTTCGACGATAAGATTCTTCGAATAGAAAATAGCTACAATCTCGCCTTTAATCATCGAACTTTCATTTTAGTTGACCAGAAATTTTTGAATTTGAAAACTAGAGGAGAAAGTTTCTCGTGAAGCAAAAAGAATATTTGCACGTTAAACGAAAAAATTACAAATTTGGAAAATGAATACGTCAGTAAAAAACATTTTGTTAACAATATCAGCATATGCAGTTTCATGGAGATCTGCATGGTGGTATTCTGGACATTATCCTAATCGGTAGCTGTTATAATTTCCAAGTCTGTGGTAATAGTATTGGAAAAATATTTTTTTATTCATTTTCCTGATTAGCTTTCTCGAACAGCCACGGCAAGTTAAAATCAATCGTAGTTAAAGCTAGAAAATATGAGTAGCCATAATTAAAGATAATTTTGGGAATAAATAGCATAAAACTTAATTTTGTTTTACATTCCATTATATTGTCAAACACCGAGGCTATTTTAAAGGTGACTGCAAAATTGTTAGCCATGTTAGAAGTAAAAACATTCAAATACAAGTTGTTGTTCATCTTATTCCAAATGCCACGCCTCGTAACCGCAATATCGTTGAACATTATATTGAAACATCAGAAAGTAGAATGCATCCAAGTGTTTTCCTTTTGCACTTTCTTTAGCAGAAACATCGTTGCATCGGTTTCATAATTTCCAAGTTCTCGAGAAATAGGTAATAATGGCTGATTGGTTATCTGTAACATACGAAAGGATAACAAAGAGAATAAGAATCATGAGAACTGTGGTATTGTTGGTATTTCCTGACGTAATCGCAGCTCACCCCACCCCCCTCAATATAAAAATACGTTTTTCTTTTATATCGCCATGCACAGAAGTTAGTTGACCTTTAATGAATAAGATGGTGGTGAAAATAGCGCGATGTTGCATTTTCTTGAGTCTTCTACTACGAATAGCGATCATTAGATCCCCAATTGGATAACACTAATAATTGACCGTCGTTCAACTCTGCGAATCTTTTCTTTCCCATTTAAAAAGAAATTTTCCCAATCTGCGTGGTATGCAATAGAACCCAGTTGTTTCTCAGAGCGATATATTGTGGGTCACTTAACTATTTACAGTGAATTGCAGTAACTGGTGCTGTCTTACCATATGCTAGATAAAAATCGTTCTTCACGCAAGTCCTTGATTGTCGACGTGCTGTAATTATGGGCGATTAATGAAATTGCTTGACGAAGCAATGTTTATTGAGTAAGTAGATAGACCCATTTCTGTTTGCGATACGCTGATTCCTGACTCGGAAATAAAGATTGGTTTATTTCTTTATTGTTTATTAAATATGAAGCATTATCCATGAAATCATCTGGAATTGTTTTTTGTGAAATCATTCAAAATAAAGTTTTGGAAAACATGTTTAAAAATGGCGTTTTTCTTTCTCTTATTCCAAAAATGAACACTCTGAAATTTACTTACCTTGAAATATTTGCGAGAAAATTTAAAATTAAATATGAATCGCACGCTTTTTTAAAACGGACGTTCGATAATGAATTAATGAAATTTTGCGTTTTTAATATGGAATATTTAACACAGATAACGTAATTGTCTTATAACGTGATGGCCTGATTTTCAAATGAAACTAATTTTTATTGTGCAAACGTTTATAAAAAGGCTGATATTGAAAAAAATAATAATATGAACATTGCCTCTAATTTTTCTATAAAATTTTCATAATCTTTCATAATTTTTAATTTTTCTTTTTTTGGGATTAAAGAGAGCTTAGACTCTTGGGGATGGTGCCCCATGAAGGCATACGATTTTGGGAGTAGGACATCGGCCGCTTGTACACCTAAAGTTCGTGAATAAAATTTTTAGAACAATAAATAAAGTTGACACCCACATTTTTAGCTCATATTAGAGGTGGGGTTTTTTTTTGTTTTTGTTTTTCTTTAGGGGAAAAAGAGTTTTTTCTCCTATCATAAAAGTCTCTTTTTGTCCTATATCAAAAAAAGCTCTCGTATGAGCTAAAAGAACGTAGCTGTCAACTTTATCAATTGTATTTAAAAAAATCCCATGAAAAACTCCCAAAAAATTCGCCCCGGTGGCATTGTGTGTTGATAAATATTTGGCAAATGTTGCCCCTAGAAGGGCAATAATATTTTACAAAATTTTTGTATTTGTGTGTTGTCAGAAGAGAATTTTGTTTTGACCGTTTTCAATAATGTGAATATTTGCCGCGTATAATGTCACACTTATTCATTGAGCGTTTGGGGAAATTGCTCAAACACACCTCAAAGGTCTTGATATTAGAGTGTAAACTATTCAGACGACTCATTTGCCCCATGATTTATTACAAGCCATTAAATCCACAACGACTCTAATTGTACCTGGCTAAGGAGGAACACCTCTCGAATTGAGAAATAACATATTCCACTGGCATACGCAAGGGGTCGGGGATGTTGATGACGTTAAAAGTTTATTTTGCCGTTAAAAAATACTGTTTTAAAGGGGGAAAAACAAGGACGTTTACAATTGCAAGATCAAACTCATGGTACTATATGAAAAAAGTTTCCATGTGTAAAAAAAAAACATAAAAAAAACATTGTTTATATCCTTACAGCTGCAAGCTATTAAACGTTGTTTTTCCCTTACTCAGCCCAAACCAGTTATATGTATTAAAAAAAAAAGGTGCTGGCAAGTCAGGTATCGAACTCAGAACTTTTTAGAATGACAAAGGGTTATTTTCGTTGTGTAGGCGTAGAGCTATATGGGCCCGTGGTAATTTGAAATAAATTGCAATTTTACACATATTGTAATGTACATAATACGTACTTGCTCCCCCACCCCGAATAATTTTGAAATCTCTCCACTGATGCAATGACAATAAAACTGCCTACTATTAAAGGGCCTTCTTGTTCCCATATTTTAGTCTTCCTTAGTTAATACGGGTTTTGTTTCTATGGCGTATCGGCATAGAAACAAATATACGGCATAGATACAACTATATGGCATAGCTATCCTGGGAAACATGCGGCCTGTGGGTTGGACAACCCTGCCCTATGCAGTCACGAAAATCTTCATGACCATCAAGCTGACTTTTATCAAATATTAAGGGTCTCCCTGTTCCCTTATTTTGGTGATTTTCAGTGGAAAAAGGCTTTCATGGAGTATGGCACCGTATGCCACGACATGTCTTTTTAAGAGGGAAAAAAAGACGTCGTTCACAAGTGCGAAAGCTAATTCAAAACCATATGCAAGTCACGGAAAGGCATCTCCATTATTTATGATCATCGAGCTGACTTTTAAGAGAAAATTGAATTTTATCGTTTCGAATTGCTTTAAGAAATGGTCCTTTCGGCTACCCTCTAAGTTTAATGGGAAGCTACAGCCCGCTCCCTCGAGATATTACAATTTTTACATTAGGTCCAAATTTTTTACAGGGAGGGACCCCCAACCTTCCTTTACTTACACTTCTTATTCACTATATAATAATCTTCCTCTGATTCTCTTTAATACAAGCCGAATAATTTAGAAATATTCGTTGTATCTTTATAATTTTAATACTTTGTGTAACATAAAATTCATTCCATAGCTTCGTTAACTTCTTTTTTTAAAGTTTCGTTGAAGTTTTTGTATTCATTGCATTGTAATTTTGAATATCAGTGTATATTAAAATGCGTTTGTTTATTTCTGACTAATGTTGTTTTCAGTGTTAGCACTTAAGACATTTTAATGTTGTACTTTGAAATGCGTAATTATTTCATGTAAACTGATCCACAGACACACTGATTGTAATCTTTATTACATCACATGGAGATTTATAAGGCAATTTCCAAAAAGGCTGATGAAACGAAAACCGATCTCTCATTGGTGAACGATTACTGTATAAAACAATTTACGAAGTCGACACTGGGATTATAACGCCGCATTCGGCGGCCACCCTTCCCAATTCCCCCCTGCTCACATACATACATACAAAGTCGACAGTACAAATAGTTTACATGATGTAATGACATAACAAACATTTCACTCTGTGAACAAACACATATTCAGATTTCGTTGGCGAATTACTACGGGTTTAGAGAATTTTTCGGCAGAACAGAATTCGTGGGCCCGTTTTTTCGCCAAACTTCACTCACCAAAACAACTACCCAAAGGTCGCAAGCGAATTAGGGGTAACGAAATAAACATGGAAGGGGAAAAGAGGGGGGAGGGCTAGGGCATGAATTGATTGATATAAGGATAATTCGTTAAAATTTTTGGAATCCTCTTGTTTCCGCTGTTCACATAGCGAAATATTGACGACTGTTGGCGATGGTTTAAATTTGGCGGGAAAATATGGCCGTAACTGCAATTCAGCCATATTTGTAATGTCCGCTTCGTGCTTTGGAGTCGTTCACAAGCAGATAGTGAGTGGTTGGAAATTATCTCACAAGTACAAAGCATTACAATTGTGAAAATTAACAGATACGCAGACAATACATTTTACATACTTTGTATACCCATATGCAATATATATTTTGTACAAATTATATTATGTATTGTATGTATCTATAAATAAATACAAAATTACATACACAAAGCTTTTTTAATGATGACTGTGCAATTAAACAGTTTGGCAAAAGGCCTTTTTTAATATGTGCTATAGTTCAGCTCATGAAACATATTTTTCTATAAAAATTGTCGTATTGGAAACTACCCCAACTTTTATTGAAAACACAAACTTCAATTTTTAAGCTCGACGCGTCCGAAAAAATATTTAATTTCCAAAATAACAGATTTTCATATTTGCGACACTAGCGTAATATTTAAATATTAAAAAAAAAAAAAAATGGCAGAACATGAACGTAAAACTGCCTGTAAAGGAGTTGACGACTATACTGAGACGGGGTTAGATCCAAAATGGCTGAAATTAAGATTTGGTACTTAAAAAAAAAAAGGCAGCTTTCTGAGCTATCTTAGAATTATTTCACGCGTATATTTCTATCTCATCATGTAAAAATAAATTAAAAGCGTACCATCCAAGCAGCTGAGGTTTGAATTACGAGTTGTGAAATACATCTATAAACCTCAATTGTATTTCTAGAGTTTAATCAATTTCCTTAACAATCGAGTTGCACTACTTTGCCCCCCCCCCATATATAGGGCTTTTAAAGGAAATTTTACAACGATAACTAAGATTCACAATTACAAACATCTCAATGAAGAAGTGTTGGGGCTTGAGCAGTTTTAAAAAAGATCAATTGATCCACCAATATGGCGACCTATTCACGACCGAGCAACGAGTATTCTTTCGCAGATTGGCGAAAAATGAGATAGCCCTCAACGTTATTAGCCTATTTATCGCCTAATTTGTAATGCAGAAAAACGCGATTGCCAAAATTCCAGGAGCCAAATTTCTCGCCAAGCAAACGAAGTCCTCTGACTGGTCAGTTACTTGAATGACGTCAGCGCTAGTTATAATGAGTCTTTTTCCTAAATTTAATAAATACCAGATTTTAATTACACAAACATGCCTATGTTTTATGTATTTGAGCATTATTTTAATGTTTTATGTACGAAATGTATCTTCTATTAACTCTCTTAACGTAAGAAAGGGCGAACTATATTGCACTGGCGAAATCATACTGCTCTGTGCCTTATCAGTGTACCACGTTAGCTTTGCCGCGTTAAAATTAGAGAATAATTAACGTTTTAAGAGCTTGCAGTACTTTGTGTCCTTCCTGCTTCCACCCCTATAACTCATGCAATATGGCTCTTTTTTATTCGTTTTTCGATGAAAGGACGATGATGCTGCATTCGAACCTCTAATGGAGAGGGAACCAAACCTCTGACAACAGTAGGCAAAAAAAATGCTACTCTTTCTCCGATTATCATTGGTTGTCGATTCCAGGTTCATGGTATAATGGACGAAATGTGTCAGTGCTACACCACAGTAGGGCAGCAAAAAAATCTTTTCCCAAAAAAATTTGAACCTCTTGAGAACGAGGGAATCAACCTTCGAACTAAAATGGAAAATTAAATCTGGATTTAGTGGTTTTAATCCTTTAAAAAAAAAGCAATTTTTTATTTAAAAGTATGGGTATTTCCGAATATTTTAAAACGAACAGCTTGGTGTTAGCGCAATTAGAAGCCGAGATGGACAAAACAACAAACGCTGTTTGAATAATTTTAGGATTTAAAAGGACTCGGTTGTCTTGTGTTCAAAATCCAATGTGTATACATATTTTTAAAATTTTGTATAATAATGATTGATTTTTTGTAATAATAATTGAATTATTGTAATAATGATAAGATAGGGATCAGGCATCAATACACACACACACAAAAAAAAAACGGAAGGGAAGTAGATAACTTGCAGCCCCTTTCGCTGTTATATTTTGTTTATTCCTATAGTTTATTATAGTTATATCGTTCACTAGTATAGTCACTGTGCACCAAAAGAACTAAAATAATTATTATAGTAATTAACTTAATTGAATCCATAAAACAGTTCAAAAACTCATGAATTAGCGTATTTTTTTATAAATTTCATAATTGGAAAACGTATTTAAATTTATATGATGCTAGTCCAATTTATAGATGCAACTATTATACTTCCTTTAAGCACAAAGATATACTGTATTGATTTAGTGAATTTTAAAGGTGTGGAACTAGTTGTTTTTTAAATTATCTATAAACTAAACTTTAAACACGAGTTTCTCAAAATGTAAAAACTAAATTTCCTGCGCGCAATATTTTATGAACTATTTTTAGTAACCTAATAGAAATTGGCAGTTCTATTTGTATGGTCACTGGGTACAAAATGATCTAAATAGTTATTATAGTACTTAAATTGACGAAGTTGTACTCATAAAACAGTTGAAAAAGTCACGAACATTTGCATTTTTGCAAATTCCATAATTTAAAAATTCATATTTTCAAAATTGGTTGAAATTTTTATAAGATGCTAGTTCAATTTATAGATGCGACTATTGTAATTCCTTTAAAATATTTTTTGCTAGGCTGTGTCTTTTAAATGAAAATATCATGTGCAGAGTCAACTTCTAATATAATTTTTTTTTAAGAAAGACGTCTGGTTTTTTGGACATTAAAAATTTATATCCCTATTATAATGTATATAAATACTATTATCAGGAAGTTAAGTATTTAATATACATGGTGTCAAAATTTTACTTATCTCATTCAAATACTTTTCTGAATGTTCACTTTTAAAAAAATGCGTGTTTTCCCTCTATTTTCAGTGGTTTAAAAGCACCGAGTCTCCTTAAGAACGACGGAATCAACCTTCGAACTAAAATGGGCAGTTAAATCTCCGAAAGAGTTTTCCTCCCTCCCCACAATAAATTCAAAGGCTACGACCCTAAAATTATGTCTACAGTATACGGTGCAACATAGCCACGGCTGCTCTCATGTTGTAAAACAAGCGCGTGTATAAAATTTGGAACATTAAAAACTTGTGTCCTTTTTAATCGGAACTACTGGAAACCTTTATTAAACTAAGGCGTCCCCAGTCTTCTATAAAATAGTTTATTATATATAGTTTATGTATTTTTAATCTGTTCATTTTTGGAGACAGGAACATCTTGAGAGCTTACAGCATATACTTAAATGTCACAATAATTGAAATTGACAACATATGACAGTGAGTGTGTTTGTACATATACATCAATAAACCTGTTCATAATACTTCCAGTGGTCCGAGCAGATTTCTTATAGTACTAACGTTTATCGAACTTCAGAATACCCACTCACTGTGGAGAAAAAAATACCCGACTTTTTCAGGTTTTTTCCCTGGCTTTTCGGACAAAACGTCCCGACTGATCCCAAACAAAACTTTCTAAAATTGAACTTCAGTTTTGAAGAAAATAGCATCATATTCGCGTGAAATTTAGCTATTCAGAACCAGGGACGCCGAGAGCCAAAAAAGGCCCCCCATGATCCCTTCACTGAGCCGAACCCCCACAGCACAGGTCCTGGCTGGCGCAGCCCCGATTTTATGGACAATTCCAGATTCTCCAGCTTGATGGGAACCCTGAAACTTGCCTGTCAGAAGAAACGGCGAAGAGTTTACAGAACTTAAAAGCGTACGTCTGTTCGATTATAGAGGAACGGAAACTGGAAGAACAAGTGGTGTTGGCTTCTTAATCAACAAAAGAATTAAAGACTGTCTTCTGGAAGTTGAAAGTACATCAGATCGAGCAGCGAGGCTTGTTGTTCAACTAACCCAGCGATACCAACTTCAGATAGTACAGGTATATGCACCAACATCAAGCCATACCGACGAAGAGGTTGAAGAATTACACACCAAAGGGAAACAACATATCAAGCTCATCATGGGGGATTTCAATGCAAGAATTGGACAACAGGAACAAGGAGAGACATCGGTTGGTAAATACGGATACGGGGAAAGGAATGAACGTGGCGATCAACTCATCGAATTTGCAGAAGCTGAAAATCTTAGCATCATGAATTCATTTTTTAAGAAGAAACCGCAAAGAAAATGGACATGGAAACACCCAAATGGGGGAACTAGCGAAATTGACTATACCCTAGTTTGTTTATTTGTTTGGATTTTTTATGGCGCAAGAGCATCTGGGCTATACTGCGCCAAATATACCCTGGTAAACAAGAAATCAATTATTGAAGATTCCCTTAAATCACCTACTCCTTGGTTTAAAATACTTCACAAAACGCTGTTCAAATGAAATTACGATAGCGGATTGCAAGTCTGTCTGAATAACTGACCCACCATGATGGTGTGTTAGTTAAAGCTCTATCTCAAGCTAAAAACGTGGGTTGCCAAAACCTTTTATATATCATATACCACTTTATATATCATTCAATCCATCCCACGAATTTATACAATGCCATCCTGGTAGCTTCCTATGCTAACATTAGGTACTTGCACCATCCTTGTGAAAGACAATAATATCCTGTATAACATATATTATGAAGTTAAGGACACTGTCTATCGCCCTATGGTTCATGCAGATAGGTCACTCATTCGACTCCAACACGACGATGACCCTCTTTTTTCGAACTTGTCTACAACGATAACTTGTTTTAAATATTCTTGCATATGACTATAATTTTGAGTTCTTCGGATTTTGATCAAAGATTGTATCCAAAACTTTTCAAGGCAATACAGCCGCTAACAATCCGTTACTGCTAAAGGACATTGTATACACAACTGCAGATGGTCTCAGAAAAAAGAGAATAGGCTTTCATTGCCTGTAAATGACTCTAAAAAATTTTAATTTTTGTCTTGAAACCGATACAAATAATAATTAATGGCGCGCCTTTCGAACTGCGATTTCCTAGCTTCACACGTTTTGCGCCGCAACAGCTTTAAACTATCTCAGAGCAATACGTTGCAGACTCAGACAATAGAAATGTGTTCCTAGAGTGAACATTACGTTACGTATACACATTTCGCATCAGCGCAATATTCGACAACGCAATTAGAACTAACCCAAAAGTGAGCAGGCGAAGTGCCTTTGGCTTTGTGTTTTAGTTATGTGCATTCCTAATCTGTATATTATTTAGCATGGTATTACTAAAATACTTGTTACATCCAAATTAAAAAATTTCATTATAAAGTATTTATGATTTAACTTTGTCTATAACGATAATTTCCCGATTTTCCTAATATCGTTATACAGGTTTCACTTTATAACTTACGTGGTTTTCCTAAAAACGAACTACAATAGTGACAAACAACAAACAGGGCTTTATGCCTAATCTCCCTTCGATAGAAACTGTAATTTTATATTTAAAGCTTACACATTGTATATAAGTGCAATGAGGGAATTAAATATAATTTCACCTTTCGTACCTTGCTCCGCCGTGGGGTGCAATATGCCCAAAATCTGAAGGTCGAAACTGCAAATTAGTTTATTTTTATGGCGCAAGTTCAGCCAGAGTCATCTTGCGCCAAACAAGGTTCGAAAATTTCAGTTATTAATTTATTGTGTATTAATTACATTTACAACATATCACTGATACCTTTCATCCATCAGTCACATTAAAAATATGTTAATTGTTAAAATCTACGGAGGGGAAAAAAAAAAGAAAGAAACATTAATGCAAAATGTAAGGTCCTATACAATAGACTACTTTATTCGGGTTCCATTGCATAAAAGAGTTTGAGAAGGTTAGGCTTTCGTGTAACGAGTCACTACACGTGGCATTACGAGTGAGAGATTTATAAGCAAAAGGTCTTTATTTTAATTGTACATGAGTTTGTTGGGTTGTATTTTTATGGCACAAGGGCCATACCGCGCCAAACAAGGTGATATTGTAAGTGGGAATAAGGGAAAATTTATATTTTAAAAACTCTCTTGCATTTTCCTTACATGTGTAGGATATTATTACCCTTCTCAGGGATAACACAATTGCCAAATAATGGTCAACACACAAAGCCAGGATTTTTTTTTTTAAACGGTTAATCAACTTGGCACCCACGTTTAAGCTCATACTAGAACTTTTTGTTATAGGAGAAAAAGACATCGTCCCCCTCCTAAATATTCCTTACAGGTGTTAATCTTCAAAAGAAACTATTTATTCAACTATTGTAGCGATTAAACCTTTGCATAAAATACATATTTTGACTGATAAAACAGAGCAGGCAAAGCAGTCCAAATAGCTAAATGTAAGCCGCAGTCAACACATGCTTTTGGCTTTGTTTTGCTCAAAAGCAATAGTGCACACAGAATTAATGAGAGGGGAAGGTGGGGTTACCAAACTAAAATGCCACATACTCATATGTAGATACAAAACTATTTTAATGGGGGATTATAACCCCCCCCCCTCTCTGCATACACCAGTATTTAAATGCCACTCATATTAGATCATCTGAGTAGAAAGTTAAGCGAGGTGCAAGCTAGAGTACAAATGGCCATTTTGACAATTACCATAAAATTATTTTGGTTACTCCATACAGACAGAAAATACTGGCCCATAAAATTCATTAACACTATTTATGAAAGCAAATGTTTTTAACGCAATCACATGCAGTTCACTACATCAAGCGCTGAAATGGTGTCAGCAGTATATTGGATTTTCTGGGGTCCTTCTGCACTGTGAAAATCTTAGAAACTACACGCATGTGTCCAGAAAACATGCATACAAAATTATGCCTCACAATTCCTTTCTCATATTAAAAAATGGCCTTCCAACAATACAAAAGAGCAACATAGCCATGCTATGTCGGTGTAAATATTAATATACAACTAGAACTCTTTAACACCCTTGACCTCTCAGTCAACAGTAAATTAGTATCTTTCACTTAGAATTACTTAAAAAATATCAGAAAACTGTAAAATGTTCCATTTCCAAAAACACGTTTTTATTAAATGTCTTACATATACATTCATATAAAATTTTTGCAGTACAAATAGCTCGAAATCCTTTCAGAAAACCTAAAGAAAAAAAAACATCTCTAAAACTAAAAATGCAAACATCTTTTTGGAGAATAAGATCGCCTGCAATCTTATCATATCAATAGATAAAACAAAAATATTTTGTTTAGTAATTAATTGGCTTTAGATGGCTGTATTCCAACCGTTGGAAGCCCTACTCTGGGCCGAAATTTTCAAAACTGTAAAAAAATATACGTGTAAGAGCTGGGTAATCTAAAACCAAATATCAGTCAGTTTAGAAAATCTTATGAATATTAAAAAATATATATATAAATAATTTTGGTTGTTAAATTTTGGCTTTTCTTGACAACATAAAATGCTTTGTTTGAAGTGTGTGCGATTGTTCGATTATCTTTGCATATACCCTTCCGAACAATTGGACTTAAAAAGCAATGGATTCTTAGCTTTGAGAAGATAAACAATGCAAGAAGTGAAATAACAATTGGAATCTTTCAACCTCGATTCAAAAACAATCGTGCATTAATATTGCGCCTACGGTCAAACTAAGTGTCAATAGCGCTGCTTTAGTAAAATGAGACTTCCTGATGACAAACACGCTTAAAACCAGAGCAACGGTCAATCACAAAACATTAAAAACGAAAATACTCTTTTAATGGAATTCTCTACAATAATACTCCAGTAAACGTTTAGTAATGGCTCCCGTTATTGAGTCCTCACTTGACTTCGGTTCCATCTTAAACGCAGTTTCAGATTTCCTCCTCCAAATCAGATTTTTAAATAAGGATGTTACGTATCAAAGGCATTTTTCAAAATAAAAAATTGCACTTTCCATGTTATAGGGCTGAAGTATCAACATGCAGTCTGTTGAAATTCCTCCGCAGGCTTGATTTCTGCTGGTGGAGGGATGTGCGTTGGCTTCTTCATAATAGGAGGAGGTTTGCTTTTGACATGAGGCTTGAAGCTGGATATCCCTCCACCAATGGCCGTCTCAACTTTGTCATGAGGAACATCATTCTCGATTACTTTGGTGGGGGCTACAACGTCATGTTTTTTGGTTGAGTATGACCAATTAATTTCTACGGTTTCGGTTTTGACATCATTCTTTCTTGGTGAGGAAGGAAGATCTACTTGAGGAGGCCGCAGTAAGTTTTCTTTGGAATCAATACCAGAGTCCGGTGATGGTGGCCCAAGGTTATCACCAGTACTGGCACTACGCCGGACACCGTGGAAGGTTTGTGTCTGAACGTCGTTGGACTGTGAAGTAACGTGGCTGGCACTTCGGGACATTGTACCCTTCTTCATTGTGCATTGATTAGATTTGGCAAATCTTTCTGCTGTTGTCAGTTCTGGACTGTCAATGTTCATGGGGGTTATGACATGTTCCTCAAGGAAACTGTCCTCCAGACTGTTCTTTATTCCCTTTGTTACAGAAACTGGACTAGGCAGATTAATTGGAAGATCTAGCACCAAGTCTGGTGCATCTTTGCAGGAGGTCTTGTTGATTCGAACACGCTCCTTGCTTTCTCCCGATACAATATCACTGGGCACATGATATGGTTCTAAATCGGGAAGATCCGAAGGCTTATTATCACGTTTCATTTCGCCGTTTTCACGAAGAGGCTGTCCCTTGGAACTGTCCTCCAGGGTCACTGGTAACGCTGGTACTGAAGTATCCCACTCGGGTGTGGCGGGTTGTAAACTGTTAAGACTCCGTCTATCCAAAGACGAAGTTGAGCTATAGTCTTCGGGAATTCCTGAAGTAGACAGAGACTTGGGACTCTGACTGACTCCAGACAGAGAGTCACTACTACTACTAGTTCTTCTTCTTTCAGTTCCATCAATGCTGTTTTTATCCTTGTCCTCATCTCTGAAAAACCAGATATACACACACATTATTCTAAGAACTTCTATATGTGCTAATGACCAAGTGGATGCTATGAAGTTTATTTGACACTGCAAATTATGCAGTTCACAGAAAGTTTGTCTCAATTACACTATAAAAACTGTACCTGATTTTTAAGAGGATGTATTTGTCAGGAACAAGACCTTCTTTACCCTGGTGAGTACCTCTCCACCAATCATTTGAAACTTGACTATTCAGCATAAGTGAGTCCCCTCTTTTGAAGGAAAGTTCTCTCGCTGACCTTGCATTGAAATCGAATTGAGCTACTGCTTCCAGTATTTCTGTTTCTAAAAGAATAGGAACAAACATCATGTTTATGACATTCAGATAACCAAAAATTTATTCGGCATAGGAAAGGTTTCATCAATGTTAAAAAAGCCAATCAATATTGCAAAACACTCATTTGTTGTAAAAAGCAGTTGCCACTTTTAACGCAATCACTAACTTCCACAATTTAACACAATGACAGGTCTTAAAATGATCAAAAATGTAATAATGAAAACTTTATGCTTCAAATAAATTTCTGGATCGGACGATTTCATGTTTGCTAGGCAGTAATAAAAGGAACATTGTGTACATATATATATATGCTTTTTATAACAAACAGTTATTTCGACACTGGCGTAAGGTTTAAAAACACGACGTTTCGGGAGCCAACTGCTCCCTTTGTCAAGTGAAGGCAGAATTCTGCCTTCACTTGACAAAGGGAGCAGTTGGCTTCCGAAATGTTGTGTTTTTAAACCTTACGCCAGTGTCAAAATAACTGTTTGTTATGGAATCTCCTGGTGAAACTCTGTATTGTTTCGATATATGCTTTTTAAACGAAGGGCTTAAATTTTAAACTATTAATTAAAGCCACATTTTTCATATGGTAAACGTGAATAGGATCATTTATATATGTAAAAATTAAGTAAAGTAAATCAGAAATGAAGGAAAAAATTAAAATAAAAGGAAAATGAAAACATACTGCCAAAGAAATTCAGGTCGACCTCTTGGTCTGGAAACACTGCATCTGTAAATTGGTATATTGATGCTATTAGTTTACTAAAAAGGTAAAACTAGGCATATATTTTGTTTAATTACTTGGGGAGCTTTCTTAACTTGAAACATGGTATTCAATTTTGTGAGGGATAACAAAGGTAAAACTACAATGGATATTGTGTAATATGGTGAAAGTAGGTATGATAACATGCAACAGTTCTAACATAATAAAATCTGCTACTGCTTTAATATGCCACTAAAACCGTTATTGCCTATAGGTTCGTCCTCCAGTGCTCCCAGCCACTTAAAAGTAGAATCATTTTTACATGGCGTTGGCCAAATTCCGTTTCAAACTTCCTTGACTTTTCCAGACCAAATCTTGATAAATTTCCAGTCATTAACACATTACACTGCATAAAAATTTGCATAAACAAAGGAAGTTTCAAGACCATACAATTCACTAACATGAAGCAAAGCCACTTACAATTCGGTTACAATGAAATTACAAACAAAAATTATATTGAAAAAAATGCATGCCTTTATATTAGAAACATGCATTAATTGTTTACAATGACGTTTTGATTTGCCCCCGCGTCTGTTGTAAATGGGTTCAACTAAATAAATCATAAAGCTGGAGCTTCATTCTTATTTTATTTAAAAAAGTATGTATGACTATATATAAAGGTATGATTGGTGTAATTAGAACCCCTTTAAGTTTATGGTGGTTATACCCCATCTTAGATTTAAACTAAAATCCTTCCCTTCCATCGTAACCTCACAGGTCATGTGAACATTCCAAGTAAGACATATTGGTTTTCTCTTAACGCAAAACTTAAACCAAAAGACAGTTTTAGTATATACAAATATGTTCTGTTCTGTAGCATTATAATTCCCTCTTACAACAGTTCACACACTCAAGTACCAGATGTAAAATCTTAGCCAATCCTGGCCCAATATGCAATCATGTGACATTTATACGCCAATAGCAAGTGGAGGGATGATCACCAAAATTCATTCCAAAATTGTCTGCAACCAGAGAACGTTCTCTTAGCTCTGCACCCTTCGAAGATATTTGGCACAGTATAGCCCAGATGCTCTTGCGCCATAAAAAAGCCAAACAATCAATCAATCAATCGAAGATATAACATATACTTTCTTTTCACTTAACGTTACATCTATACATCTACCCATCCAATAATGTGCGCATCATCGCCTGGCAACTGGCTAATATTATCTCCTGTAATGTGTTTCTTCATGTGTCTTAATAAATGCCTTCTTCGTTGTATGTACATACTACTGTTCATCACCAGCAACCTTCTTATGGAATCATCTACATTCAGGTTTCTCTCTCACCTGCAACAAATAACCATAGACTACCTGACTGCGGTGTAGGCTACGATCCAAAAAGCCTCAAGCTCAAACCAGAGCTTTTTTAAAGCTCTAGTTTGAGCTTATAAGTGGGTGTCGAAAAGTACTAAGTATAACACTTTGAAGTAAGATACTTTGGTTAAAAACAGGGGTTTTTTTTTAGATAAAGTAGTTTAGGTTTTACTTACATTCGGCAAACATCTTTTCTTGAGAAATACAGGCATACAATAATTTTATAAAAATTATTGCTTGTTTTGCTTGAAAAGGTAACTTTTGTAGAAAATTTAGTCAAAACTAAATTTTTCAAAATTTTCAGTATACAATGGCAGCATGAAAAGTGCAGTTTAGGAAAATACGTTAACAGGCCATTTAGTATAACACTGACTTTAAATTTTCCTGACTTGGGCCTTTTCACTTCAATTTTCATTAACTTTTCCAGCCCCCTCCCCCTCCCACACACATACAAAAAAACTTCCCCAAACGGTCTTAGAATATATAAAATAACTACTTGATGTTTATTTTTAAATTTGCCGATTTCGAAATGAAACAATAAGCAAACTCTACATAACACGGATCCTTACCATCTTCACTTTGAGCAATATCTATTTCTGAATCAGTGATATCAGACATGGGTTCTGGAGGCGAATCACCAACATCGCTAAAAGAAATTCAAAAGTTACGTTTATTACGAGTAGGTCAAAAAAATGAGTACATTCATGCAATTGCAGAAAAGTTTTCAAACAAAGATCTTGCTCAATAATTTAGGCCTTCATATAATATACAATATATTACTCACTTTTCATCAGGGAAATTTGTACTTATGTACTTTTCATACACTATGCCCCCGTCATCTGGGAATATTTCTTCTTGGTAGATGATAATGTTTTTGACCAATTCGTTTACGAGATTCTGGTACTGAACTTGGTCTTTATCCTCGGGTATCGGTAACAATGTTGGGCCGAAGCATATAGCAAGGTTATAGGGGTCCATCATATTCTCATCGCTGAATTCCGAAAGACTAAAATAAGGAAATCAAACTGAATTGAATCAAATCAAAACATTCGGTTGTTTTGTATTTTTTAAGCTTTTTTTTGCACAAAGACAACAAAGGTCACTATGCAGAACAAAGTGAACTGTATGCACAGTTTTTATAAAATACGAATTACATTTTACAAGGGTTATCCAAAAGTCATGACCATTTGGCTATAACAGACTTTAAAAAATGCATTTATTCAAATAATTGTTTTCCTTTACATCATTGAGCCTTTACTTCTCCACATAATCACCTTCTTTTATTTAAGCGTTCAATCATAGCTGTCCACGAACTTTAGAATCTCGTCATGCTCGGCTGCACACCAGTCCATTAAGCCAGTTGTTCACCGTGTTCTTGACATCGTCATCACTTTCAAATCTTTTTCCGTCCAGCAACTTTTTGTAGGAAAGCAATGTGCAAACATGGAACATGCAAATAAATCATCGAGAGTTATGGGAATGTCTTCCAAGATTGTATCTTTCACTCCAAGCGTCAAGTCATCTGTGAAGAGCCATGGCTGTCCGGGTCGAGTTTCATCATGCATATTTGTTCGTCCATCGTTGAACATTTCACACCACTTTCTCACATTTATCTAATCCACTATTTTATCACCACACACTTTCTTCAGCTGACAAATTTCCACAGGTTTCAGTTCCGAGCATTCAATAACCACATAAAATTCCTTACTTCACAGTCAGTGGGGTTTTTCATTGCACAGTTCATTTTAAACACACACACAAAAAATATAAGATAAAGATTCAGTTGTATACTGAGAAAATAAGTTGGGGAAAACGGACGACCTTGAACCAGAAAAATCTTAACTTGTGTGGTGGGAACGTGCAAAAGGCTGTTACTTTTTGAATGACCCTCGTATACAAAAATAAAAAGTATAATAAAAAAGAACAAATAAAATCAGATGAGAGTAAGAACCAATAGCAGATAAAAAATTAAAAATGATTTCATGATTAAAAGAATCACATAAAAGCGTCACTGAGAATCAAACTAATATTGCCGATTTACATGACTGAATTAAACTGATAACTGTGACTGAATTCAACAATGCATTAACAATAAAATTTAATATAATGCATTAACAATGCATTATATTAAAATACTCATTTTAAAAAGTGAGAAAAGCATTAAATACTCACTGATTGAGAAATGCAAATAAATATCTAAGCACGATGACAACTGGGCGTGGCAAGTTGTTTACTACATCTCGTACTTTACAGATGAACTCGTGCTTCGATTCCACTTCTAGCATTAAAATTAAGAAATAATCAATTACAAAATTTTGCTAAACACAGTAGACTTGTTTAAGGCTGATTGGGGAAATGGGACATTTACTTACGTGATATGTCAACCAACTGATCAAAATAAAATATGGGGAATAATGGTTCCCTCAATTCCCTGAGATAAAGCTTCAACACTCCTCCAACTGAGTTGATATCGCTGGCATCAGCCACCTCAGCTAACGGATCATCGCCTGCAAGTGTAACTCAAAATTTAGTTCCACCGCCCGTCACTAAATGTATAACGTGGGTCTGGAGAACCCAAGATACTGATAATTAATTCTACATGAATTTAACAAGCACAAATCAATTAAATAGACATAAGATAATGGTCTACAAATTCTAGAAAAATTCTTCAATAAAATATGCTCAGATTCTCAACACTGGTTTCAGACATCTATATTCTTAATAAAATAAACTGTGGTGTAACTAAGGATCCGGTGAAGTTTAATTATTTAAGAGATTTCTATAAGAATTTTATAAAAATAATAACTATAACAAATGTGTGCTTTAATAACTTATCTGCGATTGACCAGCTCAAGTGAGTGATTGATTGGTTGGCTTAATCGACATTTTACTCATGGAAGAAATATAGGAAAATGGACTGTGTTCAACTTCTGTATCTGAACTGCTTTCTGTTAAAGATCTGAATCCGCTGCAGTCATTTACCCACCTACGGAAGGGCAACAGGTGTGAGTTTGACAAAAGTGGTATTCGAAAGATGTTGTCTTGACTTTATTCCCTTGAAAACTACCCGTTGGAGTGCTTACGAGATATGGAAGACTTTCGGCGAATACAAAAGGCTTAAAATAAGAAAATTACTTAAATGTTCCTAACCGATGAAGAGAGATAAACATGGCGTTAGAATGCAGTAGATAATGTTGCTAACAGAAAAGTTAATAAACTGGGAGAAAATGCAGTAAGTTCAGTTTCTTTCTCCAAGCAATATAAAGTACCTCCAATCGTTTGATGTGAAGATTTTTCATAACTATAGCACATGGTCAAGAGCATGCTTGAGTATCTCTCCACTCAATGAACCATATTCAGTGCCTCTGAGAGGGGGGGGGGAGGCCGGCAGGGCCATTTGGCCTGGGCCTCACCTTACTAGAAGGCCTCAAATTTTGCCTTTAAAAAAAAAAAAATTTTCCCCAGTATAACTCTTGCATTGCAGACTTTTCTGACCCTTCCAGTGTCAGTGGCTTCAGGTAAAAGAACATTTCATGTACTCAAACGTGTTAAAAAATTTCCCCGCTAAATGATGAGTAAAAATAGATTGAACGGACTGGCTATGCTCAACATAAATTATGATGTACTACGAAATCTCAACTTTTCTTCAATTATCAATGCATTTGTAGGAAAAAAAAAAGATCAAAAAGCTTTTACTTTATCAAAAAATTAAGAACAGTCAATAGTAGTTTGCGTTACAAATTACATTTTCATCATATACATCATATACTTGTGTGCTTTATACACTTCTATACCAGATGACACTATAACCAAATACAAATGACTTTCGTCAAATAATATATTCACATATATCAGTGGGATAGCGAGCGAACTCAAGAGTGGGCCATCGCCAATCACTTATCACGCCTCACCTCAACCCCTGGCCCTTGTATAAAAAATGTCACAATTCATACATATACCATCATTATGATATACACATGAAACAATTTTTTTCGAGGAAAGTATGGTGAACAATTGAAGATGACCCACTTCTGAAGTCATGCTAAACCACTGACAAATATATGCCGAGTGTTCGCAAACTATTTCAACAAAATCGGAGGGTAATAGTACCCATCAAGACGAACAACATTTACAATGGAACCTAGGGCTGCATTCCACTCAGAGTGTCAGAAAGTGTATAATGTCCAAGTTAAACTTTTACCACTAAAAAAAATAATGAAATCATAAGGGAGAATTCAAGTATTATGTAAGCACCTTTGTAGGGAGTTGCTGTTGCGCTTATTTTTCTACATTAGCCAATGTTAGTTTTTGCTTACCAGGAGGGGGGAAGAGAGGAGCATAAAATGACAAAAATGTTGCTTGCATAATACTTAAGCGCTCACGAAGTTACACAATCCCATTCAGATCACAGAAAGACTCAAAGTAGATGTTTGAAGTGGTATCCAAGGGTGTCGTTGAACAGTTCACACAGGCCAATGAAAAGAATGGCACACCCTATCATAGACTTTGACAATGATTCTCACGACAAGATCTTCCACAGAGTTGACAGATGTCTCATACACCAAGGCGAATGCTTGACAATGACATTCTGGAGATGTGCTACTTCTCAAACAGGGCAGAAATGACAACTTGTGTTTGTTGAAACGGAGTAACCTCAAAACATGTCTGACACTCTGAATGGAATATGGCCTTAGGTTCCATTGCAAATGTCTTAAAGTATACTATCACACCTTATTTTGTTGAATTAGGTTACGAATACCTTGTATATAGTACATGCAATACTTATTCAGTTAGGAGCATAAGCTTACTTCCTTTTCTACTTCTTTGTGTTCATTGAAATTTATATTTCATAAACAATTGCACTTGAATGAGTAGTTGCATTGACTTTCCTTACTCCCCATAAAAAGACCCTTAAATACCATTTTCGTCAAAATCGGCGACTGGCACCTCTTGCACTCCCTAATTGGTTTCATTCTGATTATACTTTATAATGTGCTTTTTAATCAAGGGTCAAAACACTTGAGTTTGCTAGTGGCAATAAATTTAAAGTTGTCAATTACAAATGGGACCTCTAAAACCTTATTAATTCATATCACAACAAAAGATTACATTTCATTTTTGTATTCTAAAAGCAGGATTTTAGCAATTAATATTCTGCAGTATTAGTTTGTTAGAAACTGGCAAATTTTAAAAGGAAACTATTTTCATAGAAGTTTTCAAACTAATAAAATAGTTTGCACTTTTTATATTTCACTGAAAAATTACGACATCACATAAAAGTTTAACGTTTTATATTTGGCGATTTAAATTAATACTTTGGAGAGTAAAACTGGTGTAAAAAGGCAGGTCTGAAGCTATAAATTCCAGATTTTAATATTCACAGATTTGTACCTTCTATTTACCCATCTACTAACCTTCCATTTACCTATCTAGTTATCATTCAATTTACCCATCCACTATCATTCTATTCACCTATCTACTACCATTCTATTCACCTACTTACAGTGACGGATTAAGCGGCTGGCAGACCTGGTGGCCGCCAGGGGCCCCAATTACTTAAGAGGCCCCGAGCTCAAGGGATTCCTAGTTAAAAACTGCCACAACATAAAAAACGAAAGATTCAATATTTAATATTATTCATGCATTCTACGTATATAAGTACAGAACGTTCTTTTATTAAAGCTACTTAAAATTCCCATCAGTTCAACGATGAGTGACAAAGATTAAATGGTACTATCATAACTGTAGTCTCACCATGTGTAATTAAATGAGCGAAATGAGAATTAAATAAAATTAAATTATAATGGCAGAAACCCTGTTCTCAATAACGCCATTTTTCTTATAAAAATCTGAGGAGAAGAATGACTTTGATTTGATTTCTAGGTAAACACCATAATACTTATCCTATATATATGTATTGAGCATGTGAAAACTAAAAGGTTATTAGACGAGAAGAGGAAAACATTATTTAAAGAATATTTCCATGCGAAAATTGAAGCTTTTGGATAAACCTTTGAAGACGAGAGGACATTCATGTATAACCCCAATTATATGAATTTTTCTAAAATTCGTACAATTTAAATCTTCATACAACACTAAAATTCCCTTTGAACTATTATGATTACTTTGAGGAAATAATTCTTACAACAGAATAAATAAAATTTAAAAAGGAAAGAAACTATTTGATTATTATTGGGCGCATATAATCAATGGGATTATTGATGCATCATTATTATTGAAGTATTTATCAGTGAATGTTTATCGCTTGGATATACGTACTAAAATGTAAAGCATCCAATTGAATTGTAAGTACTGTTTATTCTATTTTTGCAGAAGTTATGAAAAATAATAATTATGTAGATTAAAGAAGGAAAAAATGTTTGGATATTGGATTTAGATATTTTTTTTATATTAAAAAGTTATAAATGATAAAGGAAGTTTGCAAGAACATTTGCAAAGAATATTAGTATATGTTGCTATGAAAGGATAAGTAAGAGTGTAAGAAGCTGATAAATAAATAGCCAGAAGTGCTATTGAATAATAGTTCGAAGTGTATAAAAACAGTGGAACTTTTCCTAATGTAGAGATTATTTCGAAAATATTTTTAACAATAGCGACATCAAATGCATCATGTAAAAAAAAAAAAATTTCAGTTTTAAAATGCGTTAAATGCTATTTAAGGAGTACGATAGGAGCGGACAGATTGAACAACATGGCCATATTATACCTAGAACAAAAAATTTTGGATGAAATAGATATTGCAAAAAGTAATTGATGACTTTGTCAAAGAAAAGAAAAATCAAGACACAAATTTATATACAAAACATTTTTTAAGCACTGAGGTAATTTATTACTATTAAATTTTTTGAATAAATGTATGATTTTTCTTGAAACGTTGAGTTTATTATTAGCTACATATTGCCGGTTTAAGGAACTCACTAAAAATTTACTACTGAAATTCTTCCAAAACGTCATTAGTTCCTTACACGATTTTTTTGTTTTGGGGCTTGTGTCTAAGGGCCTTAAAATTTTTACCGCCAGGGGCCTCCAATAGGTTTAATCCGCCTCTGCTTACCTAATACCATTCTACTCACCCATCTACTATCATTCTATTTACCCATCTACATACCTATTTAAAAAATAAACTGAATGTGTATAAATATTGTTCTCACCTCTTTCAAAGGCTTCTCGAAAATTGTTGATTTCCACTTGAGATCCAGAAACACGAAATATCCCTTGATGATGAAGACCTTTTTTAAAAGAAAAAATTATTAATCTCAAAGAAAGTCAACAAAATCAAATACAAACATAATGCACATCATGGTTTCATATATGGATAGTGATAAATATTAAACGAACATACCCAATTATAATAAGCATTTATAAACCAATAGGATAACTTTTAACTGACTATTTCTAATTCACTGATTTTCTTATATTCTATTATTCACAAGTTTCTATTGATGTTTTATGCTCAAAGAACACAATCGCAGTGCATCCTCAGTCGGTACTTTCTTGCAATTTAGATGGCAGTAACAGAAGGAAGGGTTGTAATGGAGACTTCTAACAGATGCAGATGCAAAATCCTGAACTTTGAAAATTAGCGTAATGGCGATACGTCACGCAGGAATTACAGGAAACATGAAAGCTAAAACTTCCCTGATTATAGAGTAATTTTAGCAGAATTCATAGATATTTTCCTGATTTTTTCAGGACGGTAAAATTTCCTGATTTCTCAGTTCTGTGTACTATTATGTATTTGAATAATTATTTGAAAAATCACCTTCACACACATAAAAAGTTCGGAGTATGACATTTGTATTTTTTTTTCAAAAGTATCCCTTCCTTTCTACATAGGGGAGAAAGGCAGCAGCTATACAATCTATGCCTAGGGGTAGCAATTAGAGATTAATTTGGGCTCAATTTTCGAAGCTCGAGCCTGAAGACTAGCAAATTAAGTCCACCCAAGCCCGAAATACTTCGTGGAAATTTGAGCTCGAGCCCGAAACTTCAATGTAAAAAAATCTGTTTTCGGCTTCAGTTGCATCCGTTTTATGAGCCTGGGCTCACCTGAACCCGAAAATAATATGAAATATACGGCCTGAGTCTGTTTTGGGCTTGAGATGAGCCTGTCTCATCTCTAGTAGCAATATCTTTAATCTATAATGGGATATATATATAAAATCAGGGGAAGACTGGGCTACCAGCCCTTAGGCCAATGCACCCTCATGGACTACAGGACTTGCAACTTCCGATTATCCAAGGTATATATTTAAGAGGATCCAGTCTACTCCTGCATATAATAAATATGTTGTCCATTAAATTTTGAATGACTATTATTGAAAAAATTATAAGCCGAATATTATTGTATGCAGATTTTATTTTATTAATTGTATTTTTAAAGTTTGAAATTTCAGAACAGATTGAGCGAAGACCAGATCTAGCGAGCATTTTCGTTGGTCCCAAGCTCATTTATTATACAGGGTGGTCCAGAACTCTACCAACAAAATAAGAGGAAGTTGTTGGAGACACCAAATAAGGCATATTTGCCCATACCCGGTGTCTGCAAAAGGGGAGGTATGGCTAAAGAGTGTAACTACTGTTTGCACCCATCACGTTTATACGTAGCCAATTGCATGCATTAAATGCAATTTTTGATGCATAATTTAAGTGAATGAGCTAATAATACAGTAGAGACAAAGAAATCCGGAATTCAGTTTCCTGATTTTGATCTGTATTACTGTGTAGTAAAAATAAGCCTAAAAATGGCTTTCTTAACACACTGGAAAAGAGTTGGCAATTGCCAAGTATGTGTAACAGGTGAAAAATATCAAAATAACCATGTTTTGTTCAGTGAATTTTTTTCTAAAAATTAGCCATTCGGGCACTGCAGTGAAGTTAGCGTTTGCATCCACCACATTCAAGGTTTTCACAAATGGCTACAATGCACCATTTTAAAAATTTTTCAAATTATTTAGCGTCAACAGACGTCGGGCTCTCTCCGGCAATTTTTTAAAATCAGTTAAATTCACCGGAATTGTATGTGTAGAATTCATACAATCGCACCTGAAGCGGCGAATTCTACACATACAATTCCGGTGAATTTAATTGATTATAAAAAATCGCCATCCCAATGCCCACTGACATAAAATAATTTGAAAAATTCTTGAAATGGTGCATTGTAGCCATTTGTGAAACCTTGAATGTGGTGAGCGCAAACACTGAATTCATTGTAATGCCCGAATGGCTAATTTTTGGAAAAAATTCACTGTACAAAAAATGTTCTTCACCTGTTGCACATACTTGGCAGTTCCCAACTCTTTCTAGTGTGTTAAAAAAGGCATTTTCACTACACAGTAACACAGATCAAAATCAGGAAATGGAATTCCGGATTTGTCTCTGCTGTATTATTAGCTCATTTACTTAAATTATGTATCAAAAATTGCATTTAATTCATGCAATTGGCTACGTAGCAACGTGATGGGCATAAACAGTAGTTACGCTCTACAGCCAAACCGGCCCCTTTGCAGACACGGGGATATGGTCAAACATGCTGTAGAGTGACTTTTTTGGTACCCACAACAACAACTCTTATTTTATCGGTAGAGTCACGGACCACCTTGTATATAGGTCTTACTGTATATTTAATCATATTACTGACAGTAAAAACCACATCTTACCATAAAGATTAATGACACGTATGCAACTGCGGATAATTAAGGGAATTTCTTGATTGGTTGCCTAAATATAAAGAATACAAAGGGTTAGTATACATATATAAATAATACTGAATATTTCCGAGTATTATTCATAATGAAAGATAATAGTAAGTGATCAGAAAAACAGATTGCTTTTTTTAGAGCCTGTTGTAAGGACAGTTGAAGTCATGCTAGGGCAAATGGTTTTTACCTCTACACATTGCCACATTATTGCAACCGTTCGGTAGTACTACTATTAGGAGTACTGTGACAGACAAAACTTAAATGTATCAAGATGGCTTAGTCATATAAGCTGACTAGGAAATAAGTTTTTAAGGATGTGCCGACAGAAATATGCAAAAGATGGAGCACATTTTGTTTGTTGTTTGAAGATGTGTCTTCAAAATTTGTTGGATTTATCAATGGTTGGCTAATGTTTAAGAAAAGGGATGGCTGTTATATATACTGAGTGGTATGGAACTCCACCGACAAAATAAGAGGGGGTTGATGGGGACACCAAATAAGGCATGTTTGTCCATATCCCCGTGTCCGCAAGGGGGCCGGTTTGGCTGTAGAGCGTAACCACTGTTTACGTCTATCACGTTGCTACGTAGCCAATTGCACGAATTAAATACAATTTTTGATACATAACTTAAGCGAATGAGCTAATAATACAGCAGAGACAAAGAAATCCGGAATTCCGTTTTCTGATTTTGATCTGTGTTACTGTTTAGTGAAAATAAGCCTAAAAATGCCTTTTTTAACACACTGGAAAAGAATTGGGAACTGCCAAGTATGTATAACAGGTGAAGAACATCAAAATAAGCATGTTTTTATCAGTGAATTATTTTTTTTCCAAAAATTAGCCGTCCGGGCACTGCAGCGAATTTAGTGTTTGCACCCACCGCATTCAAAGTTTCCACAAGTAGCTAGAATGTGCCATTTCCCGAAATTTTAAAATTATTTAATGTCAACGCATCTCTCTGGCGACTTTTTAAAATCAGTTAAATTCACTGGATTTGTATGTGCAGAATTCATACAATCACACCTGAAGTGGCGGATTCTACACATACAATTCTGATGAATTTAAGTGATTTTAGAAAGTCGCCAGAAAGAGAGAGAGAGACTGGCGTCCGTTGACATTAAATAATTTTAAAACTTTGTGAAATGGCGCATTGTAGCCATTTATGGAAACCTTAAATGGGGTGGATGCAAACACTAAATTCACTGTAGTGCCCGAATGGCTAATTTTTGGAAAAAAATTCACTGAAAAACAATTTTTATTTTGATGTTCTTCACCTGTTACACATACTTGACAGTTCACAACTCTTTTCTAGTGTGCTAAAAAAGGCAGTTTTAGGCTTATTTTCACTATATAGTAACACAGATCAGGAAACTGAATTCCGAATTTTTTTGTCTCTACTGTATTATTAGCTCAATCACTGAAAATATGCTTCAAAAATCGCATTTAATTCATACAATTGGCTACGTAGCGATGTGGTGAACGTGAACAGTAGTTACACTCTACAGACAAACCTCCCCACTTTGCGGACATGGGGATATGGGTTTATTTGGTGTCCCCAACAACCCCGTCTTATTTTGTCCGTAGAGTTCCGGACTACCCTGTATAGTTGAATACCTACTGGAGCTTTACACATAAAACTACATAAACTAATTTCATTTACAAAACTTTTTAATTCCCTTAATGAGATTACTCTTTCCATCAGGGAATTCAAGGAGGTTTATCAAGATTTTATTGTATACATAAAATAAACAATTTAAAATTACTGTCTTCATAGTTTGTCCATTCCCGACCGTTCTTGTCTTCATAAATCTATATATGAAGTTAAGCATTTCTAACTGGGAGGAACGGGGATAAATTTCATTATAAAACTGATTTCTCAAACAAGGGAGACATGAAA
>QLNU02014176.1:90472306-90487887 GCA_006491805.2 Dysdera silvatica
TGAACTTAGCATTTTTTAGGGGGTTAGTGTTAATAAATACAGAAATTTAAGTAATATGCTATATCAATACATGGGGGGCACTATTCAATTTTCCCTAACCCCTCTTTTCTGGTTTCCAAATATTTTCCACAGTATCTAAACAGCAATGCATAACTTTGTTTTAATGTGCAAAGACTAAAGATCATCGTAAGCCTGAACCTAGAGTTTCCTGGGGAATTTATACCTAAAAAATCAAGGTTCTTAGGGAGTCAACCACCCCATTGCATTATAGTAAGCAGTTTGTTGGTAAGCATTATATTTTTGGCGCCTTTGGCAGTCGAACCTGGGCCAATGGTATGTTAGGCAAACATGCTACAATGCAGGGCCAGCAATGTATAAATGATACTCGGCAAAAGAAAAATTTGTTTTACAAAAGATTTGCAATTAAAAAATCAAACACTGGCATTTCCATTTGATACCATTTACCATCATCTAATGTTAATGATTGTGTCAATGATTAAATGACTACGACATGTAAAAGAGAAATAAAAAAAAAAATCACCTCCAAATACTCTTCCAGACTTCCACCGAAGAGTTTGGGTTGACCAACTTGAGGTGTGCGCCCAATGCGCTTCTTCTTTACTCTTTGGGGTAGACTCTGGGGTCGAGAAGTAAGGGCAGGCGATGAACCCGCTGTTAAAGGAGGTTTCTCGCCACTGTCTATACCTAAAGCACGTTGTATAAGGTCTGTCTTGGCCTGGAGTCGAGCGATTAAATTGTTCGTCATTGTATATTCTGAAAATTTCTATAAAAAGAAAACTGTTATTTAGGTGATCACTACCAAATAGTAAAATAACTATGAGCTACACATAGTCATGCATTGTGCAGCAAAAGAATAGACCATTACATAGTAGTATACGAAAGACAGGGACTGACCCACCAGATACCAAACTACTTTCTTCTCAGTAAAGCCCAATCACATTATCCTCTTTAAAGCTACACCTGAGCCCTCCCACAATTTTTTAATTTCTACGCCACTGCCATTACATATACTTCAATCACACATAGACACCAGTATATTCAGATTTCATTTCTACAAATTTGTAAACTTGTTCAAAAATGGACACTTTATGAAAGAGTGTAAATAAAGCTTTTTCAGGTATTTAATCAGTGGCCACTGGCCAGCAGGGTCCCTTTCTATTAGGAGCCGCTTAAATTTGTAGCCACTTCCAAGTGGTCACAAAATCCTATATAATTTGACTCTGCTTGGATGGGCAGGATTGCATTGGGGAAAAAAGCGGCGGTAGTGAGAGAGACAAAGCGTATTTTTAATCGCCATTCCCTAATATTTAGTCGCTCTGTAGCTTGTGGTGACCATAAATTTTAACCTTTATACGTAGCTGCAAGGAGATTCACATACTGAACGTCAATGAAGATATAAAGAAACCAACGGAAGTACTAGCAAAATGCTGTCCCCAAATTGGTGTACACTGAGAAAATTTCACGTTTGAACAGGACATTTTGGGTGTGGTCAGGAGGAGGCTACGTAACTTGCCAATCAATACAGTTAGAGTAAGAAACACATGGACAGACACAGGGTCCCCATTAATAATAATAATAAATTTTTATTCAACCCGATATACAATATTTCGTGATACATAGCTTGAGCAGTATAAAAATTATAGAAATGTAAGAGAAGATCTATATTAAATTATTTTAAGTTTTGAGGTTAGAAATGGAAGAGAATATAAAGCTGAAGCTTGTACCGAGATTCTTGTTCAAGATTGGAGTGAAAAAATCCTAGACCAATCACAAATTTTTCAACTAAACTCGGATTGTGGGGAAAACGGTTACACGTTTGTGGAAAATTTAGCCATTCAAAACAGAAGTTTGGAAATTTCTCCCTGAATTTTCCTGCTTTGACCACAAAATCCTGTTTTCTCAAGACTTTTCGGGATCATTTCAAATTCCAAGGCTTTCAAATGCATGCGAACCCTGAGATAACAATTAAATGCTGCAGTACAAGGATAGTAAACACAGTGTTGCACCAAACAAAGTGAATGTTACTTAATAGTCGAGCATTATATACACTGAAAAATTTCAGCTGTCTATTAAGAAATAAGGAGATGGCAGAGACAGAATTTTTTGCGTGATTGTTTTATAGTGCAAGGACAGCTAACATGCTGTGCCAGCACCTACAGTTTTCGGATGAATCTGAAACTATACTCAATGAATCAACCCTAGGAAAATAAATAGGTTTTTTTTTGTTGTGAGTGGGAATGTCCTTTAAACATTTGTCAACCCCTATGAACTTTTAGAAAGTCCAGCTAATGTTATTTTAGTTTTGTTAACTGGATTAAAATTTAAAGGACCCTTTTACCCTTATATATCATAAGCATTAAAGTTGTCTGTAACAAACAGGCTACAATCCTTTGCAATGATAAAGCATCCGTTTAAAAAAAAACAAAACTGAATATACGATTAAGATACATATTAATTATATATGACTACATATTGTCAAGAATACAATAACAAAAATTCTGTGAAAACCAATTAAGACTAAAAAGAAAAACATACATTCAAGTAAAAATCTTCAGTTTCCTGTTTGTCTGCTCGCCTCTTCAGGGTAAGAGTCTCGGGTTGACGAAGGCTATTTTTGTTGCTAGCATCTTCGTCAAACATCGCTGAGCAATCATAATCTTTGGTACTTAGCATTTCCATTAAAGTTTTCTCCGCAGTTTCAAGTGTCTTCCAGATCTAGACAGAAAAAGACAATTCTGATTGGTCGGTTACACTTTTATGGTAAAGGGAAAGCAAGGGTCATTCTGTGCCGAAAGACAATGCTGAGATTAAAACAAATGAAGATGTGCTATCGAAGATAAGACATTTCATACAATTGATTGTCTATGTTATATGATGCAAGGATAGTTGAGACCATACTGCACCAATTGCTATGATTCTCTACGAAATCCAAACCTAGTTCATTGAAAGAATTAAACTTTGGATTATGGATCTGGGGATGGCTGAGAAAAATTGCATACATTGGATACATGCTGTCAGTGGCGTAGGCAGAAAGTTCATAAGGGGAGGGTTATAGGCTTAATGGGAGGGGTTACAGAGCTACAACTCATATATTCCTATGTTAAATATACAAAATTTCATTGCGACTGGGGGGGGGGGGTTAGAACCCCAAAACTTCCCCCTAGCTGCCTCTGTATTCTGTAACCGAGTGGCTATAAATGAATACTTTTTCCCTCGATTAAGAAAGCATCACTCTTAAAATAAATGTGTAAATTTTAAGTGTCAACAAAATTCATCATATTGTATCTATGGCACGGTGAGACAAAACTGGTGTGCATGCATGGAAAAGAATGAACGAATGCCATTTTATTAGGAAGTATATAAACTCTGAAGTACGTGTGTTGAGTTGATACACTTATTACATCCAGAAGTAAGGCTTCACAGAGCCCATAAAAATAAGAACATGGAATCAAATGCCATAGACTTTGGAATTGTGATTTGAGGCGAGGGAGGGAAAGACCCAGCGGATCATCGCAATTTTTTTTCTAATTAAAGACGTCTTTAAAAAAAATCATAAGTTTCTATATTAGAAGGGAATAAATTCTTTAAAAAAATCAATAAATAAATAAACAAATTGAAGCATTATGTATAATGTGTGTGAAAAAGGGTATATATTTTTTAAAAAAATTAATAATCCGTTAGCTTTTCAAACCTATCTGAATAGGGAAGAGGGGGAATGTATTAAACTTTCTGAAGGCCGATTAATCCTGTCCCTACCTGATCTGGAGTTGTAATCCCACCAAATAGTGTACATGCTTCCACATAGTTCCACAGCTTCATTACCTCTGACCAATCAGCATTCAATGATATGAATCTTATCAAACCATAGTTGCTTACGGAAATGCACTTATAAGCATATGCATATTATTTAGACTTAATTTCCGATCAAGCTTCAGCTGAAAAAGTGGTGGAAAAAAAATAGGGACGAAATGATTAAAAAAAAAATGGACCAATATGGACTTGAAAATACGGACCTTTATGTAAAAAAACAGACCAACTGGGAGCCCTGCAGTTACCCCTGTGCTTCACATGAGGAACACATCTCTTACTTCAGTAATTGGGTTTTCAAAGCAAGAGGATATTTTTAATAGTTACATTAAACATCACCCATTTCTAATGGTAGCTAAATATATAATCATTATGCCATCGCAGAGGACCCCATAATTGAGATTCAATATAAATTACAATTGCCTTAATATGTGTGATCAAATATGCAAAATTCAAATTTATGTCCACACATCCTAATTAACGTAAATTTTACAAAATAAAAACGCTACCAATAAAGAAAATTTGTTTAGGTTCCTCCTGCAAACAATGTTTGTTTGTGGTTTTATGGCTCAAGGACTACAATGGTCATGCTGTGCCAGGATCTACTGTTTTCCGAGGAATCTGAACCTCTGGATCTACAATTTTCAGAGGAATCCAAACCTCTTAAGGCCTAGGGAACCAAACCACGGACTACAGTGAGCAGTGTGATCTTTATGAGATCTCTGAGTAAGCATTCTTTGCACTGTTTGGAGTCGAACCCGGGTTAACAGCATACAAGGCGAACGCATTAACCACACAGCGCCACTGCAGAGCCCCTGCAAATAAAAATCAATTGCTAATTCATGCCCTAATCCAAAGAAGAAACAGCAGTGCAGAAAAGAGGGTGGTTCACAGGTACCATCACAACCCCAATTGGATATAAAGACGTTCTCTCTCTCTCTCTTTATTCCGTGCCAAAGCACCTTACTTTTTCTTTTTAATGTTACTTCAATAGCCTCACTGGCCCCAAGTTCTGAATTGCTGTCTCATGTTCAGAAGAAGTGGGCACAATAATTTACTGGAAGATTCACTGAACGTTTATTCCAACCAACTAATAATGGACAGAACCTTTCGGCGAATGTTTTAGCCCACCCTCACTTTTAAAATGATTAGCCATCCTAAAATACATTTTGGTTGCTATTTTTATTTTCCACAAATTCCCATTTTCGCCAATTTAGAAACCAGAATAAAAGGAATATCCAAACTTACCATAGGGGAAACCAGAGCTCAAAGCCACAAAGGCAAGGATTTTTGTCAGTTCTTTTATATGTGGTTATAGGAGCTATGTTTCACATATTATACAGTTTTCATAAATGATATATTCTATGTTTTTATATAGCTATAGGTTTTAGAATAAAAGCATAATGAAGGAATGAAAAGCATAATATGCACAGCACTTACTTCTTCGCTTTCAGTCTTAAGAGAAGTTAAACGATTGTTCAGGAGTTTGAATCTTGCTTGCAGTTCATCTTGAATGGGTTTCTCAACAGCGACTTGTGTTACCTACAAGACGAAGATGGCAGTTAACATGATAAGCACGTAACAGGGATCCCACATGCACAGGTGTATGTAGAAAGTTTATAATAGGGGATACAGGCTTATAGCAGGGGTTATAGAGATACAAATCCATATATTCATATGTATATATGCAAATTTGAATCACAATGGGGGGTATAGACCCCATCAACACCTCCTGGATATGCCCATGTGGTTATTTATGGAATATCAGATTAATCAACCAATGAGAAACTTCAAGAACTGAAAATGGCGAGAGTACCTCATCACCCTTGTGAGGGTGAAATTCGAACTTTTTTGGCACCATGAAAGCGGAATTGTTGTACTCTAAAAATCGTTGTTTATCTACTCGGGAATCCAAGTTTGTGATGCACTTGTTTAGACCATCGATGTTTGCCTGCATAGATTTCTTCAGAGATTCTTCGGTGCTTATAGATACCATCAACGTTTGTGCAACAGAGGTGTGGAAGCCAAAATCCATGCACTATATAGACAATACAAATTTCATTCATGTACATGGATATAAATAATAATAATAATAACAATAATACAATAGAACTCTGATTATCCACAATAAAGGAGCCAGAACCAATTTCAGATATAATCCGGAAATTCAATTTTCAATGTAAAGATGGAAGGGAACAAACACTTACCAAAAAACACTTTTAACTACATATTATTAAACTACTATATTGATAATAAAAAAAGTTGCAAAATATAATGTTAAACTATTAATTCTGTTTGCCTGTTTGTGGTTTTATGGCTCAAAGACTACAGTGGTCATGCTGCGCCGGGACCTACTGGAATCCAAACCCCTGTTTTCCGAGGAATCCGAACCTCTTAAGGCCTGGGGAACCAAACCCCGGACTACAGTGAGCAGTGCGATCTTTATGAGATCTCTGAGTAAGTAAGTAATACTTTATTCCTTATTATTATGTACATCAGGAGACCATACAAACGATTTGCTTGGGAAATGGAAAGAGAGCAGTAGCGATGCTAGTAACGGGGCTCTCTTTCCGGAAGACAAAGCAAGGGATTTCTCGTATTCAACAAGAAACAATAACGATATCGATTCGCGCGTACAAATCCGCATTGTTATTAAGAGATTTACATTCGCAGGTGTATCACATTTACAGAGTTTATGAGCAGAGTCTTGACTCGAAGATGTTACAAGTGAAGGTTGAAGTCCAAAGGTGGAATCTTTGTGGGCTGCAGAGTAAGAATGTTTTTCCTTGTAGCCAAGGCCGAGAGAAGAAGTAGGAGAAACAAAAATAGTAGAAAAATGTAAATGAATTTTGAGTTGACCGTTGCGGGTGCAGTTTTAAAGGACATTTATAAGGAAAGGCAGACAAAAGAAAAATGGATAAGGAAGAGCAGGGAGAGCAGAAAAAAGAACTGAAAACTAAAAGGAAAGAGTGGGAAGGCAGAATTTAGCAGGCTGAGCATAGGCGTTCTTTGTACTGTTGGGAGTGAACCCGGGTTAAAGGCACACTAAATTATTAATTAATTGCTTTAGAAATAGTCCAATGTCTATGCATATATCAGACATGTACCAAAATCAAGTAAAATCCTATATAACAATAAAAGCTTTGGACCAATGAAAATGCTCAGTATCTGTTTAGGAATTCAAAATTTCAAACTTTGAAAATAAAGTCCGTATGGGTTACATATGTAAGTGGGCACAGGGGCATAAAGTTAAAGAACCACTTGTTAAATGGATAAATAAATATAAATCCAAAGGAAAAGAAAGGAAAAAGCAAGAGAGTAGGTCGTCTGTAGCTCAGTTAGAAGAAGCCTTGGCCAGCTACGAAGAGGTTGTGTGTTCAGTTCCCACCAGGCATCGTGAAATCATTCATTGATTTGCGAGCCATTTACAAAAAATACGCCCAGGTGGCTCTGTATGCCGTCTATTTGGCAATTGGGTTTTGAAGTCCTGCCCCAAGTTTGTACAAAGTGGTACAAGTTAGAAAATATATGGAAATAATAGAGAATAGTAAGAATTGAAGTAAATAATAACTATATTAACTAATAATAAAATAATAACTATATTAACTACACAATAAAAAATAAAAATATAATAATAAATAAAAAATATAATAATAAAATAAAAATATAATAACAAATAAAAATATAAATAAAATAAAAAATATAATAACTGATATAACGTTTCTAATTACTCCTAGATTTCTACACTTTTTTTTTTCAAGGTAATATTGATATTAAGTGTCTCATTTGAAATTAGACTACAGTGTTAAAAATAATGGATAGGTTACACATAACACTTTACAAATGGAATGCAACTATGAACACTTACGTCAATGACATCGGATAAGTCGTCCACAAAGTATTTATGAATGGCAGCGTTTGCGGCATCCATACACAGCAAATAATCATTTCTGGCCTTCAAAGCTTTCAGCTTGGCATCGTTGAATTTCACACGGCGCTACACGAAAATTAAAGTTCATAATTAGTAAAGTATTATCAAAGCAGTTAGTAGTCTCTAAGTCATGAGCAGATTTCAGAGTCCCCCGATCAGGGAGTCAATCTGCAACACAAACCTAAAACACAAAGTTCATATACTCGCTAAAAATATTCAAATTACAAGAAAGGAAATAAAACATTGCGCAAATTATTTTTCTATACTTTTTCTGCATATGTAAATTGCAGTAATCTTTTACATGTAGCAATATTTCAAAGAAAGTAAGGATACCAAAAGGAAAAAATGCAGCTTATGAAGTAAAATCTTGCCACTTCAAAAATTATCAACTATCTGTGAATGGACTAAATGTCTAAGAAATGCTTGAATTTTGTTTTCCTCTGAATAAAAGAATGAACTTTCTTGTGTAAATCTGGGTCAATTATTTCATTGCTACTGAATATTTTATTTCGTTTCTTTTCTGGTAAGTACATTTTATAAGAAAAATTAAAATTTTGAAGGTAAATTTGACATTTTTCTCTAGCAAAGTTTTAGATTATTTGGATATTATCATGCATTAACATATGATACAAAGTCTGATGTTAAACATTATTTGAATGTCGCAAAACAATAATTATTTCGAACATATGATAAATGTAACATGGCAAAGAAGTATAAGGACGATCCATATACTTTACAGTATTTAGTGATATGCAGTAATGGAACATGAATATACAGTATTTAGTGATATGCAGTAATGGAACATGCATAGACAATAACTAATAAAGTAATGAATGGGAAAATAACCTTTTGTATTTCTTTCTCGATAACTCGAAACTTTTTTGATCTTTCGAGCTTTTCTTTAGGAATGGACTGCTCTAGTTTACTTCGTTGAGCTTCAACATACTTCAACTTTACTTCGGCTTGTTTTTCTTCTGAATGATACTGATGGTACGTCTTCATTGTCTGCAACACCAAAGAACGAAGTGTGTATCAGTTTGAAACAAAAAATACTACTCAGTAACTTCGGAAATCTGTAATTTCCACAACACTTACTGTATGTAATTCATGAAGCACTTTTAAAAGTTCTTCATGCACTTCAATGCCTACTTCTCGACACTATAAAAAAAAAAGGTAAACGTTAAAAAGAAATCAGAACCTATACACACATTAATTTTCGCTCTACACGATAGAATTTTACTATAACTACCATAGACGCCCATACAAGTACTTCTGGGGGGGGCTGAGAAAAATGATCATCTTTTCAAAGCTATAGAGAATTTTAGTAAATGTACAAGATCCCAAAACGCTACAAAAATAATTGATACTGGTTGACAATTAGTAATGAGCTAAAAAAGTACCTTATTTTAAAATGTGACTGTAAAGCTTTGGAAAGTAAATGCATAGCATATTCGGGCAAATAGAATTTTTAAACAGCTAGGGGGTCTGAGCCCCACTCGTCTCCATATGGGCACCAATGGTAGCTACTACTACTAATACTGAAAAAAAGTTTGTTAAACCGTATTAATAATATCTCATTTTACAGAATTAAAAATATTTTAGCAAGCTAATGACATAATTTCAATTTAATCTGACCATGGCCCTTCATTTATAATCTATTATTGAGTGGGCTAACTAACAGACTGGGCGTTTATGATACAAGGACAGCAATGGTCATGCTGTGTTGGGACCCAGTTGTCCAAGAAAGTTGAATCCCTGCTGCCAAGGGGGCCCAAACACTGAACTATGGTGGACAGAAAAATGGTATATGTTTTATGATACCATTGGAAATGAAATCCAGGTTTATAGCATAAAAAATGTGGTACCACTAAGAAAAACGTATATCTCAGTGGAATCTACATTTTTGCAAGGATTTCAAACTTCTTAAAGCCTAGAGCACCAATCCCCTAATTTTCGGGATATATTGACGTTGATTGGCTTCTATATTGCAAGGTCTACCATCATGAACGTTGACAGAATTATTTATAGGGAGTGGGCAAGAATTGCTTCAGCAGAAATAAAAAACCTTCATTCAAAAATACCATAATTAAATTATTTAATTACATACATATTTAATTTCATTAAATAATTAGAATATTTAGTTTAAATAGAATAGAGAGGTTGCATATTTTTGTCCTTGCAAAATTTTTTTTTTTAAATCCAAGGGAGGGGAAGTGTCCACTCTTGCCCCATGCTGCCGACGCCCATGTTTACCACTAACATGTGCAATTTTCATATACGTTAGAACCGAATAAACGTTATACATATCTTTCCCCAAACTGTTTTAATTATACTTTACGTATGTTAGCAAAAATTACTGTATTTATGAAAATAGTAATAAGTACATAAGAATCTTGATATGACGGACATTTTTAACTTGAGGTAGGGAGTGATAAACCGAAGTGATTCTCCTTGAAGTATCCTCAAATCTTTAACTCCAAGTAAAAGCCATTTCTCCTTGAATTTGGGGTTATCGAGATTTCACTGTATTTGTAATATTAGTTGGTTTCAAGGTTTACATTTTCACATATCATTCAACAAAAAATTTATGAAGAAACCCAAAAACAACTTTACTCAACTTATTAACCTTGATATATTCAAATGCCTGTCTTATCAAGAGGAGCCCACTGATTGATGTCCAAGATGATGGAAAGTTTGATAACTCATCTGCCTTTTATAAACATTGCTACAAAAACATCAAAACGCATATCCATTTTCTGGCAATTCTCGAAATAATGTGAAGGTGCCCTGTCTAAGTAGGTAGGTACCAATGACGATAATGCTATTCAAGGGACCAGTGAATTTTTAATGCTTTGACCCACAAACGTTTTTAAAATGTTGGTACACGGTACTAACTTCCGCAAATGGCACTGGTGTATATATATGTTTAACTGTAATTTATGCTTTTTTTTTTTAATATAACAATACAAAACTTTATTCATAAATAAAAAAAACTTTATATGTACAAAATCTGTTTAAATATATAGAATTTTTAAATAGACAATTTAAATATGGAATAATCATCGATATACAGAAAAAGAAAAAAAGAATTGGAGATCCATATATAGGAACGAAACAATACAGAGTTTCACCAGGAGATTCCATAACAAACAGTTATTTCGACACTGGCGTAAGGTTTAAACCTTACGCCAGTGTCGAAATAACTGTTTGCCATATATAGGAAGTGTAAAATGAGCCCATATTACAATACACAATGATAGAAAACTTACGTTGACGTAGTATTAGAATTTTCTGCCACTTCATGACATTACAACTGAGCAAAATAACATTACTTCTATGGGGTATGCAAGAAAATCCGAATGTGGACGCAGTTACAGAGTTGTCGTTAGAAGCAAGTTTGTCTGTACATCATATATAGGGATATGCAGGTCCCTATGCAGAATTATAAAATTTCAGGGGTGGGGGGTGGACAAAAAATATGTTTTTTCGTGTAGTAACCAATACGTTAGAGCATACATCAACATCGCTACATGGTTTTGATAATTCGATGCAACGATTATAAAGGGTATGCAGAGGGTTACCACAAAATCATGTGACCTCGTTGAAGGATTACAATACACTCGATTAGACCATCTCGATTAATCTGAATTATTTTACATCGAGGAGAAATCTGTATTGGTTATCTAAAAGTGCAGAGTTGTGCCCTACCTCTATTCCCCAATTATTTAAAATAAATTGCAATTTTACATATATTGTAATATATACATGTAAAACTATAAAAAAGCGAACTCGGCACTGTTTTACATTTATACAAAGTTATCACTCTTATAAAATTCACTTGTTTATCTGCTTCAAGAACTTTTTTACTTTCCTACAAACTATTGTTTATCAACTTTGAGAGCTTTCATTTTTTATAAAATTGAGTTGTTTATCAACTAGAGAAAATTTTCTCTTTCATGAAACTCACTCTTTTATAAATTCGCTGAACGTCTTCCATGATACAAGTCATGCGGTTGACGACGCTATTGGCACAGATTTCACCGATGACGGCATGGTCACGACTCTGCCTCCGCGTTGCCGAAATCAGATGTTGCCAGCATGCATATGAAGAGAAGAGGTGCCACTGTTCGCGTCTGTAACAAAAGAAACACATTTATATTGTGAAGTACTACTGGATACATGTTATACAAATACACCACATGCAAGGCCGGAGATAGGGGCAAATGTCCGGGTAGCCAAGAAAGGTTAAGAGACGTACAAGAAAGTAGCGAGTTTTACAGAGCAAGGATAAAAAGGGCTGTGTTGCGCAAATGTCTACAGTTTTCAGAGAAATCAGAACTTCTTATGGTCTAGGGAGCCATTTTTTTTTTTTTAAACCATTGGGAGTCGAACTAGGGATAAAGGTGTGGTAGGCGAGCGCGTTACCACTGCATGGCCTTAAGATGCTAAGAAGTCCAGCACAAAACGTTAATAACACAATAGACATTAAGGTGTATACAGACATGCAACCGAACATTGTCACTCACGTAACATCCCATGTTACGGGGAGAAGATCACCGTGTATCATCAGTGCATAACATCACTGCGCCCCATGAGTTCATGCTGATATCCAGTCTACACTGACAAAATGTTGTTGTTCGCAAACCGGTCCAAATACACGAACATGGGGTGCAACATAGCCCTGTAACATTCCTTTGAAGCGACGGGGGGAAACCGACAACTGATGGGACATGTAAATGTTACGGTGTGCAGTCCAGACTTGATACATGATAATGTTATGGTACGGTGTTCTGTTACATGTGTAGATGCGGCCTAATATTACAGTAGGCTCGCATGCTTACGAACCACCCGTTTACAAATTCTTGGTTGGTTCTGAAAAATATCCCATAGAACTAGTGTTTATTGGCGCTCTGATTTAGAAACTAAAATTACATATTGCACCCTTGCTACGAAAGTGTTACAACTTAAAATTCAGTCAAAATGAGTTAATGTTAAAACTAGATGTAGAAAAGTACGATGACTTACTTTCCTATTAACAGTCCTGCAGGACCATGCTTAGGTAGCGCTAGCATGACAGTAAATATGATACCGGGCAGAACCATATTTTGGCGCCCCCCTTTCTAATTTTTTAATAAGTAAACAATCTGTTTTACTTTATGTACAATCAGCTTATTGATTATGGTGCCCTTCATGAAGTGGCGTCCCAGGCCCTCGCCCACACCTTCCGTTGGCCCTGTGCTTAGGGGAAGTGCAAGCTGAGCGGCCACTAAAAATCAGTGCAGGAACCAATAAATAAGTTTTTAGCTATCCTTATATACTTTCCCAGAGTATTTAATCAATTGACCTTTTGTGTGTGTAACGTTATATTTCCCATAACGCACAAGAAACTTTTAAATCGTGGTCGAAATAAATATACACGTTGTTAGTTCAATGCGGCACCCAAACTCTACTTCCCTACCCTCTTCCAACCATTTTTAGAACTAAAATCTAATAGATTTCCTTCTTTTTAAAGCGTCTTCCTTTTTTACACACACACATAAAGCCCTTAGGTTTTGATTAACAATTTAAGAACATTAATTTCTACATGTTGCCACTTCATTGGTCTAAAAATATCTATATATAAATGCAGTTAAACAACCATGGCTAAAAAGAAAGGCGTACAATCAATGTATATTGCCAGTCTTCTCTTATGGTTCAGAGATATATTGCTTAACAATTGTAGCAATAAGGAAATTACAACACGAAAGAGCATGGAGAGGTGCGTGCTTGGAATAACTAGGAGAGATTGAAAAAGAAACACTTCGGTGAGAGAGCAAACTAGGATAGAGGACATCATTGTTAAAGCAAAAAGGCTGAAATAGCAATGGGCTGGCATATCGCAAGAAAAACTGATCAACGATGTACAACTGAAATTCTCAACTGGATGCCAACAGACCACCAAAGACCTAAGAAAACGATTGAAGGTTGAAAGGAAAATTGAGATATCAATTACAAAGCACCCTGTATACGTAAAACAATACACATTTCAAATATTTTCTTTTATTGAAATATATTACTTTTGTTTCTCTGCCTTGTGTCGGATCAATAGTCCTTTAGCAAGCTTCTCCAGGGAACGGGAGTATTCCAATTCAACTTCTGCTCTTCGACGGAAATAATCCTGAATTTCTTGGACAAGGCTGACTTGAGTATCCACCCGCGTGTCTAAGCATTTCAGTTGCTCATTCAGCTGTTGGCGAATATCTGTAATAGAAACAAAACAAGTTGACAATTGTAAAAGCAAGGTTTGGAAACAACACATATCAGAATCACCAAATGCAACTGCTTCCAAAAACCTATGCGATACGTACGTTTGTGTATTTCACAGCTCTTATTAATCTCATTAGAGAACGGGAGTAAGCTTTAAAATCCCAGAACTTCCTAGACTAGTAGTTCTCAACCTTTTTTTTACCCATACACCTTCTCGGGGCGGACTGGATCCTCCCAAAAGGATACCTTGGATTATCAGAGGGCGCGAGTCCTATGGCCCATGAGGGCGCACCGACCCGGAAGCCAAGTCCGCCCCTGCACTCTCTTCATCGCATTCCCCTCTCTTCTAAATTTGTTTTGGATAGCACAATTAGTATGATCAGTGTTTGTCTAATAAGTTGCAGTCCGCACTTCCGGATTGAGGACCCCTATTCTAGATCGTTCTCAAAATTTTGTGGATACCCAGTTAAAAAGGTTAATTATGTACTTTTTATTAATAAGTAGTGTTAGCATATTATTTGTATACTTGATCCAGCACTGAAGAGCGATATAATAAATAAAATTGAATTATACCATTCGTAGAATGGATATTTGCGGGCGTAATGGACCTTTCAGTCAGTTACGTGTATAAATTCAATCAATTTCGATTTGTTTAAATTTTTATGGCGCTAGTCAATATGTCAATCTTGGAATTAAGAAAAAAAAAATCGAGGGTCCCATTCTCCCAATCCTCTTTTTACGGTTTTAGCTTCACACATGTCAATACACGCTAAAATTTACAGCACATCTTACTAACATCGTGGCTTTCTGGTGACAAAATGGGATTATCGTTTTAGAATGGTGTTTTTGAAAAGAAACTATAACGATAGTTTCCAAATTAAGACCCAAAGCTACGTGTTGTTATATTTATTAATGAAGGAATGAAAGAATCAACGGCTACTTCAGCAAGTGAACGGACTATTTGTCCTCTCTGGACTTCATTTTATCGCCTGCTGTTCGTCAATGAGATATACTACTGTCCTTACAATAATGCCGAACATAAGGTATTCCAATGTCAATCGAATACGTGCGTTATTTTCAAAAACGTCTTTCAAACCACATTTGTAATCTTTATCATTAGTTTATTTGCAACTACGACAAACGTTTACTATTTACTTTCTCCAACAAATATTCCATGCTTGACACCCGAGTGCTATTTATAGTCTAAATCAATAGCAGAAGAGCACGTCCTTCATTCCGGACAAAAGGAATCGATAGAAACGATATCTCTACAAGAGAAATGCATTTTCAAAACAATAACCGGAGGCGCCACTAATCTAACAGACGACATTCTTCGAAAAACTTGTCATCAGGAAACCATCGGACGAATGTCTACAGTTAAGAGTTAGACAACCCAGCAAATGTAATCCGTCATCAACAGCAAGCAATCCAGAAAGCAGGAAACAAGATACTAAAAAAACATTTGATTATTTCTTCTCGAGTTAAGAGCGGGTGATAACGATGTTTTGACAAGAATTCCAAATGGAAGAGAATCCATTATCGCTCCTTTTCTGCTTTAAGAGTCCTAGCGGACAGA
>QLNU02014176.1:90487987-90511154 GCA_006491805.2 Dysdera silvatica
TTTTCATATGAGAATAAATTATAAAGGCCTATTGAGTTTTAGCCTCCTATATATATTTTTTTTTCCAAGCATGGGTGTATGCGGAGGGAGGTGGGGGGAAGCTGCTCCCTAAATCAAGCAAATAAAAATACTGAACTAAAAGTGGCATTAAAATTTAAATTGTAGTAAAATGGTGTTCTGACCCTAACACAAATCCCGGTTACGCCTATTATTCACGGCTTTAAAACATTTCGTTAAAACAATTTGGTGTTGATTAATGCACTACTGGGTAACGCAGTGTTATAATAGTTAATGTAAATATTGTAATTATGGGAACTTTAATCAATATTCTAGCCGGTAATTTAAACTTAGCTATTGAAAAATACGGAACAGATCCATCTGCAATCATCATTCGTGTAATACATGAACGATTATACAGGGTGGTCCTAAACTATATGTCAAAAATGTAAAGGCAGGTAGAGGGGACCTAAATAAGCAGATTTCGTATAGGAATGTGTGTGCGGTAATGACACATTAAAGCGCTAGCTTGTAAAGCAGTATGAATCACAGGAAACTGAAAAGACAAGTAAAGACAAAAGAAAACAAAAATTTATTAATAGTTTACAAGAGGTGCTCGAAAGAGCGGCCACCAACAGCGATACAAGATTCACAGCGACGGCGCATGGATCGGCGTACATTAGAAAAGACGTCAGGCATGTCGATCACATGTCCAGCAGCAACAGACAAGCGGGCAACAAGATCTTCTTCAGAAGTGACGGGACTCTCGTACACCAGGCTTTTAATATGACCCCAAAACAAAAAATCCAAGCAGGTTAAATCAGGAGGACGCGGTGGCCAGGGACCTGGACCGCCCCGTCCTATAAAATGCTGGCCGTAGACAGCGTCCAGGTGATTCCTGACGTTTCGACTGAAGTGAGCTGGGGCTCCATCGTGCTGGAACCACATTCGTCTGCGAACAGCTGGAGGAACATCGACGATCCGGCTGATTCCTATCCGGGAATCGCTCCCTGTACATCCTTTGAGCAGCTAATCCATTTCCTTGTGCAGCCCCATACATGAAATGCATGTCGGCCAGCTCCGCATTGGTGAAACGATGCATGCTGCTCGAGATCCGTGCGGGAAATGATGAATCCAGCTAGAGAAGCGCTTTTATACGCCGCAGTCATCAGCGCTCTCTACCGGCTCAAGGCGACATTACCGCACACACAATCCTATACGAAATCTGCTTATTTAGGTCCCCTCTACCTGCCTTTACATTTTTGACATATAGTTTAGGACCACCCTGTATAAAAGTGGGAGATCATTACCTGCATTTGGAGAAATTATAGTAAATAGAATAATTTTTGAGAATGAGAAGTAACGTTAGATTTTAAGAACGATGATAGCATAAATGGCAACAGCAATATAGATTATATTTCTGACGATAATAACAGTTCTGTAATTCACACTTTTAATAACAACCGTTTATATTATACATCTGACAATAAATTTTTCGGAGAGAATTGTACTTACGAAGAAATGAGAAACATTGCGAGCATTGTTCAAAAGAATTTTACATAATGTATCGATGCAATCGCAGTATGCAAAGCCGTAGCCAAGTCCAACTAAAAATTTAGTTTTGGGGGGGGTCGGTTCCTAAGATCCCCTCCCCCCCACTTTGGAAACGGGCATGGTTCAAACGATCGCGATATAACAACTGTGTCATTCGCGCGCTGGTCTTAAGCGCTGTCAACAAGATCGAAATCGGCCCAGAGTGGTTTGTTTGCATAATAGTCAGTCAACGCAATTAATTAAGATTACAAGCTATTAATCATATGCATCGTAACTTAGATCTTTAAGACGATGGCTAAGATCCGAGAAACTCTGCACTTTCGGCTTTCAGATCTTTAACTAAGGCGAGGTCAAGAAACAAGATTTAATGAACTCGATCCTAATTATACATGTGTTTTTTTTCCATTGCTTGTATTACCGTAACACAGAAAGAGATGAAAATCTTTGTTTCCGTTCGTATTTTGCGGCGCCATGGACATATGGGATCCTGCTGGAGCAAGCTCTAAAGTCATTCAAAAATCCGAGATTCATTGTAGCCCGAGAAGAACAAACCCCCGGAATACGGATCCGTAGAAAGAGGAATATGCAGTACAGCGTCGATTGTAAGAACCATTCTTAAAAACGCGATGACGACTATCGTCATTATTTCGAACTTTTTTGTATTTTTTACGGCGCGGGGACAGCATAGGTCGTGCTGAGGCGGGAGCTACAGTTCTCCGAGGAATTCGAACCTCGTGAGGCAGAAAACCAACCCGCAAACTACAATAAAACCCATCTTAACGACCACCTCCCTTAACAATCCATTTTCTGGAAAAGGATTTCTTCCCCGCATGGTCCCAATGCTAAATTTATCTCCACTCAGAGACAACAGACTTTTCACGGAACCGATGGTGGTCGCCTTAGGGAGGTTTTACTGTGTAATGAGCAGTTAATCTGTAAGCCCTCTCCTTGATACCGTTAAGACTGAAACCCGGTTTAAAAGTCACCCTAACTTGGACGCGTTTTCACCGCAAGGATAATGAAAGTGACGATGTTGAATTTTGGAAGAAAATGACCGACAACACAATCATGGCGGACACAGACTTTCATTTGGTGGGGGAGGGTCAAGGACAGAGTTTGCCCTGGTCTTGGAATAACTCTCTTCATTTATTATGGAAGTTGGAACTTTTCACAGTGAAAAACTATATTTTGGGGAGGGTCATGACCCCCGTGACCGCGCTTGAACAAAATTCTGTGTACCTGTTAACACCAATAGACAAGCTTCAGCATTGAAAGAGACCTCATGATGATTAATCAGCAAAAAAAGGGGGCCTTTCCATAACCTCCTTCTTCTCGGATTGTGCTGAATTATTTCCATGATCTGGTGCATCATGTACTCCTTCATGACAAGTTGCACCTGCTTCCAATTAGACCAAATAAGGTTCGGGAACCGAACCATGTTCATGCATGGAATTTGCATAATTACGGTTAAAAACGGGCCGAGAATATAATTGGCGGTAATTGATTATGCATCTGCAAAGCCCCATCGTCTTTTATTCAAATTTTCCACCAACTTCGAAATTGGATATGGGGCAAGGCGATCTTGAAGACGCCCAAGTGGAAATTTATAAGTTATTAAATCATTTAGGCGTTCAGGCGAACATGACACATTTAAAGGAAATTAGTAATTATTTTTGTAAGTTGCGCAAAATCAGCGCAGCTGAGAAAACAAGGATAAACATCGATGGTGAACAGCCGATATTTTATAACCATCAATGTTTTTATTGTAATGTCGGATTTATTTTTAGGTTTCGATTAAATTTTTTATTTTTTTAATTACAATTTAATTTTTAAGTAAAATTAAATATATATATTATACATACAGTAAAACCTCCTTTAAAAGCCACCTATATTTAGCGACCACCCCTTTAACCATTTTAATGGAAACAGATTTTCTCCCTCCCCCCATAGACCTAATGCTGAATTTACCTCCATTCGGAAACAATCTCGCTGAGCGACCGCTTTTTCACGGAACCGACGGTGGTCGCCTTAAGGAAGTTTTACTATGTGCGTGTACACACACAGTAATACAAAACTAAGATCATGTTCAATAATTTTGTAGAGGAAACAAAAATACAAGTTGACAACATTGAGCTAGAAATTGCTGATTCATATATTTACCTTGGCCAGCTGATTTCAATGGATGGCAACATTATGAAAGAACTCAACAGACGTATTAAACTTGGCTGGAGTGCATTTGGAAGAAACAGTTTTATCCTGAAGGGGAAATTGCCTTTGTGTCTAAAAAGAAAGGTCTTCAACCAGTGTGTATTGCCAGTCCTCTCTTATGGATCAGAGACATGGAGTCTAACAGTTGGAGCAATACGAAAGTTACAGACAACGCAAAGGAGCATGGAGAGGTGCATGCTTGGAATAACTAGGAGAGATCGAAAAAGAAACACTTGGGTGAGAGAGCAAACTAGAGTAGAGGACATCATTGTTAAAGTAAAAGGGCTGAAATGGCGATGGGCTGGGCATATTGCAAGAAGAACTGATCAACGATGGACAACAGAAATTCTGAACTGGATTCCAAGAGACCACCGAAGACCTAGAAAACGTCCTCAAACTAGATGGGTGGATGAAATAAGAAAACAGGTTGGGGTGACGTGGAAGCGAATTGCTCAGGATAGACTTGTGTGGAAAGCATTTGGAGAGACCTTCATCCAGCAGTGGATAGATAATGGTTGAATATGATATATATTATTTTTTAATTATAATTTAATTTTAAAACCATCATGATTTACTATCGTTTATGCTCAATTCACTGTTAACTGACTCAGTGTACCGATTTATTTTGCTTACATCAGTTGTACGGTGCAAAGACTTAAACTTTCCTGGGGAATTTGAAATTCCTAAGGCCTAGGAAATTAACCCCCGAATTACGGTGCGCAGCAGTTTATCGGTAAGCATTTTTTTCCCGCAGTTGGGAGTCGAACCCGGAATGACCGGACGCGTTACCACTGCACCACCTATAAGTTTATTACACATCCAAGGCCGGATTATTCACAGGGCACATAGGGGCAGAACCCTGGGGTGGGGGGGGCACCGCAGCTACCAACATCCTAAAAAATTAATACTTACGTTGAATTCTCTGATTTTTACTTGGATGATGTACAACTCACTTTAATTCAAGAGTGTTTACAACTGAAAAACATTGAAAAGTTTCCGAGAAATCGCCAGCAGAAATGCTGAAGTGGTTAAAAGAAAGCCACATTGATTCAATTTTTCCTAACTTCACCATTGTTTTGCGCATCTACTTGACAATACTATTGCTGAAGGAGAAAGGGCCTTTTTAAGGTTAAAATGGATAAAATACGAATTAAGATCCACAATGACGCAACACAGACTAAATTCACTTTCTTTGTTATCCACTAAATCGGATCTCACTGCGAAAATTAAAAGCTAATTCAGCAGACATCAATGATGTTGTTGTGACCGAAGCGAGAAAGAGTTTACGAGTAGACTGTTCATTTACTTACTGTATAAAATATCGGAATTAATAAAATTTTAAAATATTCAGTGCATTAAATTCAGTGCAGCTGATTATCTGAAAAATGTCTTGCTTATTGTTCAGCGCATTGTTGAGTCTGGCGGAGTGAACTTTGTCCCTGCAATACGTGGTAAGGGAGGAGGTAGAGGGCACAATCTTTTCCCGTGTGCAAATGCACACGGGAAAAGGGCCCTCTATGGTCTTAATCTGGCCCTGCGCACATTGTGTACAAAAATTATAACACACGTATAAAAGCATTAACACTTCTGTAATGATAAAAAGTATAGTGAAATAATGATTTTTTTTTTAATTTTTTTTTAGATGTGTAAATTTGGAAACAAAGTTTTAATAAGCATCATTTTAATCAGCTCGCTTAACGCGCGTGCTTACTACTTTTTTTTTAAACTTCCATATTTGTAAAATTGAAACGTTAATTATTTTTTGGTTGTGAGCACCGGTGCTTTGAGGCCAATATTATTCAAACACAGTAAAGTCTTTCAATAACGTCTTTCCAGTTAACGGCTTTGTTTCATTTTGCGGGCTCAGAAAACGCTTCAATGGACCGCTACATCCATTCCAGAGATGTACAAACTCAGTCACTAAGCGAATCACAGTTACTTTTCCAGTCTCTTACAGGGCTGCCACTCAAATTTATATTGAAAATAGTTACTTTAGTAGCCTAAACAGTCAGAAATAGTTGTAAAAATAGTTGCCTAAAGCGAATAATTTAGTCGCAAAAATAGCTGCCTCCTTAGTCGTAAAGAAGTTGCCTTATGCAAAAATTTAACAAAATACTGAAATTACATGCTTTAAAAAAAAAAAAACACTAATTCAATATACTGTACGGGTTTATTCTCACAATTAAATCAGAATACTTTACAGTTTAAGCACAAGATACAAGAACAGAAACAAAGCATAAGAATATAAAAACTAAACTTTTTTATTATTATGTTCTATGTGTATAAATATATATTCCCATTTCTTAATAATTATGGAAAAGCTATTTGCCATAATGGTATCCATCTACGTATGATCTTCAATGCCTTCAGTATCATTCAGAAACAGATCAGGGTTCCTGTCTATCTGTGTGCCATTGAGTCATTTTCGTTGCTCTTATGAGTGTTATTATGACTGCAGGAAAGTTACAAAATCATAATATCGATAACGACCTGGACATGATTTTCAATTACATTCCTCAGCATTAAACAAGAACATTTTATCAAGAAAGAAGTATTGACAATATTAATTTCATAACCTGGTCATAATGGTGGGAGATCGACAATGGCAGCGCTATGTATGACTTCTGCATTAAAATAGTCGGCATTGATTATCATTGTAGTCATTATTGAAACAGAGTTTTCCGGTTTTGACTTTTCAACAGCGTTAACAGTTCCTGGTAATTTTAATAGTTTGTGATATCAAAAGGTGTTCTAATTATTGTGCTCGTTATCTATTGCACTCGCAATTAATATGGAATCAGATATTTAGTTACTAAAACTTTCAACTTGACATTCGGTAAATGCCACATTCGTAAGCATCTGGACGTGACCTTCAATTTTTGATTGCCCTGCAGTCAAGTAAGCTGTTGGCAAGATTTTTGGCAAGATTATTTTTTATTATCCAGTCATAACGCTTTTGACTTTAGATTTATGAAAAATGATTGAGAAACTTGCACCCAGCCTATGAAATTGGTAATAGTACCATTTAAGACCTTTTCATTTTGGAAGTCGGACCATGAATTGTGATTTGGTCAAGTTGAGTTATAGTTCATCATATCAGCAATACCAAATGAGGTGACCAAATTCTATTCCGTTGCCGCCGTTGTTGACACAAAAGCACTCGCCTGGTCTGCAGGCTTAGTCCATTCTCCTCCAAAGAAAGAAATATACAATACCTTAAAAACCTGTACAACAGAACAATTTTTATAGTCACAAATTTCAAAGCTACAGTCTTTTATTACAGAACATCACGAAACCTGACTTCGGAGTCATTATTGAATATCATCATCCTGTCAATAGCATACTTGTCAGCAGTTCAATTTTGAAAATCTTAACATTTAAAAGCTAAAAACACTTTTTTAACTTTAATTACACACTTGGAAAACGTTTTCTCTTGAGAAATACATGGGCTTAATAATTTTATAGAAATGATACTAGTTTCGATGCAAAGGGATAATTTTTTGAATGAGTTTAGTCAAAAGTACAAGTTTTTCAAAATTTTCAGTATGCAATGTGGTACGAAAAGCACAGTTCAAGAAAATTTTTTTAATAAGCTATTTATTATAATGCATTCCAAATTTCTCTGACTTTAGCCTTTGTATTTCAAGTTTCCTTGACTTTTTCTGGTTTTCTAGATCGACAGACACCCTGTTAACACTAAACATGGTAATACAAATAGACCAAGGACAATAATTAAAATTAGCAGGTTTTAAATTAATCAAATGTAATTTTAATTCAACATATAAAATCTATTTAAAATTCGAATCTTTTTCGCTTGATGCGATCGAACTTTGTGGCAGATACGATTCCAACTTCAGAATTTTGGAGATGGCCAGTTTTTTAAAAAAAAAAAAGTTTAGCAAAAGATTGCCAGAAGGCGCTATGGTAGCCGTTTTGTTCCTTTCATTAGAGACACGAAGGTCAGCAGAAAATCTCGCACCTTATTCACGAAAGTCTAAAAAATGCCACCAGGGGTACACCTCCACCAAATTGAATCTCCCTTCATCGGCATCGGTGGAATTGAACCTTGCAGACCGCGCGATCTCAGTTTCGAAATTTTGGGTGATAGACCAGTTTTTAAACAAAGTGCCTCCAGGAATAGGTTTATTTTCCATTACCATTTTTTTTTATCGATATAATTCCGTCGATCAATTCTCCTAGGGGAAAAACGCCCCCTCCTCCCCAACAAAACAAGCAGTTCTGTCATTAAATGAAATTGATTTATAAAACAGTCGTTATTTCACCTTATAATACGCAGAAATGTCATAAAAGCCTCCCCGCACTCACCCAGCGGCATGGCGGTGGTTGTCAGCAGCGCCTGGGGACAAGCTAAGTATTTCGCCCTCTAAACCCGTTAGCAAACCCCTTCCACCAGTTCAATATCAACTGAAATTTTGCCGCTTTTAAGAATTTGGCGGCGCCCCCACACACACTACAGCATTAACCTCATAGTCCAGGATTTTCTGTCGTAAGAATTTTTTTGGGGGGGTGAGGGGGGCTAGCTTAACAGAAATCCTGATATAGGATGCCTTGCCCTTTCAAATGATTTTCCAGTGTGCACGTACACACATACGCACACAGAGAAAATATCTTTTAACAAATATATAATTATGAAAAATATATATAGTGGAACTTCTCTACACGGTCAATTTCTCGTGCCTAGTAACTAGACAGGTCTCATTACTAGACAGGTGGCTCATTATTAGAAACACCACTGTGCTTATCAATAAAAAAAGCTTTGCTATCTCGTGCAAAATTTCCCCTTCAATCAATGGCAAGAGGGATGCTTTTACGGGACTTGTTTCTGATCCTTACAAAAAAAAAAAAGCTCCCCCTTATCACTATATTATGTCTGTAATCTAGTAACACAATAGCAAAACGAAAGTACATTCATTTTTAATGCATTGTGGATATTGCGAAATTTCGAATTTAACAGTTTCGGAATAAAAAAATATCAGTACCCCTGTTCCCCCGCTACCCCTCAAAACGGCCAGTTTTCTACAAGAACAGGTGGTATCCGCCTATTTGACGATAATTTTTTTCGTCAAGTAATTAAATTTCGCCAAAACCATTAACTGTTTGCAAACCTTAATGAGCAAAAATGAAACTGAACGAAAAAGGAAGAAATAGTCGCCAGCACTTGTAAAAAGTTGCCACTTTACCGAAAATAGTAGCTTTTAGGCTGTTTTCAACGAAGAAAGTCGCCATAGTCGCCGAAGTTCAAAAATAGTAGCAAATAGTCGTATTTAAGTTGCCCGTGGCAACCCTGCTCTTGGAGATGGGCAGAATAGTTCATTGATCTGATGAACGAACGACTTTGCCCATCTCTAATTTACTCTCATCAACGTCTCTTTCCGTTTAACGACTTTTTCGTCCACTCTCTTGAGCGTTGTTATTCGTAGAAATCGTTACATCCTTTTATTTTTAATAAGAAACTATTAGCTAAATAGCTTTGATGTTTTTAGATTAAATCTACGGTTGTTTTTAGATTAAATCTACGGTTGTTTTTAGATTAAATCTACGGTTATTTTAGATTATCTTTTTTTTAAACATCCATGTAACATATATCACATCATTAATAAAAGACCATGATATACAATGACGGATGATTCAATCAGTTCGGTGCCATCGATTCGGTTTTAAAGACGCTCAATACTTCCACACAAACGTCAAAAACGTTTACTGATAACACACAGACAATTTTAATACTTTTAAATTCCAGAGAAAAATCAAATTGGCGCAGTATGGCCCAGATGTCCTTGCGCCATAACAAATCCAAACAAAGAAACAAAAGTTTGGTGTACCATGATCCTTGAATGGCAAGCAGGCAGAACAACTTACGAGCTATCATCGCGTAATCTCTGTTCAGAAACATAGGATAACTGAGTTAGACGACACTTTTCAATAATGCATAACCTTGACCGGAATTAATATTATGACCATTGGAAATAATAAAGCTTCCATGCACGCCAAGGGACTATTTACTAATGACGCAAACAAACGTCAGAAACCAGCTTTGTAAGATCCGCTTTGATTGGGGAAGACGGGATTCTGTGCAAACTTCAATGACGCGCTTACAGACGTCACGCCTTCATCGATAGCTTAAATGGACCCGTGATATGTGTGATGATAGAATGTATAGTGATATGTGTGATGATAGAATGTATAGTGATATGTGTGATGGTAGAATGTATAGTGATATGTGTGATGGTAGAATTTGAGCTCCTTCATTAATAGACGTAAACAATAGGCATTGTATGCAAAAAATGGCGCCTTTTCAAGGGCATGGTAACAAAAAATGCGTGATCAAGTGTAACGTAACCTACAACTAATGCTTTTTTATAAATGGACGCGCCCTTCAATAAATGATAATGAAGATGAAAAAAACCATTTGAAAGGGTACCAGTATATCCACAGCAGGTGCAAAGCGCAAGAAGCCCTTTCTTTTAAGACCTGTCTTCGGATAACTGCACGCAGGTTCAGCTGGTTTCCTTGAAGGTGACCGCCCTAGGTGGTGGTTCTCATAGATCTGCATGATCACACACAGACGTGATCTACGTTATTATTATCTCGATCGGCCCATTCCAAGAACACGAGCGAGATCGGCGCGTGAGCAGATCCATTCGTCGAAGTGGTGGGCGAGGCCGCAAGAAAAAAATACCTCGATATGAACTGGTCAAATCCAGTTCCTGAAGATTCTAGAACGTAGTTTATCCATAAACATTTTTACCATCGATTAATCTTTCATCCGGAGTCGACGAGTTAAACCCTGACTGACTTTTGACATAAAATAAATGAATTACGAGGACATATCGGAAGTATAACACAATATATATATATAGGGAAACCGTAAAAAGAAGACCTACCAGAAGAGGCATATTCCAAGGGGATACCCTTAGCCCCCAATTGTTCTGCCTATCACTAAACCCTCTATCAAGAATGCTAAGTAAGAGCAACTATGGCCACATGATCAAAAAAGCCAAGAAAAACCTCCAGAAGGTATCACACCTCATGTACACGGACGATATAAAGTTATATGCACCGTCAACTCCGCCACCTGATCCAAATTTCAGACGCATTTTCAAACAACATAAAGATATAGTTTGGTCTGGATAAATGTAAAATACCTGGAGGCGCCAAACAAATGAAACTAGATGAGATTGTACTGGATAACGGAGGAATGATGGAAACCATGCAAGAACATGAAACATATAAATATCTAGGAATAATGCAGGCCCAAAGACAAGAACATAAACTAGTCAAGACAAAGCTCACACAAATGTACAAGGACAGGCTAAAAACAATATTGAAGATCAAGCTGAATAGCAAGAACATCACACAAGCAATTAACTTCTTTGCATTCCCAGTACTAACATACTCCTTTTGGAATCATCAAATGGTCAAACATAGAACTAGAGGATCTACAACAGGTAATGAGAACTACACAAACAAAATACAGACAACTACATCCGTCAACAACCCAAAGAAAAACTATTCCCTCTAGAGGATGATGGACGAGGACAAATCGACCTGAAAGATCTCCATGAGAAGCAAATCCATAATATGAGGCAGTACTTCTTTGGAAAAAGTAGGCAGTCTCCTCTCATGCAAGCAGTAATAGATACAGGTACCTCCCACACACCAATAAGTCTGGGTACCGACAAAGAAATACCACCCGTACACATTGAAAAGAAACTGAAGGAACAGGCAGGCAAAGCACTTCATGGCAGACACTATAATGATCTTCAACAGCACCACATCTACAAAAAAATCTCGAACACATGGCTAACCCAAGGAACCTTATAACAGGAAACGGAAGGATTCATGATGGCAATCCAGGACCAGGTCATAAAAACAAGAAACTACCAGCGATACATCCTGAAGAAGAATATAGAAAATGAACAAAATAGACGATGTGACTTAACATCTGAAACAATACAACATGTAACATCAGGTTGTAAGATAATTGCTCGAACAGACAACAAATACCGTCACGACCAAGTGGCAAAAATAATTCACTAAAAACTTGCTGTCAGAATCAAGCTGATAACCAACATGAATCCTTACTACAAATACGAACCAGAAACAATACTAGAGAACAAAACACGCAAATTGTACTGGGATAGGGCTATTATGAGGGACAAAACGACACCACACAACAGACCAGATATAACCCTAATCGACAAAACCACAAAACCACACACATCATGGACATAGCAATACCCAACACAAACAACATACAGAACACATACACCACAAAAATGACTAAATACCAAGACTTAAGGTAGGAAATTAAAGACATGTGGTACATGGATAAGGTAAACGTTATCCCTCTTGTCTTATCAGCAACAGGTATAATACCAACCACACTCCAAAAGAACTTGGAGACACTTGAAATTGACCCAACACATATATTCAGATGCAAAAAGCAACAATACTAAACACCTGCCGAACAGTCAGAAAATTTTTAAACCTGGCACCAGAATGAAACATATAAAACATTTTCACACTGAAGGTAGACTTGAGAACTTGGCACTCGTCTTAAGCTTAATCCGCCAAGTGCGAGAACGCACACAAAAAAATAATAATAATAATAACATACCATTATAATAATAATAATATAATATATAACAAGCAAGTAAAAAGTACCAAGAAATCAGTTTTTAGCGGCCCCATATACTTTCGACAAAGTATTTGGTCAACTCACCTTTTGTGTGTGTGACGTCATACTTCCCATAATGCAACCTCTAAATGGTGGTCAAAATAAATACATGTGTTTTTAGTCGAATGCGTTAGTATCAGTAACCTATGTAGATTACCACGTTTGTTGTAATGGCCATATGACCTTGGGCACCTCCAGAATTATGTAGTGGAGAGTGCATGCAGGAAAAATTCCAATTGAATAATGTTGTTGGACTGTAGTTCCTTGTGGATTCAGCCTTTTTTCCTCCTTTCTTTTTTCATAAACCAAGTGGGTACAAGCAAGTGCACCCCCTACGGGGCGCCCATGCAGATGACCACTGCAGGGACTCCTGGTTTCCGAAACTTGGCTGCATAAAAAGCTAGAAAAATTACTTTGCAGGTTCTAATAGTATAACTAATGGTAAGAAGTTCTTCTAACAGTAAGTTCTAGTGGTCTATGATAAAAGCGGCTTTGTTCATTGAATTAGCTTTTCATTAATTCGTTATAATTAGAGTAATGATAAATGACAATGATTCGTATTTCAATTAATTAATTTTTGTCCCCTATTTTCAATTCAACTTCATTATCTGCTCTTTACCTACAGCGTTCAGACCAGTGAAGAACTTTATTTTGTAATGCTAAACCCTGGTCAATCTTTTTTACCGTTGTGCTATGTCAAGACGTTTTTAAGGGCTGTTAAAATCTGTTTACCCAGGGCCGCTAACACCGTAAGCACGGCCCTGAAATATCAAATAATACCTTTATATTTTCCATGCTTAAACATTATCGAGATACAGTCTTATATACAATAGTTATCTTATAAATTTACGTGACATGGAAGGGTCAGATATAGAACTAAAAGTTAAGTCGTCTGTCACTGAAAAAATTAGCCAACCTCTCTATCGCAGATCCAGACTATTTAATAATTGTATTTTTAATCTTTTCTCAAATTCCCTCTTTGTTTTGCTTTCTTTTATTATCTCCGGCAATTCATTCCATAACTTTAACCCATAGTAATTTATATTGTGTGATTCCATTTTAGTTCTTACATTTTTTATTTTTATCCCTCGTCCTTTTCTTGTACTTTTGACATTTAATTTCTCCTCGAACTATCTACTTCCTTGATATTTAATTTTATTCTTTCATAGACCATGTTCAATATTTTAAATGCATTTATTTCCTTTATATTCAATATATTATTTTCAATTTTTATTTCATCTAATGATTTATTTATAAATTCATCCATTGCTTTTAAAATTCAGTTTATAATTGATTTAGTGTTCACTATCAACATATCCTCATACACTATTTCCATAACTTAAGTAACTGTAAATTAGTGAGTAATGTAAGTTTGTTTTTATATAATATTATATGGTATTAAATTATTTATTCTTGCCATTGCAGCAGCTCCGAGTTGTTTTTTTTTACATATATTTGTTATATGTGGGTTCCAATTCAAATTTTCTGTAATATTCACTCTCCAAAAATTTTATTTTCTTATCATTTAATAAAAGAATGTCATCTGCTGTCATATTAGTTTTTATGAAATAATATGCATTTTTTTTCTTAAATTATTACATATATTTGTTTACCATACAGGTTCATTCAAATTTTTGTAATATTTCTAATTTATTTTTATCATTTAATAAAATGAATGTCATCTGCTGCCAATAGTTCAAATTTTAATCTGCATTTTTTTTTCCTACCTAACCATAATTTTTTCTCTTTGGGTGGATAAAAGAATGTCAGGATGATTTTGGCGCATGATGATGAAATTTGGCGCATGATGCATGATGATTTTGGCGCAGTCCCCATGTATGCCTTGCGCCATAAAAAGCCAATTATTTTATGATGCAAGGACGATCCCATCCTTTCTGCCCTTTTAAAGGGCTACAAACATATTTCTAAGTGCAAAGCATTTTTGGGGGGTGAGATTTGCTTTATTTTGGGGGAATTGAAGACAAGGGGAGTCGAACCATGCTGACATAAGACACAGAAAATAATAAAACTAGCACATAGTCACGAAGTAACGATTGCCCTGACAGAAGTGGAATAATTCGAATATAACTGGCATGGTTCAATAGATATAAAATATAAAATACACGTAATCACATATAAATATTTAATTATTTAAACCAATAGCTATCAACTTTTTTCGCTAAAAGGCCCCCTTCTATGCTGCCTGTGCCTCGCCCTCTTGAGTGGGAAACAGGCTTTGGGACGGGCAGAGCGCCATGTTCCCAAGCCTCTTTTTACATCACTTCTTCTTATCTCTATATATTACCTTCATATATATATATATATATATATATATATATATATATATATATATATATATATATATATATATATGTATAATGAATGTATTATTTTTAATAAATGCATTTATCAAATCCACTTTTATTTATTACGTATTTGCTTACAACATAAGAAATATTAATAATGAAAATGTAACAAAATACTTTATAATGTCACCAAAATAGCTATTAACAGCGTATTAAAACTTTTTTAAATACGTGTTTTTTTAACTCCCCATTTATAAATAAGCGTTTAATATTATAACACTCTTACAAATAAGTGCTCAATGTTACGATATAAACGTAAGTAAGTGTTATAATTTGAAATAAGAATGAAATGTGTGTGTGATGCAATGACTTTTACTAAAAAAATTAGAGAACCGAAATCTTACGTAAGCATGAGGGGGGGGGTGGATAGGCATTTGCTTATTTGTTTCTTCTAATGAGGGGAGAGTATAAAATGGCCACAAATGTGCTTACGGAACATTTGAACATCTCCTAACACAAATTTATCCGGATAACTACTTTTAATATAATTTTTTTTGGGGGGGGGGACACTGTGAATGTTGTTCGTGTTAACCGAGGTTCCACTAAAGTAATATATTCACCATCGGAATAAGCAACTGCTTAAACAGACACTAATTTAGCATTAATTATTGTCCTGTCTGTTCTTATTACTGTGATTTGTCTTCTTCCTAAAGACAACAATCTTTCCAGACGTCAACTTTTTATTACCCTGTCACTGCTCAGCACTTCACTGCCACTCACCTGTCTTTTGTTCACTTGTCATTCTACTTCAGAATTTTTTAAGTCAGAGACGTAACAATTATTGGCATCTCTTATCATGCATTTGAGTTAGTAATTAGTGCTGCACATAATGAAAGCTTCAGTAATTATTTCTTTTTTTACTATCTCTTTTTTCAATAGAAGGTCAGTTTTGTGTGCGTGTGTGCATGTGTGTGTTTAAAAAGGATAAGTTGGTTTATATTCGCTCGGAGAGAGGAGCTTGATGGAAGTCTGTAGCTCATTAGGTAGGAGCATTTTGGTGGTTAGCAAAAGGTTGCGGGTTCAGTTCCCACCAAGCGCCGGGAAATCATTTTCTTCGCGAGCAATTTATTATATAATAAGCGGGTGCAGTTAATATAAATTATTCACACACACACAGTGGGACCTTGTAAAGTGACCACCTGAATAAAGCGACCGCTATTTATAAGAACTGGTAGGGACTTAGTAATGCTTATACCAAAGTGTCGTATATAATGATCACCTGTCTATGATGACCATTGCAGTCCAGTCCCAAAGGTGGTCACTTTAGGCAGGTTCTACTGTTATGTATATTTCGTCGCAAATAATGTTCTAAACAAAAGTATTGTTAAGATAAACCCCTGTGAGAAACAAGGGCGAATCTATTAAATATTTTCGGGGTGACAGGAGTGCGAAAATTTGAAAATCAGTGTAGATTCCTGGAGATATATAATTGTAACTTTGTTATCTTCGGGGAGATAGCGCCCCTGAATCCAACTCGCTGGATCCGTACTTTGGTGGAAAATAAGTTACTGCACTTTTATATGCTTTACGTCTTAAAGCTAAGCTGTGGGATATCAGTAATTGGCGATATTTGGCTACTGATGGTACTTCGGCTACAAGGTTAAATAACAGGATGTTGCCAAAAAAGTTTACCAATTAAATTAAATTCAATAATTATAATTATATATTAATATATTTATTATATATATATATATATATTATAATAAATATCTCGCTTTAACTTTTTTTTAAACAGAAAATAAACAACAAAAACACAAGGAGTGAATGCAAGATTTCCTTCCAAAGGAAGAAGACTGCTGTGTTTCTAATGCAAGGGCAGAAGCAGTCATTCATACTGCAATCTTCATAAAAACAAGCGTACGGAATAAAACCCCATCTTGAAGTACATGGGGATTTCCTTAGTCACCAATCATATGTATACATGCACTATATGTATGCCATATACATATGTACATACTATATGTACACATATGTGTATAATAGCAGAAGGCAACGAACATGCTTCATACGTATCTTGCTTCAGAGGTCATATTCACATGTTGATTTCATATAGAACAGTGGTGCCCAACCTTTTTCGAGCAGTGACCCACTTTTATAGTAGACGAGTAACCCGTGACCACCTTTTATAGTAACCAAAAGATCAGCGACCCCACCTTTGTCCGTCACCGCCACAATTGCATAATATAAAAGTATTTTTAACGGAGTAAAGAAAACGCAATATAAAATTATATTATATATATATATATACAGTGAAAATCGGTTATAACGATCTTCAAGAGACCGTGCAAATTCAGTCGTTATAAACGATATCTTTTTAAAATCATAGTAGCCTATAGCAATGTACTCTAGAGTTTTATACATTATTTTGACAGTAAAAAGTATTAAACTTTTTGGTTTCAAAATTAAATAAAAACATAATTATAATGAATTTGATTTCAGTTTATATTACGTTATAGCCAAACTAAGTACATAGTACTTTCTTAGTTTTTTAAATTTAAAAAATTATAGAAAATACTACTAAAGTATATAATCTAGGGAAAAAAATCTAATGAATAATATTTATTATATTATACTAATGACTTCCGAACAGTGCCGGTTTAACTATTTTATTAGCTCTATGTTGAAAAAATAGTATGGGATCCTCACGAATATGACCCTCGTGATATTCAATTAATAAATCACTTTTTAAGTTCACTATCTTTAATATTCAGGTTTAACAGTAATAAAACTTTCTCAGACATTTGTAAATAAACAGGATTAGAATAACGCTTAAATTTTAATAACAAACTTCAGATTTTGATAACAAACTTTAAATTTTAATAACTAACCTACGTGGTTCTGCTTTATGACTGTCAAGTCGCGTCGTTATATCCGATACGAATTTCCCTACTTAGAATCTACGTAGACTACAAAATCGCCGTCGTTATAGCAGGTTTCGTTGTTATATACGATGTCGTTATAACCGATATATTTAGTATGGAGTAGAATAGCAAACCAAACTTCTTGTAAAAATTCCGTCGTTATATGCGGTTGGTCGTTATAAACGATTTTCACTGTATATTATAGATATAGAATTAGCAACCACTAGTAGAATATTGCAATGTTTGTAGCCATGTTGAAATATAAAAGCCTATGAAATAATTGGTATGAAATTAATTCCTTATAAAAATAACTGAGGTTAAAAATAGTTACAGGGACCCCCCAGAAACCTGTTCGTGACCCCCAGGCTGGGTGGGAACCACTGATATAAGAATGATCCACTGAACAGTCCTAAGACGTAAAAAATAAACTCACGCAAGCACTTCAAATCAGTAGCGTCACCATTCAAAAATTAAGGGAAGGGTGGCTCGCATAGTGGCGTTACAGACAATGTGGCGGCTCGAATAGTGGCATTACAGACAATGTGTTTTGATATCCAATGGTGGGAGGGCTCGATTGCCCCTTTCTCTGCGCTACTGTTGCAAATACAAATTACATATACACACACAACCCTCAGAAATCTTATGCAGATAAGTATAGCCCACCTGACACGAAAATTTGACGTTCAGGGTTTTTTACGAAGATAGCGACCTTGAGGGGGTGGGGGGGAGGGGGGTTACAGGGTCAAAGTCGCCCTCCACCTTCCAAAAGCCACAATAGTAAGATTTTTTTCCTCAAAATTATAGTAATTTCGCCTACGCAAAACACGAATGATAATAAGATATAGGTAGACATGGATCGTTGCTTCAGACTAAATATAGTTTTCCTTAAAAGGAATTTAAAATAAAAAAAAAAAAGAAGAAACCAGGCACTATATTTTTGCATGAAAACATTACTTGTTATGTGTTTGACATTCAGGAACAGCTGACTGGTGAGTTAGACAATACATAGAGGTGTACAGCACATACTATTTTATCCCGCCGATTGGGGGGCGGGAGGGGGGCTCGACCCACCCCCCAACAGTTTAAAAATTTGATTCACCCGAACCTGCTATGCATTTACTTTCAAAAGTTTTACAGTCACATTTTAAAATAAGGTACTTTTTAGCTCATTACTAATTGTCAAGCAGTATCAATTATTTTTGTAGCGTTTTGGTATCTTGTACATTCACTAAAATTCTCGACAGCTTTGAGAAGGAGGTAATAATTTTTCTCAGGCCCCCCCCCCCCCTTGAAGTACTCGTATGGGCGCCCATATATCCTAGCGTAGTGCTCTTCGCGCTATGGGTTTTTGAAGCTGAATGTCGCGGCCTCCCGGCACGTCTCGGTATTCCGTCAGGTGCGTCATGGAGGGGTGTGAAGATTTTATCATATTTAAGAAGTAATAATCGGGCGTCTACTGGAATTGTGTCCTCGGCTGGTTAAAATTTACCTTTTTTACCGAGGACCCGTCATTTGTTCGCGAGGCATCACAGTTATGTATTGGTGATTATTTTTGCTTTTTACGCTGTGTAGTGATATTTGTATTCATAGCTGGCTACTGTTGTAAGAATGACAAACAATATTATTTTAATTACCGTCTTCATAATTCCGATTTATTTTGGCCACATTTAATGTTTTTCTAAGTTTGAACATAAAGGCGGCCATTTTTATAATTTCCATTGGTGTTTAACGGCGCATGATCTGCCGGGGCCATACTTCATCACGCAGACCTACAGTCTTCCTAGGAATCAGAATCTCCTTTCCACGAGGGAACCAAACCTCAGACCAGGTGAGCAGGAAAAGGGACACGCGCTGTACGGTAGTATTCGAATCAAACTTGGGTTATCCCACCACGATGGACGAACGCATTAAAATGGCGCCTGACAGGTTGGAAATTTATTTATAGGCTACGGAAGACGTGGCCCAAAACATTTGAACACGACACCAGTATGAGATGGAGGTTCGAGTCCCTCTGGAAACGTAGGTCCCAGAGAGGCGTAGGCTGCACTTGCGCCATGAAATCCACAAAAATTCACAATTACATTATCTCAAATGCTTCCATTATCGTGGCTATGAAATACAGTGGAACCTGGTAAAGTGATCACCTTTATAAATTGACCACCTGCTATGAGATAGAACTGTTATGGACTCAGCCATGCCTACACCAAAGTCTGTCGTGTACAGTGACCAACCACCTGTCAATGATGATCATTGAAGTCCAGTCCCAGAGGTGGTCTCTTTAGGCAGGCTCCACTGTACTTGCGAACAGGAGAACGCTTGTATAAAGGTTTGTGTTTTAAGGCGCAAGGATACAACGGTCATGCTGCGCCGGAACCTACAATTTCCCGAGGAATCCGAAGGCCCCCAAAGGCTTGGAAGTCAACATTCGGACTACAGTGCTTTTATCCCTTTTGAAACCGTAGGGGGTCGGACCAGTGTTATAGGAACCTTAACCGATATAGATACAGAATTTATTTATTTTGTACACAAATGACCCAGGCAGCGCCCATGCATTTCGCTTTGATATTCATTTTGTTGTAAGTTAATGATAAAGTTGGGGACTACTACAGCCCTAGCGCAAATGAAACAGCCCAAAAACAAGTTGAAACGTGTTGGTTCATTGTCCGGTTTTCTGTGATAAGAAACCACTATCTGTAAGTGGGAGCAGTCAAGTGCTCTCACCACGAGCGACGATAGCACGAGGTGAGTTAATTATTAAAAATCCGCAAAGCACAATGTTCACCTTGCTGCAGGTGTTCCATGAGCCCACTAAGACGAAAAACTGAACGTGACTTATCCCTTTTGGACAAATGCCTTTTGTTAATCGAATGCCTTGCCGCTGCAAGGCTGCTATGTTCAGAGAAAATGACCTTTTCATTACTATAAAAGAGGCTTTACCTGCATGTAAAGATGGTGTAAACAGGGTATGATTGTTGTTTAGCTCGCAAGAACGGCAACGACAAAGAAAGCTAGCTGATGATCAAAATAATAACCATCATCGGTTAGCACGAAATTGACAAGAGTTATAGTTCTCAGGCATGATCAGTTTCGCGATGAGGAGACGGACAGGGGGTCCCTTGCTGCACTTGTCGTCGAAACGCCCAAAGAAAGCAAAAAACAGCCATTAGAGCCGGAAAAATTAGCAGCTGCGTAAACAGAGAAGAGATTCCGCAGAAAAGGCAAGCCAATATTTCAAATACTACTCAAATAAACAAAGTAGCGTCTTGGCAGAAAACACCCTTGGATGCGGACTTTTGCGTCGATTGCGCATGATGAACTTATTGATGAGATAGTCATGAAGAGGTTCATAAATCACTGTCCGAGTCAACTGATAACCGAGGTATTCGCAGACCGGCCTTATTAGGAATCTAATGAAATCGATGCCAAATGTCAAGATTCTTATCGTCGCAACCCATTAACATGCAGTTTTTGAAGGCCACGGGATCTCTTTTTGAGTACGAAGTTTGAATAAGGACATTACATAACCAAAAAACTGACATTTATGACCCCTAAACGCGAAAAACTATAAGAAATTGACAAAGAGAGAAGCGTCAGATGCATTAACAAATTTGCTGCGTTACGAGACACGGGTGACTCGTACCACGTATGCCTTAGCAGGCGGTTTGGGAAGGTACATCGCTCGTGTAAGACTTAAGACTGATCGCGCATTTTGCGATGAATCACCGGTGGCTCGTGCCGCCTGATGACTTCCTCGCTGCATGTAATAATTATCTTATAAAGTATGGTTGTTTTTTTCTTTCTATGTATATATAATATAAACAGCGAAATATTTTGATTGATTAATGTCAATAGCAGTCGAATAATTGTGCCGCAGCGAACGTGTCTTGGAAATGCTATTAATCCCCACGGTAAATTCGAAATGTTCACTTACAACGTTGCTATAAGTAGAGAGCCTCGAAGAGGCGACATACACGTGACAATTTTTGATTGGCTGCCGGCGTCGGCAGCCAAGTTAAGTCTTCTCAGCCTAATTCAAAATGGCGATTTCATGTTGCAGGACGGGAAGGTGATGCTGCTACTTTGAAGAGAATCGTCCTATCCCTGTTTATTTACTAGGTAAGAAAGCTTACCCTTTTCTTCCCATGATTTAACCTTCTCAAATACCAATCGCAAAAGCTTTCTTATTACAATTAATAGGATTTATTAGAAATCAAAAACCTTAAAACTTGCGTGTATTTTAGCGCGGGTTTTATTTTTATATAGTGCTTGTGCAAGTGTTTATGCTTGTAATTTTGTATTAAAACAATGATCAGAATTAAAGCAACAGTTTTTTCATATTAGCCGATGATGTGGCAACAGTAGATGTTAAATTACTCGTAAAGAAAATCATTCTTTTCTTTACGAGTTATTTAACATCTATTGTCGCCACACAATCGGCTAATGTGAGAAAACTGTTGCCTTAATAATATCAAAATCGAGTTCGTCATATCGGACATTCTTGCTTCTTTAACTTGTCGCTTTGGCAACGGTAGTCACAGTACTGCCACACCAATAGCGAACTTGTCCATGCAAAGTTATATATATATACTCGTAAGGGAGAGAGTGGTTGCGCCTGTAGCTTAGTAGGTAGAGCACCTGACCGGCAATCAGGAGGTCGTGGGTTCGGGTCCCACCAGGCGCCGGAAAATCATTCTTTTCTTTACGAGTAATTTAACATCTAATGATCAGAATTGTTTTCAAGTATTTGGTTCGCTTTTATTAGCGAATATTTTTCCTGGGAATATATTAGGCAGTTTTGGTTCCGGAGTCCTATACTCAATGGAAAACAATGTTTCAAAATAATGCAAGGACGACGGCTAAATTTAATCTAATTCAGTCATGATGCAAGTTGCGGCATTCAATTTTTAGCAGAAGACTGCAATAACACAACGGCATGGTTTATTGAAATGATTAATAAATAGTTTCAGCTAATAACTTCTAGGATCCCTGTTTTGGCACTAAGTAAATTAAACGAAACCATATATCTAGAAACCATCCAGTTTTAGATGATTACAATTCGCCCAAGTCTTTTTTTTTTTTTAAACGACATAAAGACCACAAAGGCCCTGCTGCGTCGGGACCCAGTGTTTCGAAGAAACAACTTCTACCGCCAAGGAAATAGAACCTCAGACTATGGTAGAATGACACGCATTACATAATACCACTAGGAGTCGAACCCGCGATTATGGCGCGATGGACGAATACGTCACCATAAGGCTATCATAAGTCAATGGAACTACATTTTACCGAGGGATCCGAGTCTCTTACTGGCGTACGCAGAGGGGTGTTGATGGAAGTTGTTACCCCCCATTGTAATGACATTTAGTATATTTAATATAGGAATATATGAGTTGTAGCTCTGTAACCCCTCCCCCATTGAGCCTATAACCCCCCTTATGAACTTTCTGCGTATTCCTATGCTCTTACGACTTGAAAAAGCT
>QLNU02014176.1:90511254-90534052 GCA_006491805.2 Dysdera silvatica
ATGTGTATAAAAATCAGTTCACCTCCATTTAATATGTTCTCCATAAATATAGATGGCAATATGTGTTTATACGCCTAGTGCGGTAAAGTTTACCTTCACTTTTGTAACTGGATTCGACAAAGGCAGTCATTCACTGCCGAAACGATCGTCATCCACCTAATTAAATAATTTTAACTGTGGTAGTCGTGTTTAAATAGTTTATTATATTTAGAAATTTAATGCAAATCTATTGATTTCGAGGTATAGCCTTTTTTTTTTTTTACCACAATATACATGCCCTATACCACTGACGTAATATAGCGTTGGTGGGATAATCATAGGCGTATGCAGAAAATTCATAAGGGGGGTTGCGGAAATGTAACTCCATATGTTCATATGTATATATACACAAAAATGCATCGTAATAGGGGTGTTATGACCCCATCAACCCCCACCCCTGCGTACGCTAGTGATTATAGTCTCCATTTTATAGAAGAGACAAGCAAGGTTATACGGCTCAAGAACATGCGGTTTTACATGTTTTCTGAAGAATCCAACCCTCTTTCCTCTTAGGAACAAAACCTTGAACTACGGTTCTGTAGAAAAAACCCGGTCTGTGTAAAACCGGCTGCGAAAAACCCGGCTTATTCGGATGGCAGCCAATCGCGTAGCAATTTAAAAATGATGGAGGGGCTTGCGATTTCACGTAGTTTTATGACGGGTCATGTGATATATTAAAAATATAATTTATCTTACTGTCCAATGGGGGGGTGTTTAGCCCCCCCATTTCCCGCACCACAGCAGGGACGTATATAGCATAGTGTGCGAATATTTTTAATAATATGACGTAACCGTTGAATGATTTGATTTATAACTATCCTAAAACATTAGGTCTGATCTGAAATCTCCAAACAATTGGAGTGATATGTCCATACGCTTATCAAGCCGACTAAATGAATTGGTGAATTGGCGTACGCAGGGGGGTGTTGATGGGGGTTGTAACCCCCCATTGCAATGAAATTTTGTATATTTAACATAGGAATATGAGTTGTGCTCTGTACACCCCCCCACACACACACACACACACACACACACCGAGCCTATAACCCTCATACGAGCTTTCTGCGTATGCCTATGCTTGGTTAGTCCCCTTTCGTACTCCATTAAGGAAAAAAAAAATGCACATGCACGTGAAACATGTGCACTTTTGAGAGGAGGGGGTACAGGAGTACGCTGGTATTTGCAAGAGACTTCTGGCTGACTGCTACTCGATTTAGCACTTCACGAGAGTACCGTTTGGCAATTCGTACATCACCAGACAATTCCGAGTTTAATGTATATTTATATCTTTTCCCAGAATAAGAAACACACTTAACCAGAATATATTTGACATGAAGTTAAAGACCCCGTGTGGCAAAAGAACCGCTGGAGAAAGAAAAATGACCCCACAACGAAGTGGTTGTTGACGGAGGCTTTTTGCTCGGAGAGAACATGGCCGTTACGTTAAACTTAGTTCCAGGAAGTGAGCACATGCTGGCGAAAAAACGCCGACAGCTGTTTCCACGGCAACCTCAAAGTAAAGAAAAAATAGATGAACTAATATAAAGAAAAATAATATATTTAAATAGATTGCTCGTTTTGATAAGCTGTGTCGGTGTAGACTGGGGAAAACTAAGCCAAGTAAAGGGCGTGTGCAGTAGATTTCCTTCAGAATGGCCGTCCGTGGAACGTTTTCTTGAGCGAGAGAGAGATGCATTTTTTCATTAAATATTAAATAATATGGAATATACCTATATGCTACATCTTTATTGATCCATATCCCATACATATTGGTATGATATGCCATATAATCTCTATTCTGTATAGTCCGTTAGTTTTACACTCTGTGTAATCCAGTGGTTCCCAACCATTCTCAAGCATCGCGCAGTATAGCCCAGATGCTCTTGCGCCATAAAACATCCAAACAAACTTTCTCAAGCAGCGACCCACTTTTATAGTAGTGAAGTATCCGCGACCCATTTTTATAGTAACCAAGTAATTCGCGACCCCCTTTATAGTAACCAAAAGATCCGTGACCCCCTCTGTCTGCCACCGCCACATTTGCATAATAAAAGCATTTTTAACAGAGTAAAGAAAACACATTAAATAGAAAATTATATTATATTAATTATATGTTACATTTATTACGTATATTATATATATTAGTAAAATTATATATATTAATGTATATTATAGATATGAAGTTAACAACCGTTAGTAGAATATTGCAATGTGTGTAGCCATGTTGAAATATAAAAGCGTTGGAAACATTTGGTATGACATTCCTTATAAAAATAATTGCAACTAAAAAATAGTTGAGGAGACCCTGTTCGCGACCCCCAGGTTGGAAACCACTGGTATAATCTATCAAAAGCACTCATCCTGTAATTAAAATATACCTGTTAAAAAAAAAGAATAAGTGCACTATATGGGCTTTGTTAGACTACCACCGAAAAAACACATACTTAATATTAATGCTATATCATATACATATAACATAATTTCTTCGGGGATTGTTGAATCTTAAAGCAGGAATGGAAAGGGCACTTAACCGTAAGTTTGGCGACAAACTGCTACAGAATTACATCTTCTTACCATGTTTGGCGCAGTATATAACAGATGCTCTTGCGCCATAAAAATCCAAACAAACATCTTACGAAGGCGCCGTAATCAACAGAAGTGACCTGTGATCAACACGTGTAAGTAGAAGAAATCGTACTTTACAAAGAACACATTCATGGAAACGAAAAAAATGGGAAGTAATGAATGGAATGAGGGAATGCTACACCCTTTCTAGCATTCGATTTGTTTACAAAATAAGAACGTAAACAGAGTATACACTGACGAAAGGGCACTAATAAAAAGATAACACGTGTTAGAATCAGTAACACACGTATCATTATGATCAAGGGTATTTATCTTTATGCCGCGTGTTCATGGGTTTCTCCTACTTTAATCATCGATCCAATGTTAGGTTTACCATCGAAATTATCATGAGAATTTGAGAAGAATTTATTGGCAAACGATATGAGGAATTGCAGTAGAACACGAGCTTGAAACAGAATCGGAAAACCACAAAAATTTCGGGGAATTTTCAATGACGTGTGCAGCTCTCGTGCCATGAGGTCATTTACACAAAAACCAACGCATTTTTCAAGACATGACTTGGGCGTAGTGGAGAAAAATATTGCCAAAAAATCCCCGTTCTTCCAGGTAAAAAATGTATTCATCGCGTTTTATGTCATGTTTCGCTTTTAAGATAAAAATTTATCTTTCCCCCAACACCCATAAAGGTACATAAGTAATAAAACAGGATTAGGTACAACAATACTGCACAACTGGGTGTGGCCAGTACTAAGAATTATGACGATTTGGAAATACCATGTATTACTGGCCATGTTCCTGACCAAATGACCCACTAATCTCACTGGGAAAAAGTGTTGCCCTACACCAAAAATTTTCTGATTTTCTAGGGGCCTATTTCCGAATTTAATTCAAGTCTGGGGGCCCCTGACACACTTCTTAATTACAGTGAATGAAATACTTCTAATAAACGTACTTTACCATGTGCGCTTTGTATTTGTAGAACGTATTTGCTCTGAGAACATGAGAAATACTAATAATAGAAAATATTTTATACAGAAATGACATACGTTGTCCCATAGTTTAGTCAGAGCCTTGTAATTGATGAGGACGAATAAGTTTCTGCGTGTCTGGTCGCAGCACCCTTATAAAATAAATAAATAAATAGGGGTAACCTCTCTTCCCAACATCAAGACAGTTACGGGACTTGAACTCAGCTCAATTCAGATTCAACGAAATATAAAATGGAAAATCCGATAAAATTAAATTCGCAGAAAGTTATTTACAACTTCACCGCCCCTTCAGACCTCTCCCGCTTCCATCGCCGGATTTACGTATAGGCCACGTAGGTCCGGACCTGGGGCCCTGCAATTTTGAGGTCCCGCAAGAGCTTGGTATTGTCGAAGTTTAAACGTTATTTTAATTGTTATTTAATTAAGTTTTCATTACTGATAAACCAGAAAGACTAACGAGGACGATGAACTTTAAAGAAAAGATCACAATTTATTGACTAGATACCAGGGGCCACAATTTTAGGGGGCCCCACTATCTTTCCGGCCGAGAGCCCGTCAATCCTTAATCCGGCACTGGGCCCCTTTATTACACACATTTTTTCATCTTAGTAAAAACTTCATTTTGGAAGTGCACAACAGTTTCTATGATCTCCTGATTTTACTATTTTTGCTTGTTTCCCAACCCTCCTTCGGGAATACAGCCTGCCGAAATTTTATGAATTCTACTGGCTTTCGCGTTGAGAACCACCACTGTTCTAGGCAATTAGTTCTTTCTTTAGCATAATACTTCCTTCCACCTCGCCGAACAACAAGTGTGTCCCACGAGAGCTCCCCTCTGATTCCCCACCCCACCCCTTCCTTGCCCAGAATACAGAGTCGCTGCTTATGTTCATCTTTCCCACACACTATTATTTATTGGAAAAAAAAAAGAAATGGCAACACGCCCCTGAGCGTTTTCCATACTCAGTTTTCCTGCAAAACTAAATCAGTAGTTCCTTGATAAGATTCCTTCATTTTAAAACTGCCTACATAAAACATTACAATCAATTCTAATAGCTTGTTTGTGCTTTTCACATCCCACAAATTCACGACGCGTCACCTAAAAGATGCGACCGACTGCCTAACGCGACCTCCACACAGCCAAGCTCGCCGGCAACCGAACTCCCAGACCATAGAACTCAAAAAGCCTTTATCCTAGTCACTCGATCGGGTGCCTCAACCCGTGGGAGATAACATTCTGTGATATAGTGAAAAGGGTTCGTATGAAAGGTCAAAAACCACTCACTGCACCAGCACGTCAATCTCCACAGCACAGAAAATATTCCAGAAAAGATGGTAATGTTTCTATAATCACCCTGTAAGCCAAATCTCTCGAGCTCTGTCTTGCCCTTAAACCCTTGGTAAGAGAGCTATCCGAATCATCTCTTAAAAATAAGATGCAAAAAAAACCTTTCTTTTGATGTCAGAAGTGCAGTTGGGAAGCGCATTAAAACGCATACCCACGCTCCTCACACGGAAAACGGTTTATCCGCCCACAGTGCACATTAGTTAGGTTCTACACGTCAAACACATGCATGCATGCAAAATTAGCAGCTGGGCGCGTGAAAAATTGCAAGGAACAAGTTTGCCATTTTTTTTTTCCCCTGGAAAATATTTTAATCTGAACGCGTTTTGTGGGTTTGGAAAAAATACTAACAACCGGCACTTCATCCTAGAACTCTGTTAAAAATGCGCCATTGAATGTTTTAAACGAATGACTACAATACTCCGGAAGTTGTGACACCACTGGTCAAATTTGTCCATTCCAGAAAACTACATTTTTATCACCTTTCAGGGAAACAAATCTCCACAAATGAATTTTCTGAGAGGTTTGTAAGAATGTATTTTGTGGGCAAGAACAACATTGGCTGCTAACGTAGGAAAATAAGCACAACGCCACCTCGCTCCCAAAAGTGCTTAAGTAATGCTTGAACTCTCCCTAACACGAACAGATTTTCAGTTCCCCTCCCACCCGTTCATCTTATCGAGATTCCACTGGAAAGGTTAAAATTCACAGTCTAAATATCGGAGAATGATGATTAAAAATATCATCAGTCACCAATCACACTCGCCATTTTGTTTCCCAATGCAATCCTGTCCGTTTTGAGTCTGCACGGAGGTTACATTCTAAATCCGCAAACTACTTATTATTCTTAAGAAAAAATGTTGATCAAACGAACCCTTCTAAGGTTGCAGTATTTAAATGTTTTGTGGCCACGAGAAAGTGGCTATAACTTAAATGAAGTGGCCTCTAATAAAGAGGGCGCTGCTAGCCAGTGACGACTAACCAAATACCCGAGTTTTAATTTTAAGCTTTATTCGACTGTAGTTTCATAGAAAAGGGGCCCATTTTATACTTTTGTCCCAGGTACGGCCCTGTGTAAAAACATCCCGAGTCAAACACGAGACTACGGAGTGGCAGAGGACTGTGGTTGCTCTATGACACCCGTTCTAAGCATGTTCATCATCGACAAGAAATTAAATCTATTTTAGATTTAGATCGACGTTTGCTTTGTTTGTGTTTCGTGGCGCGAAGACAGCCAAAGTCATGTTACGTAGGGACCTTCAGTTTTTCGAGAAGTGCGAATTTTCGTTACCTAGTGAACCAAACCCCGGACTACAAGGAGCAGAAAAAATCGCAGGCGTTATACCGTACCACTGGAATGAAATTCAAGTTAATGGCACGATACATGGTCACATTACTTCCAAACAACGGCAAAACCAATACCCTTTACTAAGAAACAAGTATAATACATTTCCATCTAAAAAAAATATTCGATTCCACGTACGGAAATGGATCTCCCATCAATTTCAGCCGGCCGAAATGGAAGGAAAGTTAATTAGAAGTTGGTAGTCCTACGGCGGACTCCCCTCAGTGGGTGGCAAACCCAAGGGCATCATCAAACGCTGGTTGGGCGTGGGGCTGCTGCTGAACTAGTTGAAACTAACTAATAAAACTCGGAGTTGTTCCGTCTTTTGTTGTCTCAGCCGACGAAAATACACGAGAAAACTACAAGAAAAACATCAAATGAGAATATTTCTGCCCACAGTCCATCCAAACAGACAGAACAGAAATAAAAATATTTTCTCGCAGCGGTAAATGTATTACTTAGAGCTATATTTCTATTTTGGGTGGGGAGATTTCTGTCCCGTTTATACAAACTGCTTTGCCGTAATGGACATTAACTCGCCAACGAACATCAGAAACGAACGAGCTCTTAATATTTAAATCAAATTTATGTTCACACAAATGGCATCGGTATAACATGGGAGTTGGCGCGTAGTTTGAAAAGCAAAATTTTCGCTGTGAAATTATATGCAAGGCATGAACGTGTAGCAAGCACCACGGCTGTAGTCGTTTAGCCTCTACTTTAGGATAGCATTTCCAATTTGGGAAATTACCACCGCCAATTTTGGCGCAAAGGGTTCCTTGATGTTTTCATTTTATCAAGAATTTATTAAAAGTAGTTTACGAAGTGTTTAGTGTAAGTAAACTTGTATATGGAGTCTATGGTGTATATGGAGTCTATATTTTAATAACGTGTGTACGATTGCAACCCCATTGCTCTAAAATCAGTTTACACCAAACTTCAACTTAGCCGTAAACTAACAGAAACTAAACAGTAGATTTGAACACTCAGGAAAAACGATTGAAAAAAAGAAGAAATAAAACATTACATCTAATAATCTTAAGGTGTGGATTGGGTCTACTGCTTTATCTCCCTCTTCTTCAGAAAAATTTAGTCCATACCAGTTGTTCCTTAACTCAATTCAAGCCGCGGACCATTTTTCCACTTTAATTGTGCCGGACTCGCGGACCACCAGTTGGGAACCACTGGTCTATACAGTAAAACCTCTCTACAACACTATTATACGGACCGAGAAAAATTATCGTTGTAGAGGGTTTTACTGTGTACACACGCACAAATAGTATAACTTTGATATAAAATGTTGATTATTTTTTAATATAAAGAAAATTTTTAAAGGACAAAAGTCTTCAGACGAAAAATTTCAGATTGTTGGAAACATTTGCTGTGCTCAAAAACTAATAGACGCTTCTAGAAAACACACAATTAGCAAGCACTGCCTAATAGAGATGAGACGGGCTGAGCACAAGCCCGTTTTCGGGCTTTGGCGGGCTCGGGCTCATCAGGCAGACGCAACTGATGCTGAAAACCTCTCCAAGGAATACAAAAATATGTGATTCGTTTTCGAAGATTGTAAAAATATGTGTATTTGAAAATTCGACGGAATTTAAATAGTGCAATTTAACGAATTCTTTTAAACTTCACTCGTATGTCAAGGGGTTAAAGTTATATCTGAAGTTTCGGGCTCAAATTCCCATACAGTAATGCGGGCTCAAATTCCAAATCTTCGTACTCGGGCAGAACTCATCTCTATTGCCTAGATAACGTTGGTTGGTTTGAGTTTCACATCTACAGACTGTACATACAATAAATAGGTCATCTGAAACAGGACACAGCCCCATTTTAAAATATTTCGGGGAAATTTTTTATAGCATCGTTAAGAGACACACAGAAAAGCCTGTGTGTATGTGGAACCGTTAAAATTTTCGGAAAATACGTAATAAAGTTACAGTAATAAATAACGTAAGGCGTAATAAAAAAGGGAAGTAATAAAATTACAGCAATAAATAATGTAAAACGTCACAACATCGAAATTAGTAGGTGGCTCCCCCTAGAGGGGGCAATTTGGGGTCCTTCATCCAAGATCGTACATCACATCTTTGTTGTCAATTCATAAATTAAAGAAGATCATTTTTTTTCAAGTAACTTTACGACAAAATATTTTTGGATACTGAAAATCTTAGAAAACAAATTTTGGCAATATCACGTATTTTTATGATTTATTAGGCTGTTTAGTTAAACAGCTTAGTAAATTACCAAATCAGTTTCTAAAATGGAAATCCACGAATTTCTAGATGGCCGTTTTAAAATTTTTGGCGAAAATCTACGAGTTATAAACTAATATTGAAAGCTTTTTCGCCACACGTATGTATACAATATACAGCAATACAATATACAATATACAGCAACGTAACATATATACATTACAACGTATGTGAAATTCAATTTGTTTCAAAGTATTGGGGACCCACATTAAGTCTACACCTATGACAAAATGTGCAGAGTACAATACAAGCGGGTAAGCGCCCTACATGACCGAAATTTGAGAGGAGCAAAACCACTAACATCCACATATATTATTAAGTAACAATATGTAATATGCCCGTATTTTTATTACTCCAGAGCAGGGTAACGCCCTTCCCTCTACTCTGACGCCCCTACTCGTGGGCGTTCATTTACGCCAGAAAAAGTTCGACAACCGCAAGTGTATTCTCTTAAACATCGTCATCTTTTTTCGCACTCTGGAAAAAACAACAAACCAATAAAAATATATTAAATTTACCACGCTCATCAACGAGGCACCCGTTAGCCCAATTACTTCTTATTACCCACCGTCTACGGAAATAGGAGACCCAGAAGCCTTGGGCAACACACTGGCGTCAGATTAAATTTCTGCTCCCTAATTTTTTCTCTCTCTTCACGCTGCGATGCTACTGAAAATAAAGGCAACATTTTAAAGACTTGAGCTTTAAGTAAAAAGAATGCGACCCCGGTGGCACCGGCCTCCCCGTTTTTGTTTTTCTCTCTCGGCCTGACTATCTCTAAAAACAAGCAGGGGTGTCGACCGCAGACAGATGGTATTTTTCAGACCGTCATACAATCCAGCAAAGGACAAAAATTGAGGAAATCGAGATGTCTTCCTTCCCGGTTCTGTCACATGCAAAATCAGATTATTGTCCCCCCCCGGTGGGGGGGGGCAGCGAGCGAATTCTTGAGCAATTACATTCAACAAAATGAGATAAAATAAAAATTATCATCAGCAGAATTCTCGTTTTATTATCGATAAGACGAGAGTAGGAAGGGAGATACCGGAAGTCCAACTTTGAAGACTTCCTGCACGTGTTGAAAAATAGACATATCAAAGTAGTATTAAATATAGAGTTGGAACTAGTATACCCTATTCTGTAATTGGTCTGATTTAATATTTTTTCGAAGGGAGGGCGCTCGCTACTCCGACGTTAATACAATTTAAGCTGATTAAATATTAAATAGGGGAGAATATCATGATGTAGTAGCAAATTGGGCAAGAGGGAAGAGGGGATTGAGAAAGGCGGCTGCCGAAGGCGGCACTGTAATCCGTAACCAACCGCCAAGGCGGGTTGGGGGGATCCCATGATGTGGAAACCAGATTTCTTAGCCGTATAAGCAATCAGATTTAAGCCGTATTTCCTCTTCTCCAGAATTATACGTCCCATACGTTTCAACAGAGCGCTAAAATGCCAATAGTTGGCATCTTTATGGACGAAAAAAAAACTTTTTGTAAAATTACTGCATCTGAATATTTGTCATATATGAAGTGGTATTACGTTATAGCTGCTTCATACCTGCTTAGCCATGAGCTAAAGTATTTCTTAACCCAGGAAACTTCTTGAAGATTACTTGTTTGAGCTGTAATTGCGAACAAAGGAATTGTCCACAAAAAAGAATGCGAAGTCATCAATTAATCTGAGAAGATATTTTACTATTTTGTGGGACTCAGCCTGCGCCCATTGGCACCGACGGCATGAATATATACCATTAAAAGGCATTTTGTTTGAAATTGAAGGAGGATATGTAACACTAATGCCAACATTGGGGGATGGTCTCCCTGCCCACCCGCTAACGGCGCCCGTGGCTGCGCCGAGCCATATAGCTTTCCGGAGAGTCCGAAACCCCAAAGTCTTAGGCTGCTCCCACATCCCAGATCCCTAGACACTGTCATCTTTAGTGTGAACAATGGAGCTAAGCTTATAATACACTACTCAGCTTGGCACAGTATAGCCCAAATGCTCTTGCGCCATAAATTTTTCAAACACACACTACTCAGCAAATTTAATATGCAGAAAATATCATGTACAACAAGTTTTCGACGGAGCCGGAAAATTTTGATATGGTGACAATACAAGAGAGCCGGATTGAAGATTCTGTGGGCCCTGGCGTACGCGGGGGGTTCGTGGGGGTTGTAACTCCCTCCGTTGCAATGAAATTTTGCATTTTTACCATGGGAATATGCGAACTGTAGCTCTGTAACACCCCATTAACTATACCCCTTATGAACTTTCTGCGTACGCCCATGGTCTAGGCTGGAGGTAGAGGATAATCCATAGGAAGATTGTGGCCTTCGCATCCTTCAGTTAATAAACTGAATTTTTCCTTAAAATTAGCTAAAAGGTTATTTCAGGTTTATCAATAAAGAAACCTGGAAATTTGCAAATAAAATTAAAATAGCTCTTAAATAACATCAAAATCCCTGACGGGCCTCCAAAATTGAAGGGCCCTAGGCCCACTTGGCCTATACGTAAATCCGGCACGACCTTACAGTAATCATGGAGTGAGGGATCATCGACTGCGATTAGATGGAATCGTTTGTCTGCATGCCAAGACAGATCACATCATCACCATCAAACAGTCAACGCTCCATTCTGAAAACCTTTTATTCGGCTTAATCGGTCGGGAAGAACAAAGGTGCTCCTGCTTATGTCTGTTGCAATGCAGAGAGAAATGAAGTAGTTTAAAACCTGGACATCTACTGAAATTCAAATACACTCTATAACAAAAAAATCGACGCACCAAGAAAGAGTTGTCCGATTGTAATGAAATTTCGTATGCAAAGACATTTTGACCGAACATGCAAATGATTAAAATTTGGTGTCCAATGAATGAATAGCGGGAACTCCAGCGCATCGGAACTGCGCATTCAGCAGGTGTATATAAGGAGCGATTCTCAATATGTGGTCAAAATTTCTGTTGCATTTTGACTGCGGATATCTTACGTCGACTGTAACAATGCCTCGCCGAAAGATTCGTGCTCATTACGAGCATATGTCAGAGTTTGAAAGAGGTCGTGCTATCGGATTGAAAGAGGCTGGTTGGACGAATCGAAGAATCGCTGGACATGTGGGTCGAAGCGATGCGGCGATTGGACGGTGCTGGCAAGAGTGGGTCAACAACGGCAGATGTCAGCGTCGGGACGGCAGCGGTCGACCTAGGGCCACAACAGAACGGGAAGACAGAGCGATTGTCAGAGCAGCTGTCACAGCACCGGATTCGTCGTTATCAACTATCCAACGTGTGGCCCGCACACATGTGTCCAACATGACCCTCTGCAGACGACTGAGAGAGCGGAATTTACGCTCGCGCCGACCGTTACGCCGCTTACCTCTCACGCCTTTACACCGTCAAGTCCGATTACAGTGGTGCCGGGCTCGATCAACTTGGAACTGCGCTGACTGGGGACGTATAGTCTTTAGTGACGAGTCCCGTTTCCAACTGTGTCCTGACGACAACCGCAGACGTGTCTGGAGACGTCCAGGGCAGCGTGGGGATCCTGCCCTTACTATCGCACGCCACACATGCCCACAACAGGGCGTTATGGTCTGGGGTGCCATCTCCTTTGATAGCCGGACCCCTTTGGTGGTCATTTCTGGCACACTTACAGCACAGCGGTACGTAGACGACATTCTACGACCGGTTGTGTTACCGTTCCTTTTGCGACACCCTGGACTTACGTTTCAACAAGACAATGCCCGGCCGCACACGGCACGTGTTGCTATGAATTGTCTTCAAGCTTGCCCAACACTTCCTTGGCAAGCTAGGTCTCCTGATCTCTCTCCCATAGAGCACATTTGGGACACTATGGGAAGGCGATTGCAACCATCCAGGAATGTTGACGATTTAGCCCGACAGTTGGAGACAATTTGGCAAGAAATTCGCAGGAGTGGGCATAAAATGGCTAAAATATTGCTTACGTAATATTTGATCTCCCTTTTCTTGCGAATAATAACACTACCCCATGTGTTACAAATAATATTCAATCACGTCAGTCAAAACAAGTTAGAAACATCATCTAACTACTTAGAAATAGGATCCTTAATTAGAAAACACAGTAGAGTGCCCAATATCTGTTAACAATTTGAGCTCATGAGCAACATTCTAGCAGCAAAATTTAAGTTTCAATTCTGCGTGCAGTCTCTTGCCATGTAATATTCAATTTGTAAATCATATTTAATATTTTGTAAAATTAAGAAAAATATTTAGCATTTAAAATTATTTTTAGTAATATTATATAAACAAAGTAGATGGTTTGTTATTGCTGATCAAAAATTTTTTTAATTGGATTTATATTTGCTGAGGAAACTAAAGTCAAAACCATGATGACCACTAATTTTGGAAATTTGAAAGTCCGATGTCAGCATTCGTTACTTTTACAATATTAAATTATTTTTTCCCAAATTCATGACCACCTTGGAAATTCATGACCCTGTGGAAGCTTTGAACTTTGTTTTTTATTTTTTTTATTTTTTTTTATTTTTTTTTTTTTGATGACCACTTGCTAGCCACGAATACACACAAGACTCTGCTTTAAATTCATTAATATAATAGACTGGCCAACCAGTCTATTAAATTCATTAATATAATAGACTGGCCAACCAGTCAAACGAACATTAAATTTGATAATGTCTGAATGTAAAGGGAAGCACTTTATAGTGTACAGATCAATTTCATTGTTGAAAACCCTCTTTCACATTCTGCGCTTGATATAGGGATGCAATTAACTGTTGAAATCAGTTTCTTTAGTTCAGACTTAATTTCTTTGCCAGATGATTCCTTGAAAATTCTGAAGTCTCTAACGACTGCTCTTACTTATAAAATGAAATCTTTTGCATAATTCGTTCACTGTATTGCTTCAATGGAAAAATTACGTTTTTTGAACACATGCGTTAAACGTCTATTTATGGGCTTTGGAGATTTCCGGAGCTCAACAACAGCGACTATTTAGGGGCTCCGGCCACTATTTAAATAATCGCCAAAAACGAAAAAATACTAGAGCCGGGCTCAGGTGGGCTCCCGCCCAAGTTTAGCCCTGTGTGTACTCTGTCTATGAAATATGGTAAATGTGGCTTCAATAGCGGTAGAGATAAAATATTGGGGGCTGAGTTACTTCTCAATACGCCTCTGATATGTTGTCATGTATAAAGACACTCATGTGTACTATCTGTCTATAAAATTTGGTAGATGTGACTTTAGTAGCATCCGAGATAAAGGCACCCCTCGATGCATCAATGATGATAATCGTTTTAAGAGGGTTGCAGCTGTGAACTCTATATCATTTTTTAATTGTTCCCACACTTGATTTATGACGAATTATGAACATGATTATGACGAATTATGAACATGATTATGACAAATTATGAACATGATTATGACGAATTATGAACATGATTAAGACGAATTACTTTTAATACGAACCGTTTTCTGAAGTTCCATCAGATTGTAAAATACTACAAATATACCATCAATTTCATTTTTATAATTGATTTTAATATTTAATAAATAATTTTTATAAGTTTTTTTTTTTAATAATGACCTGTCTCGCGCAGCACCAGTTGAGAACCACTGTTCTAGATTCTCCTTTAAATGCCTATTATTTCATAAAAAATTTGCGCTTATTGTGTGAAAGTTGAACTTCCAATTTAACACAAGATAACTGAACACTGGGGGGGTGGGGGGCAAATCAAATTCTATTCGCTATTGATATAATTAACTTTGTATCAGGATATAAGATATGTTAACAGAAAGGCAATTTTAGCGCCTGAATACCGAGGGTTTCTTGCACGTAAGAAGGGTGTATGTACCAGATGAATGATAAGTTGATACGCCCTCCTGACATGACATCCTTGATATGTTCCCCAACTTAAGGGCCAGGTAAGATCAGCTCTGTTCCTGAAATTCTGCTCCATCATTAGCAAATCAGTTCTACGATATGCTGGAGAACAAAAACGTTCAGTTTCGATAATTGACACCTCATCGATTTCGCCTAGTAAGGGTCTACGTCTGGCAGCTAACACACCCTCCCCATCTAATTGAATTAATTCTGATTTATATGAGTGCTTTCTTTCCCACGTCGTTTGCAAAAAGCTTGGTCTTTTTACACGCGATTTTTCGCCTTCAGAAAAACCCGTTCGGATTATACATCAAGGATATACAAAGCTACTTTGCATTTTATTTATAGACATCGTCAAACCACAACAGGTTTACCGAAAATTCATTTCTTCTTGTATATTCATACCGCCGAAATGGCGGGGTTTCGTTTAACCAAACAGGTTCTGCATTCAATATCTAGAAGCTATTGATCGTAACTAAATGGCCTTCTTTCTTTCCTGAGCTTACATATTATGTGACCCGAGAAAACCAACAGCTTAGCCTGACCTCTGAACTGCAACACGTTGCTCGTTACGAGCTTAAGCTCATGGAGCTATCAACCTCATAAGCTCGAAAGATGCAAATGAAAAAACGCGCGAAACTGCAAAGGAAAACGCGGGAATTTGTTTCGACGAAAACGAAGCGCGCGAAAAAACAAATAACACTAAAGATGTGTCTTCTCGTACCTGAATGATGATTGGTTGATTTTTATGTCCTAGCGCCTAAAAATCAACCAATCATCATTCAGGTACGATATGCCTTCTCGTACCCGAATGATTGGTTGATTTTTATATCTTAGCGCCATAAATAATCATCATTCAGGTACGATATGTCTCGTACCTGAATGATGATTGGTTGATTTTTATGGCGCTAGGACGGCAAATGTTAGATTGCGCCAAATAAGGCGAAGCTGTAGATACGCGAGATTCACACCTTTGTGGAAGATAGATGAGCAGAGAAAGGTCTTGCGCAAGGATATATATACGCTGTTTAGCATTTATCCCAGCGCCCAATAGCGTAGCAATTCAAAAATCTTGGGGGGGGGAATCAACCGCCTTCAAAAAAGATGTTGTGATGCGCCCTATGAGAAAATGTGTTTTGATCTCAACCACGACTCGTGTACAAGCAACTACACTCTCTGGGAATCGCACTCCAGAGCCGTGGATTCAAATGCTATGATGGGAGCCATCAGAACACTGTGGTTCCAAAGATCGGATATTTTTAGGCAGCAGGTTGGTTCACCTATTGAGGCAGTGTATGGTTTTGCACATACGAACTCCATAATTAGTGTTCGTTTGTCTTCAATGGCACGAGGCCAGCCAAGAGCATGCTGCGATAGGATCCTCCGAGAAGAACCCGAACCTCTTTTGTTTAATGCAGTGTCTCTCAAAGCGTGTTCCGCAAACGATCGCTAAAACACTGCCGAAGTTTTTAAGCAAATCTGTAAATTTTGAAAGTCTTCCCCACAAGGCAACCTCCGTAGATTTGACATGAAAATAAAACCGTTGAATTCAACCAAACTTCAAAGACTTCATGACACTAAAACACAAGACCATCCATCTCATTAACGCTCGTCAATAAACACTTGAATCGCTTCATTAAAAAATTATTTGCTGCTACATACGACTGTCCCGAAGAAAATTAATGATAGTATGCGCTGCCGCAATTAATTTGTTTGTTTGGATTTTTTATGGCGCAAGAGCATCTGGGTTATATTGCGCCAAACCTCAATCAAAGAGTATTGTGAATCAAAATTTCTTGAGAGCACGCGGCGCCCACAGCGCGTACCCTTTGGTGACAGCTATGCTGCTACATTATTTTTTTGTATGCATTATCTACATTTTCATACTGATTTATTGTTTATGTTCGAGAGATGTAATAATCCTGTAGGTTTTTGTTAATGTTTATAGGGGATTTCCATGTGGTAAGAAGGGGCCCTCCGTAAGTAAAAGCTTGCGGACCACTGGTCAAGGAATGAAACCAACTATAGATCTGTGGTGTGTAGTAGTAGTAGTAGGGAAAAAAATGGCGACTTGCTGGAATCGAACTCTGTATGACAGCCAAACACGTTACCACCATGCCACCGCAGAGCCATAATCATATTGAGATCGCGGCATTTTTTTTTTAAATACAAGAGAAGAGAACGGGTGGGAATGAATGTCGCCAGCAAAGCCTCCCTGTGTATATATAATTGTTTATTATTGAAATATGCAATTCGTTTTTGATAAATTGGATATATACAGTAGGGGTTTATCTTCCTTCTCCATAAAATAGAGCAATTAAAGCAGACGTGCTTAATTATACATTAGTTTATTAGTATGGAATTATTTTATCGCGGGACGGACGACAGGGGGCACTGATCATATTCACGAGGGGTTCGAGATTACAAACACGTTGGCGGATAAAATAGCGCATTTGGTGTCACCTGATAGGGCTCAGAATGCAGTCGCGACACAGGAAGCAGAGGCTCATTATTCACGCATGGAAACCCACATTTAAATATCATTATACACCACGGGAGTCTCCTCCCCATCGCCTTGCTTACTTCTCTTCCGGCCTTGAAATTCGTCTGCACTAATTACGACTTCTTTTTTGAGAGAGTCCATCGATAGTAGTCGAACTACTTTCGAGATCAATTCCCAATTTCCAATCACGTCTAACCTTACCCGCCAATCGCGATCTCTTTTGGCGAGAAAAGAGCCAAGATTGCAGCGGGAAATCAGGTGATCCCAATAATCAAAATAAGAGCCAGTGAAAATGTAAGAGCCGAAATGAAAATGAGGCATCCTATAAATAGTCAGACTCACTTATAACGAGCCCGCATGTAACGCCAGATTTTATGTAATGTTCCTCTTTCTTTCTTTTTCATTCATTCGTTTAATAATCGCTTTGAGTGAGCAGAACTTTTGCGCTACCCGGATTGAACGAGCAAAAATGGACAAACCAGCTTGTGTTTAAAAGAAAACATTTATCTACTTATCACACAAAAACTGAGAATTTCTTTGCCCCATTACGATCAGACAGAAAGACCCTCTCCCCCCCACAATACACAGAACAACTTTTAGGATTGCGATGTATAAACGATTGGTCTTTTCTAAACACGAAATGCCGTTAACCAGATTGCGTTGGAGAACCGCGAGGAGGAATATAAATACCCACAGCCCGTTAATAATAATAATTTACGTTGTCCATTAAATTTTACGCGAATATCAAAGCCTAGTATTTATCGTATGCATATTATATGCACATGTGTTAGCTATGCAGATTTTGCCTTCAAAGTTTGGAATTTTAAATTCTAAAACTGATTTAGTGAGCATTTTCGTTGCTGGGCCCCAAGCTCCTCGTTATATATGAGTCCTACTGCATTAGCTTCTTAGTTATCATCATGCTTCTTAGTTATGAGAAATTTGTCTATCGCCTTAAAGCGAACTAATTCATCTATCGCCAGCGAATATGTAACAAATATCGCCAGCGAATATGTAACAAATATCGCAAAAGAATATGTAACAAATATCGCGATCGATTATTAACAAATTCATCTATCGCCTTAACTAACGTTCTGCTTGCCACTGATGAGAACTAATTGAACAGTCGCAGTCGATTTATTTGGCGCAGTATAGCCCAGATGCTCTTGCGCCATAAAAAATCCAAACAAACAAGCAGTCGATTTAAACAAAAACGACTCAAACTGACAATTGATGACTGCATTGATGAATGCATCAATGGTGGCTCGAAGAGTGCATTCAATGACGACATAAATGGTCATTGAGCCATTGAATTACAAACCATTTGAAGATAGCTCCCAAAGAAAATTTTCGAAACTTAAAATGGTGCAAATAATTTAGGCCACCCTGTATATTTAGAACCCAGTTACACCGAACCGCATTGCGATGGCCATCTATGCTTCTTTAGAGAAAGGCACGATTCTAAGGAGGTACTCGGCGATCACCTCCATAAAACGACCGGAATATCCGGGGGGGAAAAAAAACCGAAGAACAAAATGTCAAACGCAGTCGTTAAACTTAACCTCGATTTGTTGATTAACATAAAGGTCACGCATACTTAATCAACTTCAAAAATGTTAATCACTTTCTCAGTTAATTAACACCAGAAAGAGACAAAGAGGCGGAAGTTTGCAAACCAAAGCTCTTTAAAAAACAAAAGATATTAAGACATCACAGAATAATTGCTGTGCTTCGCTGTTGCAGAATTACATTGTTCATACATTCAGATTTAACAATGTTCAGACAAGCTTGCGACTCCAAACTACAGCCGTGCACAAGGGGGGTCGCTGAGGGTCCAGCCGCCCGCCCATCCATCCATCTCAACAAGAAACACAGCTGCAAAATAAAATTCCTCGAAAGGAAAGATTATATTAGTCACGCCCATCTCTACTGAAATTCTATGCACGAAGCAGCTTTAACTTAACGAGAGACCTTGGTAGACCCGAAGCTAGGGGGGGGGGCTTAAAATTCGTAAATGTTTTGATGTATTTTATTAATATATTTAATAATACTAAATATATAAGTAGACTAATATATTTAAAATTAATAAATAAATTTCTTAAAATAAATTTTGCATTAAAAACTTATAAATTTTAGTATACCTCTCTATAATTTCTCTTATCCTCATTATACAACATATACCACATCTCGGGGCTACTTAAGCCGCTGGGGTAATTTAAGCCGCTGGGGTAACTTAAGCCACTGGGGTAACTTAAGCCATTATGCTAAGTAAATTTTGGACACTGGTTCTGGCAACACTGTTTTGAGTTTGATTGTTAACTTTCATGCCATCAATTCCATATTTTGACGAAGCTTTGGGCCACATATTTTAATAGTGTGTATGTTTTAAAATTAAGTTTATAAACCTTTATTTGTATTTAGGATAATTTCGTCATAAATTTATACAGTCCATAACTTTCATCGCCAAAATCACATTTTTAAGTTAAATTCACTAAAATCATTTTTAAACATAACCTCAAACAATACTCTTACGGTTGTTATACTTCCTAGATTATATTTCCATTTTGTTTTGTTTTTTTCAATATTTTTAAATTCGTCGTTGCTCCCTGTACGGAGTAACAAATGCCACCGAACAGGAGTGGCTTTTGCCGTCCTCATCCAGGATAAGGACGTCGTCTTTTTCTGTCCTAAACAAAAACAGATCTAGTTTGAGCTTGTTTCTACGTGGGTGTCGAAAATTATTGAGTAAAAATAAATCCCCCCCACCCCGAAAACTCACAAAAACTCGCCCTGGAGGCTTTAGGTGTTGACAATTATTTGGCAATTGTGTAATCCCTGAGAAGGGTAATATAGTACCTTACACCCTTACGTACAGAGAAAGAGTTGTCCTTGTCCTCTTTCATCTAGCAGTAAAGACACTCAGAATAGCTCAACGGAGGGACCCTGGTTCGAGTCCAGGATGAGGACGGCGTCTCCTTTTCTCCAAAACCCAAAAAGCTATATATATTCCTAGCTTATATATTCCCATGTTAAATATACAAAATTCCATTGCGATAGGGGGGGGGGGTTAAAACTCTCAAAACTCCCCTGGCTACGCCTCTGATTATGAAGTACAATCATGCTAATTACATAAATAGCGTTAATATGGAATTATAAATAAAATGCTAAGCTGGATATGGTCGGCACCTACATTGTAAACTATTATGGTAGTCTGCATGTTCAGCGGCCTCTAATCTCGTACAGCAGTGGCGTAAAGAAGGGGGAGGTTCTGGGGTCTCAAGAACCCCTGGATAACGAAGTACCTTATTATCCTTAACGACGAATCGTTGGTTTCCCCCATAATTTTTGAATTCATACGCCCCTGTTGCTCAGGTGTAATTTTTGATTAGTCAAATGGAATTACATTCAGCCTTTTGTAATTTAATCAGTCACAAGACGTAAAATAAAATAAATAAATAATTAAAATAAAAAAAAAACCCGCAATTTCCAGTGGGAATTAGAACTTTTTATATTGGATTCATAAGTATTAGAAAGGGTTGAAAATGTTGGGACTGTCTCCTGAAACACACTATATCAAAAAAGCTCGAGGAAAGTCAGGGTAGCCTACACCAAAGACTGGACACGACTGCCCACAACAGCATATGCATCGAATTAACATTACTAATTCACCTACATGCCCCTAGTATGAACTTGACCTAATGACAGGGAACCACCTTCCATGTCAAATCTACGGAGTAACATGAATAATACTTCAGCGGAAAATCCTTATTGCGGTTTTATCAGCCTGTCAAACCGGTATTAGGCCGCTGGAGCATTAAGAGCCGAAAGGTTAGAAAATGGCGTTTGGGCGAGGGGGGGGGGCAAACATTGCAGGGGCGTAGTTATTAAAAACTTATGGGGGGTCTAAAGCAGTTTTCGAAAGTACCAAGTGATTTTTCGTTTATGAGGACAGTGAACTGCGGTATCCAATGGGGGAGCTTGAACACTCCCTTTTCCTACGGCACTGTGCAGTCGGGATTTAAACCAGCGGCCTCGAGTTTAACTCAGTAAAGTGTGGTATAAGTCAATGCCTATAAAACTGAGCAGCGAGCCCAGAATTAAAATGCATTGAATTGTATTAAAATAAAAAGTTCTTACTGACTAACTATTCATCGTAGTTCGGGGTTTGGCGTCCTAGGACCCTTTAGAGAATCGGATTCCTCGGAAAACTGTAGGTTCCGGCGTGGCAGGACCCTTGCCCTGTAACAAATAAAGATAAAAATACCTTGGTTAAATAAAAAATCACGTGATGATGTTTTACCAGGTTTTAGGCGCGGTGTGGTAACGCGTTCGCCTAATGCGTCATTAACCCGGGTTCAACGCCTAGCGGTGCAAAGGACGCTTACTCAGAGATTTCATAAAGCTCGCACTGCTCACTGTAGCCCGGAGTTTGGTTCCCTAGGCCTTAAGGAATTCGGATTCCTCGAAAAACTGTAGATCCAAGAGGTACGGATTCCTCGGAAAACAGTAGGTCCCGGTGCAGCATGACCACTGTAGTCCTTGAGCCGTAAAATCACAAACAATTTACCAGATTTTTTATCCATGGGCATATATAGTCCGTTCGCGAAAAATTGGTGGGTAGTATCGTTAGAATTCAAGGTCACCGACGTCACAGACGGCTTGTTTCATTTCAGTAGAGGGAAGGGCGTCTTTGATAACTCTTCTTTTACGCGCGAAAAACAGGTTATGAAAGACACCCTTACCTCTACTGGAACGAAACAAGCCGTCTGTGACGTCAGTGACCTTGAATTGTAACGGTACTACCCGCTAATTTCCCACGAACGGACTATATACATCTATCATTTACCGCAGGGTGATAACTCGTTTGTCCACCACTGAGAAAATTCGGCTTTAAATTTGTACGACAGCAAGCGTTGGTCGTTTTTCCACTGATCCGTACTCCGAGGCTTGATTTCCTGGGCGTGGAATCTGAGAACCTCCTCCGGGAGAAAAGTGAAAACTAAGTTATCTGCAAAGTTGCCAGTTCGCTGATTAATAATATCAGGACATACTAGCCACCACTAGTTGCAAATGGTTTCGTTCTGTGCATTATTGATAAAACATTAAAAGCATCTGGCATCAGGTTTTTGCCGCCCAATATAGATTTTCAAATTACTAAGATGCCATTTTTAAAAAAAGAACTGTCTGCATCGAATTTTGACTCGTTACGGGGAGGTACTTTTTGAAACCGTAATTTTAAATGCATTAGAACCTGCCTAAATCGGCCACCTTTGGAACCGGACTGCAGGTCATAGACAGGTGGTCGCTATACAGGACAGATTTTGGTATAGGCATAGCCAAGTCCCTACCAGTTCTCTCTTATAAAAAGTGGTCACTGTAATCAGGTGGTCAATTTATCAAGGTGGTCTCTTTACCAAGTTCCATCGTACATAATTTCCCTCCTGAAGACTCTACGCATCCGGATCGCCGTTTGAGCAACAATGCTCTAGGGACCAAGAACAGATATCGTATATAGATACGGTTAAACCTAATACAGTGGAACCTGGTAAAGTGATCACCTTTATAAATTGACCACCCGGATAATGTAACCACTTTTTATAAAAGAGGCCTGGTAGGGACTTAGTCATGCCTGTACTAAAGTCTGTCGTGTATAGTGACTACCTGTCTTTGGTGACCATCGCAGTCCAGTCCCAAAGGTGGTCACTTCAGGCAGGTTCTACTCCACATTCTACATCTGTCGGGACAGGGGGATAATACCATTATACATAGCTTGCACAGTGGCGTAGCAATTCAGAAATTATGGGGAAGGCTCAAATGGTTTTAAGGGATGAAGCGTTAGAGAAAATGTTTT
>QLNU02014176.1:90556597-90569207 GCA_006491805.2 Dysdera silvatica
TTATAGCATCGACGATGAATCAGAATTGCTCACGGTTGACCTTTTATTTTTTCCTGGCTAAACTCGTAGGTCAAAAATTATTCATCTGAAAAAAAGAATCACAGACGTCGAAAGATGATTGTGTTTTAAATCCTCGACTTTTCTACCCCTTTGGTGTGCCGTTTACATTTGGCCATAAAAGAGGTGGGAGAAGGTTATTCTGAAGTAGCTGAAATATTACACTTCAATCACTTAAATACTTCATTTTGAAATTTAATTATTTTTGAGCACATAAGGTAAGTTTAAGATAACAAACGCAAACGTTTGTTGAATATAACAAGTAAATTTACAACAAAACGTTAAATCAAACAACAATGTCAATCAATCAACGTTTATTGGCGTAGTGATACCGGCGCCAAATGGTAGCGGCGTGATGAATGGTGAAACGTTCGAAAGAAAATAAATATTTCTGCCTTCGGTGGGACCTGAACCCACGACCTTCCACTTGCCGGGCGGAGGCTCTACCCACTGAGCTACGAAGGACAATATATAATCTCTTTACGAACGTATATATATTGTTGCCAGTTATTTCGCAGAATGGTGTAGTACATAGACTACTATTTAAACCAAATTGCAAAGAGACTGGTATTAAATTGATCGAAATGCCCGTTGCATTTCGATCTGTTTCAGTTGCACAGTGGAAGGTCGTGGGTTCAGGTCCCACCGAAGGCAGAAATATTTATTTTCTTTCGAACGTTTCACCATCTAATCACGCCATACCATCGGCGTTGGTATCACTACGCCAATAAACGTTGATTGATTGACATTGTTGTTTGATTTAATCTGCGTAGTGTTCGATTTATATAAAATAAAAATGTTAAATATTAAAATTTATTTGCCTGGAAAAAAAAAAAGGTTCAACAGCCTTTTGACGAGTTTTACTCACCAGTCCTCCTTCGAAATATATTTTTAATTGTTAGATTAAATTCACCGTTTTTCCATCTTTACGCTTACAAGACCTATATGCTTGTCGAGTAAACGACAATGATAAATACGAACTGCGATAATTTTGTGTTGATAATTGTTTATTACTTTTGTGTTGATTGTTTATTGGTTTCGTAGAGTGTATCACTATATGATTTATTTATTATCAAAGTCCTTGTTAAGCATTAGTTATTTTAATCTGGACGGAAATAGAAACGGGAATGAGCATTATAGATCTTTTGAGTGAACATTGCATCGTTCTCGTTCACTTCAAGGAATGATTCATTCACATTTCACTGAATGCATACTTCTATTAATAAGCACTTCATTTTCAACACTTAGATAAGCTGTGATCGTTCGAATGGATTGGCAAAAAGGTTGCCATATGTACAAGAAAAATAAAACTTCCCTGTCTCCCTCCCTCTCTGGCTGCAATTCAGGCCATTTTCGAACTAAAATTATGTCACCTCCTGCCTCTTTTTTTAAGTATAATTTGTTTCCATCTTATTTTTGGTTTGTCTCCGATTTTGTGACGTTCTTAATACTGGCATGGCATCAAGAGTGATCAGTGTTGCGATCCCGCGTTATCACATTTCGGATTATCTCCAACACTCCCTTCTTCTCGGGTGTGCCGTCGTGGAAAATTTATAACGTCAATTACAGAAGACGCAACGTTGCCAAACCTCTATTAAGAAATAAAAGTTATTTTTAAAGAGAGAGAGAAACGCAGATTAGTAAAGAGATCGTTTCGTAAGTGTTAGCTTCTGGGACTTTGAGATGTATTGAACAATTGTGGCAACCCCGTATCGAATAAGTTCATTGGTGCCATTTTTCCAATAGCACGTGTTCATTCCATGTCTCCGTGTCACAGTTCGGTAATTAATAAACAAATTAATTAATAATGTTATTGCACAATTAATAGGCCATAATAAAGGGTTCTTCAACCTTTTTTCAGTCCGAGGGCCAATTTTGCTTATTCTTGTTGGTCTGCGAACCAGACTACTGTACCGGCATTAAAAATGAACAGAGGCGAATCCAGCCCCCTCCCCCCACTGGATCAACTTTCGTTGCCGTTTTCTCTAAATTCCTTATATTGGTTTTACGCGCCAACCCGAAAATATTTTCTGGATCCGTCTCTGGGACTAAATGTGTACATAACATTGAGCAATACGTATACAAGCGAGAAATATTTACAATACTAAAAATCTATTTTAGTTATTTATATTTATATTAGTCTATAGTAAGTTATTTCAGTCTATTAAAAAAAAAACTTTTAGTCTGATTTTTGGCACTGCTTATTTTTAACGAACCTGTCAATATCGGGTCTTATTTTTGATGCAATCCTAACAGTGTTTTCAAGGTGAACGTCAGTTATTATGATCCCAACTTTTGAGTTTACCAACTTCATTCTTGAAGTAAAGGGCTATTCACAGACTCACTATGGTACGCAAAAAGGGGTTTATGGGGCGTTGTAGCCCCTCCCATTGCAATGAAATTTTGTACATATACGTATGAATATATACAGGCAGACCTGTAACTCCCCCATTGTAAGCCTGTAACCCCACTTATGAACTTTCTACGTACTACTATGAGCACATGTAAGTGCTCCCAATTAGTAGCATTTTCATAGCATGCAGTCAGATGGTTGGGAAGATGTTCTTATCGACATATTTAGAGTAGAATTTAACGAGTTTCAAGATTAATTTTTTATATTTATGGTATTATTATATATATATTTATGGTATTATTACCCTCCGAGGGAGAACTAGAACGAATAAAGCTCTAGTTTGAGCTATAAGCTATACGTGGGTGGCAGAAATTATTGTATAATAAATTCCCCCACGAAAAACTCACAAAAATCTCGCCCCGGAGGCTTTCTTGTGTTGACCATATTTGGCAATTGTGTTATCCCTGCGGAGGGTAATAATACCTTAACACCTTTACATACGGAGAAAGAGAGCGTTGTTTCCTGTCCTCATTCGTCTAGCGGTCCAAGACACTCCGGGCTAAACGGAGGGACCCTGGTTCGAATCCAGGATGGGGAAAGCGTCTCTTTTTCTCCAAAATTACATAAGCTCTAGTTTGAGCTGTAATTAATACGTGGGTGGCAAAAATTATAGTATAATAAATTCCCCCACGAAAACTCACAAAATTCTCGCCCCGGAGGCTTTCTTGTGTTGACCATATTTGGCAATTGTGTTATCCCTGCGGAGGGTAATAATATCTTACATAGATAGATTTACAACTTAGAGGGAGCAAATGGCGTTATTTCTGTGTGAAACTATTTGCATTTTTCCATGAGCTGGCGGGACGCATAAAACATGTCGGCGGGTCGCGAGATGAAGGCCCTTACCATAATATAATGCAAACGTAAGTTTCAAGTGCAACAGGACACATAGAGAGGGGCTCGTTTTGTGGAGGGAAGCGGTCTGAAATTTGAACCCGTAATATCTCTGAAGTTTTGACCATAAGTGATAATTCGTATGAAATTACATAAATTGTATAAAAAACAGCAGATTTTCAATCTTTCGTCTAGGAAGTTAATCGACCTTATAGTGGCTAAGATGTTAGCCCATTCCGTCCACTGCAACATCATTACATCTAATTATCCGGACGTGGCTCGCTCCCAATTAGTCCGGATAATGAATTGCATTGCATTGCATTCGCATGCGTAAATTAAAAGAGATAGTTGCCAGTACTTAACTGGAAAGAGATTGAATAATAGTGCAGATAGTTGGAATCTGTAGGAAGTATCTATTCCAGTTCTGTCCTGTCTTCAAGTTGATACAAGTTGGAATTTTCGGTCTAAACAACAAGCTTTATATCTGTGTTATGCGCACAGATATAGACGAAGATTCTAAAATTACTGGCGGGCGGGCTTGGGCCTCCAATATTTTTGTGCGTGCATATACATAGTAGAATGCGTGTGTATACATAGTAGAATCCCGATAATCCGAACTCGGCTTGAACATGACCCAGGTTAATCAAAATAACATTTATTGAATGTTGTCGATAAAAACACGAATGTATATTTTTTAGTGTACTTCGGTCTCAAGAGAGAAACCAATACAAATGGTAGATATCGGGCATACGCGCAATATATTTAACATCAGTGTATAAAGTTCTTAACAAAGTTTTTGCATCGAAAACTTATAAAGATGTACAAAAAAAAATTCGATTTGCCTTACTTTTACTACAGAGATGAACACTCAAACCACTGTACAAAGCATGATATACACAAGATTTACAGTGAAAATCTGTTTAGAATACACTTTTAACATCAAAGAACTACTGTATTTCCATTGTCGTGTACAATGTTATACAACACAAAAAATTTGAAACAAAATTCTGCAATAATTTATTTTGAGAAAGAATATTTTCCAGGGGAGGGGGGGCTGAGCTCTCCCTGACCTCAGTCTGGCTACTGCCCTTGTCGACTGTACTCCATTCGGGATACAAATCACCGTCGATGTCCTCCATGCAAGGGCGCCCACATGGGGGGGGGGGGCTAGAGCCACCCTTAACCGTTTAAAAATTTTATTTGCCCGAACCTGCTATGCATTTACTTTCAAAAGTTTTACAGTCACATTTTAAAATAAGGTACTTTTTAGCTCATTACTAATTGTCAAGCAGTATCAATTATTTTTGTAGCGTTTTGGTATCTTGTACATTCACTAAAATTCTCAACAGCTTTGAGAAAGAGGTAATAATTTTTCTCAGGGCCCCCCCCATCTAGAAGTACTGTTTAATTTTTTTTCAGCTGCCCCCCCAAGATGTACTCGTATGAGCGCCCATGCCTCCATGTCATAGGGCTGGTCTTGAAGTCACTGTGAAACAGTCAACGTCAATTTCCCAGTTATTATCCCTAAAGGTCAACGGCTACCAGTCAGTGTAAAAGGAAAATAGTCAATCTCAGGGAAAATTCTAAAAACAGAACTTACATCCAACTGAGTCACACGTTGACAAAAAAAAGGGGGGGGAGAACTTGTAAAGAAAACAAAAATTGGGAGTAGAGGGGAAAAAGCCTCATTTCTATTTTTAAAAATTGTATCCTGGCAGGTTCCCTGTGTTCAGAACCGTGCAAACAAATGTTGCACACGTGTGCAAGCGGCACACGTGTGTCAGGAAGCTCAGACGACGAAACGACGACCTAGACAGCATTATGGTGTCATGGCCGACCAGCCTGATGACAATAAAAATGGCGCAGAATTTTAAGGGCGGACTAGCATTATGTTGATTTGTTATAATACTAGAACTGTGTGTGTGTGCGCGCGCGCGCGCGCGCGTGTATGTGTGTCATGAATAATGGCGCCTTTTTCAACTGGACTTAGTCATACTTGACTTGACATTTGTCACGCAATAACGAATATGGAAATCAGTATTATTGTGGCTTTTTAAGGTCTTTGACTTCAGTGTTTACCTTTGAAAGATCTATATCACACATACGCGCATAAACACAAAGAATAACACACATGTTTTCGAAGTAAATTTCAATATAGTTTTAATGTATTTTTTAACGTAAAATTATTTAAACTTTAAAAATTTTTGTCACAGATTTATTTTTTTCTTTCTTTAAAGAAAAAGAACAGTTTTCGTAATCATGAGCGCCCATATAAGTGAGCGTTTAAGTATTACGTAAGTAAGCACATTGTGGTGGTGGGGTCGTTGGTCTTATTTTTCTATGTTAGCCAATGTTAATTTTTGCTTACTAAGGTGGGGGGTGAAATGGCCAAAATATTGCTTACGTAATACTTGAAACCTCCCTAAGTGGCCAGGGAGGTGGGGGGGGCTTGAGCCCATCCTCCCCCAGCCGTTCAATAATTTGATTTACCCAGTTCTGCTATGCATTTGCTTCACAAAAAAAAGAAAAAAAAAAAGAAAGTTTAAAATAAGGTACTTTTTCATTACTAATTGTCAAGAAGTATCAATTATTTTTGCAGAATTTTAGTACCTTGTACAATCACTAAATTATTTGACTTGATTTTTGAAAAATTATTATCTTGAGAAAGAGGTAATAACTTTTCTCACCCCACCCCATAAGAAATATTCATATGAGCGCCCATGTTCGTAATTATTGCTGCTGCAATTATTCTGTAAGAATGTAAGTTCGTTTCTTTTAAACTTGCTAAAGAAACTGATCCATAGAAAAGGTAATTGACATGTGTGCCTCCACTTCAAGAAAGGGAACTGAAAAGGTAAATTTCGAATTCTAAGACGTTTTTAATTTAATGGCTTGTCATTGAACTTCAAGATCCCATTAAGCAGAATAAAACTAATCCCACTAGTAGGATTAATTAAATATTCCCATCAATAGGATTAGTTAATTAATCCTATTGATGGGAATACTCAACTAGTTACATTATAATTATAAAACGCAACTAATTCACGAATAATATAATATAAGAAATTAATCTTCGTTCAGTATAAGTGGCAGAATTGCAAAGCACGAAACCGATGTTACATAAATTGGACTGTGGTTTTCGTCTACCGAGCAGAAAACCCGAATTCCAGTCCCCAAAAAACTTACCCCGATCCCTCGTAAAACTGTAGGCCCTAGCACAACCTGACCTTGATTATCCTTGCGCCACAAAAAATGAGATTTTCCAGTGGCTATATAAGGAAGATGTATTATTTGTGTGTATTATGTCCGGAAAACCGTAGGTTCTGACGCAAAAGGATCATAGCTGTCCTTGCGTCATAAAAGACAACCACCCTGCCCCAAACGACAGTGCAATTAGGAGTGTAGCGAAATACAGTGGAACCTGGTAAAGTGACCATCTGAATAAGGTGACCACTTTTTATAAGAGGGAACTGGTAGAGACTTAGTCCAGCCTATACTAAAGTCTGTCGTCCAGTGACCATTACAGTCCAGTCCCAAAAGGTACTTTAGGCAGGTTCTACTGTACGTTCTCCTTTGTTACGTTAACATATTTGATGACGCAAGACCTACAGTTTTACCGAGATATCCGAACTTCTTTCACCTTGGACATTAAACGCTAGACCTGAATCTTAGCAGGGGAAGGTACTCCATAAGTGCGTGGGGGTAACTGTCAGTGGCGCAGGAGACAAGCCCCTCCCGCTGGATAACAGAAACCACTGTTTTCTCAAGGGGCGCATCGCGATCTTCTTTATAGCCGCCGGGAGGCCCCCCGCCACAAGCCTGATCACCGTAAAGGCGTCCAAAGCCCGAGCTTTGAGAATAGATTATATTCTGAGCATGTGCGTGGACCACGCACATGCGCAGAAGGATTGTTCACCGTGCAGTTCCCACTCCTGCTAGAGTCTAGTCCCAAAGCCCGGGCTTTGGACGCCTTTGCGATGATCAGGCTCTGCCCCCACGAGTTTTTAATCGCTACGCCACTGATAACTAGCCAAATCACTGATTGTTTGAATTTTTATAGCGCAAGAACAACAATGGTTATTTGGCGCCAAGTAAGGATTGTAAGCCAAGTAAGGTATTTTGAAGGTCAAATTTTTTCGAAGGACCAATTTAAAAAAAAAACAAAAAAAAACAGCAGCTTAACTTTTCAAAACATTCTATTTGACAATTTGCAATTGCAAATCTTGTAATTAAAAAAACAAGACTTCATAAATGATTTACGGCAAAAAAAATAAATCAAAATGTCGATTATTTCACCAGTTTTTTCAAAAAAAAACTTTTAAATAATTACGCCAACGATTAACTGTTTGATTCGTTCAGCTTTTTGTTCTGGAAGCGGCTTAATGAAAATTTAATTGCTGTTTTTAACTGCGTCATTTGATAAAACTGAACAAAATAAAACCAAGTTAAGGCTTCAAATGCTTTTTTGTGTTCTCCTCGCAGCTTTTAAAGAAGTCCTAAGCAATTTGCCTTAATGAAGTTCTTACACTTTTTCGATCGCGTTTTTTGATTTTCTTTCACAAAATTCCCACTTACTGCTCATTCAGAAATAACTCGTACCCATGGATTATAAGTGAGCTTGCTACTCATTCATAAATGACTCGTACCAATCAATCACAAGTGAGCTTGCTGCCCATTCATAAATAACTCGTACCCGTCAATCACAAGTGAGCTTGCTGCTCATTTATAAATGACTCGTACCCATCAATTATAAGAGAGCTTGCTTCTCATTTATAAATGACTCGTACTCATCAATTACAAGTGAGCTTGTTTTCTAATTCATAAATGACTCGTACCCATCAATTACAAGAGAGCTTGCTGCTCATTTATAAATGACTCGTACTCATCAATTACAAGAGCCGCACAGACCTGTAGCCAGGATGAAGCGGCAAGGCAAAGGGCATATGGGAATTGTTCCATATGTATATGTTATATAAATAGCTTGATGGGGTAACTGGGGCCCATGCCCCTACTGGCCACGACTTGTCCTGACAAATGAGCTTGCTGCTTATTTGTCAGGCAGTTGTTTTCAAAAGGTAACTAATAAAGGATTTCAAAAATCACTAATGAAGTACTTTAAAAGAGTTCAGTCCTAACTTGCAAAACATGATGACAGTATATGCAGTGTTGGATTAAGGTTTTCATGGACTCTAGGCCGAAAGGATAGAATGAGCCCCCAAAAAAGGGCCCGTTTAACAGCGAGAGTTTCGGCGGAAATTAACATATATGTGTGTGTGTGTGTGTATGTGTAAAAGGTGGTGGTGAAAACAACAGACAGACAGCTTTTAGAAACCGTTTCATTTTGGGTTAAAATTTAATTTTTTTTTCAAATAGGATATTTAATTCCCTTGTGCATAGCATTGTGCTCCACCCATTCTTATATAAAAGCTTGTGTGCGCGCGTACACACACACACACACACAGAGAGAGAGTTTTGGCTTTTTTTAGCTAGGAAGTTCTTAGCTTAGGAAGTTCTTTAACTTAGGAAGTTCTAAACTTGTAGTGGAACCGTTTGATCTTGTAAAGTATCTACAATTTAAAAGAAACAAATCAAGTTGAAGACAGAAAGCTTTTCAGTTGTTACGCCTGTAAGCGCCCTTGCGTTTCCAAAGAGCATGCATGTGACTGTATTATCTGTAGGCGTATGGACTAAACAAATTGGGAACCAAACCCGAAAATCGTGAGTATCAGGTTGCGTGCTCGTATCACGTCTGGTTCACCAATTGAAGAAACAAGTTTTGAAGTAATGAAGTAATTCATCCAGTTGAAATTATACTTATTAAAAGCTTCAAATGTTTATATTTATCATTAATACACGCCGAAAGATAATTAAATTACAGTGCAACGTTAAAAGAATTTTATACGTGTGCACACTTCGATGGTAAACGGAAGATTGATTTGATTTTAGAATTCAGAAAACAATTACACATAATTATACAATATACGTTGCCAGATACGGAAAGTCAACTTATCTACATATGAAAAACATCATATAAAAGGAAACAATTTGGCAATTTGCCATGTATTTTAGTAATTGAACTTACTAAGATTTATTTTCTTGCTATTCTCAGTGGCAACAGTTAAGAAAGCCTGCTAAGCGAATATACAGCTTTTCTATTGTGGTTATCCACACCTTTATAGAATTGAAGGCGATGGTATAAGGCAGTGGTTCCCAACCTGGGGGGTTGTGAACAGGTTTCGGGGGTCGCCTCAACTATTTTTATAAAAAATTCATTTCATACCAAATGTTTCCAACGCTTTTACAACAACATGGCTACACACATTGCAATATTTTACTAATGGTTGTTAACTTTATATCTGTAATATAAATTAGTATATATATATTTAATACAACACGTATAATTAATATATATTTAATACAATACACATAATTAATATATAATACATATACATATAATTAATATAGCATAATTTATATTTAATGGGTTTTCTTTACTCTGTTAAAAATGATTTCATTACGCAAATGTGGTAGCGACGGAAAGGGGGCGCAGATCTACTTTGGATTATTTGGCGACTATAAAAGAGGGTCGCGGATTATTTGGCGACTATAAAAGTAGGTCGCGACTTGAAAAGGATTGGAAACCATTGGTAATGATAATGCAAAAATAGATATAGAAATATACGAAAGTTTATTCATTAAAATAACGTTTGAATTTAAAGAACACTAGGGGCGGGGGGGCTACATACACCTAATTCCAGCGTGTTTTGCTCCCCGTTTCTCCTCTAATCAATTCAAGTCCTGGACTGTGTTATATAGATCGCAGCTTACTTCCCGAGACGTAGGCCAGGGCGCTGTGGGGAAGATGGAGCATCGCTAACATCAAAAAATTATCGTGGAGTGCAATTTCGACCCCTCCACACTATCTCCCATTCCTTGCTTTACTGATGGTTACGGCTTTCCGTTCTTCACGCAGACTAAACATTGCAATGAAATGAACTAGCACTGTATTAATGTTTTGCTGGCTTTTCTCATCGTCAAGAATTATGGTCATTATCAAGTTTCGACTCACATGGACCAAAACAAAAAAACTGATTTTTCTGACAAAATTCCCTAATTTCTTTGACTTCTATCTATCGATTTAACTGAACTGCGGTTGCGGGGGAAATGGCTTTACATTCGTGAATGATTTAGCCATTATATATAGAAGATAGGGAAGTTTTCTCTTTCTCTCTGATCTCTTCAGGTTTGACATGAATGACGTTCTCAAAAGTGTCAATTTTTGAACTGCGACATTTTTCCATGAAGAGGGTGATTTCATTAGAAAACCATTGCAGTTTGATTGAATTTAATAAAAAATATTAAGTTACAGATGTCAGATACAAAAATATCAGAAGGTAGCAAATACAATAATATCAGAACGCGGAAAATTCGTATTGGAGACGGCATTAGATAAAACGAAGACTTAATATATTAAATAATAAGAAAAAAAGAATAAGAAATTAAATAATAAGAATAAGACAAATAACATTTTCATAAGTTTCTTCGTTCTGTTTTTAATAGTTGTCTATAAGGAGAGATAATAGGTTTAAATTATGCGAAATTGTGCCTACATTATTCCTAAAATATATTTTTGTACTATAATAAATAAATAATCAAGTACTTTGACTATTTTGTTGAATCCAAATAAACCTCAATGTAGCATAACGAAAACATGCTACATTTGTTTACAAAAGAACGCCACGACTTCGGTGTACGAAGCTAAAATAGAAAGAGAAAAATAAAAACTCACTTACAAATACAAATGGGCTGAATTTTGTGGGATTTATTAACTTACGTTTAAAATTCAGTATTAATTGTTGACCACATCATCTAATGCAAGGGCAGACACAGACTTTCATTTTGTGGGGGGTGTGGGGGGGGGACACGGGCAGAATTTGCCATGGTCTTGGAATAACACCCTTCATTTATCATGAAAGTTGGAATTTTTTACAGTGAAAAAATATATTTTGGGGGGTCATGACCCCTGTGACCCCCTCCACCTGTTCGCCCTTGATCTAATGTGACCAATAAAAAACAGGATATTATATTCCGCTACGATAGCCAATAATTACGATGATGTGAAAACAATTATAATCTTTAAACGGCTATACTAAAAAAATGCCATTTTGTGAGCTATGGCTTTCTTTTATAAAGCGTGAGAAATGTCTTGAATTATATATAAATAATTATACATAAAAAATCATATCAATATATGTTGTATCTTATTCATATAGTAAAAAACAAATAAACACCTTTTTAGCAGAGTCCAAACAACCGTAGTGGGGGTGTGAAGAACTTGCTTTTATTACGAAATATAGATAAAAATTCGGAACCGTGTAAGCTTGTCAAAGAATAAAATTAAAATCTTAAAGCTTACACTGTGCTTTCCAAGCTCAGTTTATCAGCTGTTGCTAGGGGTAACTTTTTTCTCCCCTTTTCATGCCACCCACTCAACCGCGCATCTCGCCACCCCTCCGTACTCAGAAATGAGGACGACCCAGAAGGGGCTCTCTATTTAATTTATCTATTCTGTTCACGGCGCAATTAGCTGAATAATGAGCCTCTCAATACGAGCCGCCCCATTGTGTGACCCCACGTGGATTTAATTATCTCCCCCTATTAGGAATCGGATTTCACCCTCTTAATAAGGAACGTCGGTGGATATATTTTTAGATTTGACTCGAGTTGAACAATGCCATTCTTACCGAATGATTGAAAGAAAGCTTTTAAAATGTAAATGCAGAGATTTCTGAACACATAAAGAAAGGTAGTACATTGCTTAATTCCAATATATTATCTCTTCCAGCCGCTATTTATATATTAAATATAATATATATGATGTAAACGAATTATATATAATCTCTATTTTTAAAAAGTACGTAATCCACAAAAAGTTTGTAATGATGAAAACGGTGTATATTAACATGAATCAGTTCCCCAGGCTCTGCAGCAGCCTATAGGAGAAACGTTAATAATAAATACATTAAGAAACAACCTTTATCAACTTTTTTAGGCGTAGTAATAGTAATACCGATGTTATGGCATGGTTAGATGGTGAAACGTTCGTAAAGAAATGTTTTAAAAATACGCTTATATGTAATATATATTTACACGCTATATACAATATATATATAAATGCAATATATACGTAAATACATATTATATTTATACGCTAATATGTTTATATGTTTTAAAAACACACTTTAAATACGTCCGTAAGGGATTGAGTGTTTGTCATCTGTAGCTCAGTTGTTAAGAACACCTGCC
>QLNU02014176.1:90569307-90580163 GCA_006491805.2 Dysdera silvatica
AAACATTCTATTTGACAATTTGCAATTGCAAATCTTGTAATTAAAAAAACAAGACTTCATAAATGATTTACGGCAAAAAAAATAAATCAAAATGTCGATTATTTCACCAGTTTTTTCAAAAAAAAACTTTTAAATAATTACGCCAACGATTAACTGTTTGATTCGTTCAGCTTTTTGTTCTGGAAGCGGCTTAATGAAAATTTAATTGCTGTTTTTAACTGCGTCATTTGATAAAACTGAACAAAATAAAACCAAGTTAAGGCTTCAAATGCTTTTTTGTGTTCTCCTCGCAGCTTTTAAAGAAGTCCTAAGCAATTTGCCTTAATGAAGTTCTTACACTTTTTCGATCGCGTTTTTTGATTTTCTTTCACAAAATTCCCACTTACTGCTCATTCAGAAATAACTCGTACCCATGGATTATAAGTGAGCTTGCTACTCATTCATAAATGACTCGTACCAATCAATCACAAGTGAGCTTGCTGCCCATTCATAAATAACTCGTACCCGTCAATCACAAGTGAGCTTGCTGCTCATTTATAAATGACTCGTACCCATCAATTATAAGAGAGCTTGCTTCTCATTTATAAATGACTCGTACTCATCAATTACAAGTGAGCTTGTTTTCTAATTCATAAATGACTCGTACCCATCAATTACAAGAGAGCTTGCTGCTCATTTATAAATGACTCGTACTCATCAATTACAAGAGCCGCACAGACCTGTAGCCAGGATGAAGCGGCAAGGCAAAGGGCATATGGGAATTGTTCCATATGTATATGTTATATAAATAGCTTGATGGGGTAACTGGGGCCCATGCCCCTACTGGCCACGACTTGTCCTGACAAATGAGCTTGCTGCTTATTTGTCAGGCAGTTGTTTTCAAAAGGTAACTAATAAAGGATTTCAAAAATCACTAATGAAGTACTTTAAAAGAGTTCAGTCCTAACTTGCAAAACATGATGACAGTATATGCAGTGTTGGATTAAGGTTTTCATGGACTCTAGGCCGAAAGGATAGAATGAGCCCCCAAAAAAGGGCCCGTTTAACAGCGAGAGTTTCGGCGGAAATTAACATATATGTGTGTGTGTGTGTGTATGTGTAAAAGGTGGTGGTGAAAACAACAGACAGACAGCTTTTAGAAACCGTTTCATTTTGGGTTAAAATTTAATTTTTTTTTCAAATAGGATATTTAATTCCCTTGTGCATAGCATTGTGCTCCACCCATTCTTATATAAAAGCTTGTGTGCGCGCGTACACACACACACACACACAGAGAGAGAGTTTTGGCTTTTTTTAGCTAGGAAGTTCTTAGCTTAGGAAGTTCTTTAACTTAGGAAGTTCTAAACTTGTAGTGGAACCGTTTGATCTTGTAAAGTATCTACAATTTAAAAGAAACAAATCAAGTTGAAGACAGAAAGCTTTTCAGTTGTTACGCCTGTAAGCGCCCTTGCGTTTCCAAAGAGCATGCATGTGACTGTATTATCTGTAGGCGTATGGACTAAACAAATTGGGAACCAAACCCGAAAATCGTGAGTATCAGGTTGCGTGCTCGTATCACGTCTGGTTCACCAATTGAAGAAACAAGTTTTGAAGTAATGAAGTAATTCATCCAGTTGAAATTATACTTATTAAAAGCTTCAAATGTTTATATTTATCATTAATACACGCCGAAAGATAATTAAATTACAGTGCAACGTTAAAAGAATTTTATACGTGTGCATACGTCAATGGTAAACGGAAGACTGATTTGATTTTAGAATTCGGAAAACGATTACACATAATTATACAATATACGTTGCCAGATACGGAAAGTCAACTTATCTACATATGAAAAACATCATATAAAAGGAAACAATTTGGCAATTTGCCATGTATTTTAGAAATTGAACTTTTTAAGTTTATTTTCTTGCTTTTCTAAGTGGCAACAGTTAAGAAAGCCTGCGAAGCGAATATACAGCTTTTCTATTGTGGTTATCCACACCTTTATAGAATTGAAGGCGATGGTATAAGGCAGTGGTTCCCAACCTGGGGGGTTGTGAACAGGTTTCTGGGGGGGGGATCGCCCTTCAACCATTTTTAAAACACTTCATACCAAATGTTTCCAACGCTTTTATATTTCAACATGGCTACACACACATTGCAATATTCTACTAATGGTTATTAACTTTATATCTATAATATACATTAATATATATATATTTAATACAACACGTATAATTAATATATATTTAATACAATACACATAATTAATATATAATACATATACATATAATTAATATATAATACATATAATTAATATATAATACATATAATTAATATATTATAATATAATTAATATAATATAATATACTAATATATAATACATACAATTAATATATGATACATATAATTAATATAATATAATATAATTACTATATAAATACATATAATTAATATATGATACATATAATTAATATAATATAATATAAATAATATAATATAACATATATATAATTAATATAATATAATTTTATATTTAATGTGTTTTCTTTACTCTGTTAAAAATGGTTTTATTATGCAAATGTGGCGGTGGCGGACAAGGGGAGGGTCGCGGATTAGTTGGCTACTATAAAAGAATGTCGCGGCTTGAAAAGGATTGGAAACCATTGGTAATGATAATGCAAAAATAGATATAGAAATATACGAAAGTTTATTCATTAAAATAACGTTTGAATTTAAAGAACACTAGGGGCGGGGGGGCTACATACACCTAATTCCAGCGTGTTTTGCTCCCCGTTTCTCCTCTAATCAATTCAAGTCCTGGACTGTGTTATATAGATCGCAGCTTACTTCCCGAGACGTAGGCCAGGGCGCTGTGGGGAAGATGGAGCATCGCTAACATCAAAAAATTATCGTGGAGTGCAATTTCGACCCCTCCACACTATCTCCCATTCCTTGCTTTACTGATGGTTACGGCTTTCCGTTCTTCACGCAGACTAAACATTGCAATGAAATGAACTAGCACTGTATTAATGTTTTGCTGGCTTTTCTCATCGTCAAGAATTATGGTCATTATCAAGTTTCGACTCACATGGACCAAAAAAAAAAACCAAAAAAACTGATTTTTCTGACAAAATTCCCTAATTTCTTTGACTTCTATCTATCGATTTAACTGAACTGCGGTTGCGGGGGAAATGGCTTTACATTCGTGAATGATTTAGCCATTTATATATGGAAGATAGGGAAGTTTTCTCTTTCTCTCTGATCTCTTCAGGTTTGACCAAAATTTGGCCTGAATGACGTTCTCAAAAGTGTCAATTTTTGAACTGCGACATTTTTCCATGAAGAGGGTGATTTCATTAGAAAACCATTGCAGTTTGATTGAATTTAATAAAAAATATTAAGTTACAGATGTCAGATACAAAAATATCAGAAGGTAGCAAATACAATAATATCAGAACGCGGAAAATTCGTATTGGAGACGGCATTAGATAAAACGAAGACTTAATATATTAAATAATAAGAAAAAAAGAATAAGAAATTAAATAATAAGAATAAGACAAATAACATTTTCATAAGTTTCTTCGTTCTGTTTTTAATAGTTGTCTATAAGGAGAGATAATAGGTTTAAATTATGCGAAATTGTGCCTACATTATTCCTAAAATATATTTTTGTACTATAATAAATAAATAATCAAGTACTTTGACTATTTTGTTGAATCCAAATAAACCTCAATGTAGCATAACGAAAACATGCTACATTTGTTTACAAAAGAACGCCACGACTTCGGTGTACGAAGCTAAAATAGAAAGAGAAAAATAAAAACTCACTTACAAATACAAATGGGCTGAATTTTGTGGGATTTATTAACTTACGTTTAAAATTCAGTATTAAATCTAGTATCTAATACAGTTTAAGTTTAGTAAATAGTTAAATTTAGTAAGTATAGTTAAGTTGAAATCAGAAGTATAGTTAAGTTTAGTAAGTATAGTTAGTTTAGTAAGTATAGTTAAGTTTGTGTAGTATAGTTAAGTTTAGTAGAAGATATATAGTTAAGTTTAGTAGAAGTATAGTTAAGTTTATTAAGTATAGTTAAGTTTAGTAAGTATAGTTAAGTTTAGTAAGTTTAGTAAATTCAGTATCTAATGCAAGGAGCAGACACAGACTTTCATTTTGTGGGGGTGGGGGTCAGGCAGAATTTACCATGATTCGAATAACACCCTAATTATCACGAAAGCTGGAATTTTTTACAGTGAAAAAATATGTTTTGGGGGTCATGACCCCTGTGACCCCCTCCACCTGTTCGCCCTTGATCTAATGTGACCAATAAAAAACAGGATATTATATTCCGCTACGATAACCAATAATTACGACGATGTGAAAACAATTATAATCTTTAAACCGCTATACTAAAAAAATGCCATTTTGTGAGCTGTGGCTTTCTTTTATAAAGCGTGAGAAATGTCTTGAATTATATATAAATAATTATACATAAAAAATCATATCAATATATGCTGTATCTTATTCATATAGTAAAAAACAAATAAACACCTTTTTAGCAGAGTCCAAACAACCGTAGTGGGGGGGAGGTGTGAAGAACTTGCTTTTATTACGAAATATAGATAAAAATTCGGAACCGTGTAAGCTTGTCAAAGAATAAAATTAAAATCTTAAAGCTTACACTGTGCTTTCCAAGCTCAGTTTATCAGCTGTTGCTAGGGGTAACTTTTTTCTCCCCTTTTCATGCCACCCACTCAACCGCGCATCTCGCCACCCCTCCGTACTCAGAAATGAGGACGACCCAGAAGGGGCTCTCTATTTAATTTATCTATTCTGTTCACGGCGCAATTAGCTGAATAATGAGCCTCTCAATACGAGCCGCCCCATTGTGTGACCCCACGTGGATTTAATTATCTCCCCCTATTAGGAATCGGATTTCACCCTCTTAATAAGGAACGTCGGTGGATATATTTTTAGATTTGACTCGAGTTGAACAATGCCATTCTTACCGAATGATTGAAAGAAAGCTTTTAAAATGTAAATGCAGAGATTTCTGAACACATAAAGAAAGGTAGTACATTGCTTAATTCCAATATATTATCTCTTCCAGCCGCTATTTATATATTAAATATAATATATATGATGTAAACGAATTATATATAATCTCTATTTTTAAAAAGTACGTAAAAAAATCCACAAAAAGTTTGTAATGATGAAAACGGTGTATATTAACATGAATCAGTTCCCCAGGCTCTGCAGCAGCCTATAGGAGAAACGTTAATAATAAATACATTAAGAAACAATCTTTATCAACGTTTTTTAGGCGTAGTAATGTTAACGCCGATGTTATGGCATGGTTAGATGGTGAAACGTTCGTACAGAAATGTTTTAAAAATACGCTTATATGTAATATATATTTACACGCTATATACAATATATATATAAATGCAATATATACGTAAATACATATTATATTTATACGCTAATATGTTTATATGTTTTAAAAACACACTTTAAATACGTCCGTAAGGGATTGAATGTTTGTCGTTTGTAGTTCAGTTGGTAAGAGCACCTGCCGAGATAGCAGACGGCCGTGGGATCATACCTCACCAGACGCAGAAACATTTCTTTTCTTTACGAACGTTTCACCATCTAACCATGCCATAACATCGGCGTTACTATTACTACGCCTAAAAAACGTTGATAAAAATTGTTTCTTAATTTAATCTGCGTAGTGTTCGACTTGTATAAATAAATAAATTATTAATCAAAATTAACGAGAAGGGACACAACATCGGCTTGAATTCAGAAAACAATTTATATAAAACAAAAAATAATAACATTTTCAGGGGCAGGTAAAGCACTGCATGCAGGCACTACCACGGCGTGCAACAAATCCATGTTGACGAGGAAGCCTCAAATGCCTGGTTGACACATGAAACGTTGCAGCTCGAAACTGAAGAGTTCATAAACATCATGCAAAACTACATTATCACGAACAAAGAACTAGTTGAAATGAATCCTGAAAAAAAATTGGACAACGATAGATGCCGCCAACGTCGTCTTACCCACAGAAACAGACTACAAGCGTGGACATGACCAGGTGGCCAAAATAAAACACCAAAAACTAGTTATTAAAACTAATTTAGTGACAATTGAACTACCCTATTATAAATATGATCCATAAAATATTTTAGATAAAGAAGCACATAAGGACAGGGCAATGATAATTAACAAGACAACACCACACAACTAACCAAAAGTAACCCTACTTAACAAAACTACCAAAACGCAAGCGTTATTGATACACGTAACAATTCCAAACACAAACAAGATTGCAGAGCAAAATCACCAAATACCAGACCTGAATCAAGACCCCAGATATGAAATAAAAAACACGTGGCATATGGAAAGAACTGACATTGTACCTATAATTTTGTCAGACACGGGACATATATAAACCTCACTGCATAGAACCGTAGAAATGTTTGAAATCCACCCCAACACCTACATTAAATTACAGAATGCCACAATTTTAAACACATGCTGAACAGTCAAGAAGTTTCTAACACAACCCGAATAATCTACGGAAGAGAATATTTGAGTACTTGAACAATGCCCCTCCCAAGTGTAAATCGCCAAGTGCGAAACACGTGTATAAAGTATTAATAATAACAGATACAATTGTACAGAAAGGTTAAAACATATTCAGCGTTTCCAAGCCTTCCCCAAGAGCTCCCTGTGTCGTCCCTCATAAAGAACGGAATCTCTGGAATTCTAAAAAGACCGAATCTTTGCACAGAAAAATAGGTTAACACATATGGATAGCTTCTAAAAAGTTCCTAATTTAAAAGCGGGGAAATGATTCACTTCGGTGAACGTATTCTCCCTCTTTCATAATTATTCTTTTAAGGAATGCATTCGTTAGGAGCTCACTCTTTCGAATCATACATTCACAGGAATAACCGTTCTTTTGAACGAATGAATTACTGTTCTCGTTCACTTCAAGAGTCAGTCATTAGCATTCACTTTAAGGGTTGACCATTCTCATTCACGTCAAGGATTGATCGTGTCTAGTTCATTTCAACGATTAGTCAGTCTCGTTCACTTTGGAATTGGCCATTCCTATTCATTATTTGGATCAGTCATTCTCATTCACTCTAAAGGTTGACCAGTCTCATTCGTTTTAAGGGTCGATTTTTTCGTTCACCGCACACTTAACACTATTTAAAAAAAAAAAGTACTAATTTTGGGCCTCCCCCTGGAAATAAAAATTGACGTGTTTTTACTCAAAATCGTGTCTTCCTCAGAACTAAAGTTTTCGTCAAGGTGGGGCGTTTTTAAATGATCACTCTGCACAAAGAGTGTCGTGCATGAGAAGTAGGCTCGAAGATGTTATTTTTATAACAGTTATTTATTAACTTGGAAAAACATTCGTACGCTTGCAATCCATGTGCCGTTGACGCACTTGATACATTATAGCATATGATTATGCTGTTTGAACAAAACGTGATATCATGGAATTAAAGAAAAAACAGAAAATACAAGATACAATCTGGTAGCGTCCTCCCCATATGATGTAATTTCCAGAAGTCCCGCTTATGCGCCAAAATTCACGTAATATTTCTGTTTTTGACCAATCAAAATCTCACCAGGTTACATATGTTCATATGACGTTCGATGCGGTGAATTCTCTGCGGGTAATTATTAGCCAATTAGAAATATCCACTATTCCTCTATTCTGTACTACATTTCCAAAGGGACAATATATGCTTTAAATTTGAGTATTTTTAGGTGTTCCATATAAATTACGATTTTAAATTATTAACACATATAAAATACACGACAAAAAGTATTATACGTTGACACAACCTCCATCCGAGAAATTATTAACAGAAATGATCATACCGGAGCCGTTTCTACTACTATATTACTTCTACTACTATGTTACTTCTACTACACTAGGCCAGAGTAGGCGACCGCCTAGGGCGGCAAAATGGCGTAAAAAAATAATTTCAAATCAAACAAAGAAAAAATGTAAATGAGGAAAAATTAAAACATCGAATTGTTTTCAAAAGCATATGAAACAATTACTTAAAAAGTCTTTATTTTGACGAATGTAAAAATGTTTCATGGTTTAATTTTGCACACTTGGCGCAGTATAGCCCAGATGCTCTTGCGCCATAAAAAAGCCAATCAATCAATCAATCAATCATTAATTTTCCACACAAGTTCTTCTATATTTAATGCATTTAAGCTGTCTAGCTCTGATAATACAACGTTGTGTTTTGTAATATTACTCCTTTAATATTTCAGTTTTCAAAAATATAAAATGTTGAAATTAAACGATTATAACATGTAGCAATTGTTTTACTATTCGTAATACCTATTATAAAATAGCGTATAAGTCCTAATATGAATAAATGAATTAACGGAGTTAATGATTAAAATATAATAAGAAAAGAGAATTACATTGCTATACCGCTGGATCTTGATAAAAGGTGGTAGGGGGTATAGTCGAAAAAGAATGGTGGTAGTAACTAAGATGGATGAGGCATTTTCAATGCTCACCTGGGGGGTGCAAAAACGCCTGAAAACAGCTCTTCATTCTATTTCAATGGGGGACTTAACCATGGACTCAACCAGTAATGTAGAGTTCTAAAATTATTGGGGGCGAGGAGGCAAGCATATCATGAATATTTATACATTACAATATATATATATAAAATCGCAAATTATTTCAAATTATTGGGGGTGGGGGGGCTCGGGCCCATATAACTCCATGTCTATGCAACCTTTTCTAAAGGCCAAAGAGCATTTTATTTATTTTAACCTTTTGATAAGTTAAAATGTCACGGTTTTAGTAATCACACGAATTGACGATTTTATTATATGAGGGATAAAATATTCTTTGAAAAGATCGCTCGAAAAGAGGAGTTCAGAAGAAACCTTTTAGCGTGCATCATTGCAAAAACGAAAGGTTCCACGCGCCGTTACAGCGACTCTAAGAAAACCTATTTGACATTACAAAAAACGGGAATTTAAAGTACAGATCAAAGAAAGTTCTATTTTGGGTTTCGCTTCGGGAAAAAAAATAAGGAAATAGAGAGGATAAATGTTGAGATCGGAATTCCGAAAAAAGACCTCGTCTATGGAGAACTCTGCGACTTAAAAAGATTGAAGCAAATAGACGTACGCGGTTCGTGAAAACGGTGGAAAATTGAATTTAAATCCCCTACTTTGTTTTTACATGTAGCTCAATACTTAAGGTCAGTCACTAAAAATAGAAAATAGCTCCATCTTTCTCGTGTAAATCAATTTAGAGGGTTCATTGAATTAAAAGGCGATGCAGGGTCAAAGGCGCCAATTTGCTCCCAAATGTCATCCACATTTCATCGAACTACGAAATGTTGGAGTGTTCAATTTAGCTGTATACTGCAGTAGTTTAATAGCCATAATTATTAAAGTGGGTCATTTTTAAACGATCATCGTGTATAAAAGGTTTGTAAGATGCACCAGTTGTAAAATAAATTACGCTATTTGTATGTTAGGCCCGGTTTTTTTTTCCCTAATTGATCAGTTCGCATCCTTTAAGTCGTTGTTTCCAATTTACCTCCTTGCAGCAACGTCACTTTCGCGTCTCTTTCATCACACCTGCCCTGATATGTCAAAATCAACATATTTGTATCTGGCATCACGGCTCGAGTGCATTGTTTTCCCTAACAGTAAATCAGGAGAAACCCACACTCACAATGTCATTACTACTATCCATATTGGAAATGTTTAAATGAAACCGTGGCCAAGGGCTGTTCGAATCGACCAATAATGCGGTGTAAGTTTGGGGAAAGGCTGTCTGTCGTCAAGAGGAAAATCTTTTAGCATAAGACGATGCGGAAGGGATCGATTTTTGCCTGGAAGTCATTTACTTCTTTTCGTTGGGATTTAAATCCGCTTAAAATCGCTGCTAAAAGTCTATTTTTAGTAACACGGACTACGAGAGTTACCAGCGCGAAGCGCATCACTTTCTAGAATAAACGTATTATACATCTCCACTATCTTAACTTTTCTGGCAGTTAACAAGATTAGGAAATTTATAAATTCCATGCACTTAGCTAAATACGAGTTATTTCAAAACCTTTCCAAAACACGAACAACTTACCCTAAATCTATGTATAGAATTGGAGATTGGTCTCCGTACTCGTTCATTCATCTTCTTTATAGAATTCTAATCCATTCACTTGTTTCGTGGGATGCTAATTCATGAATTGCTTTAGGGAAAGAATTTTAATTCACGAGTGGGCGTTGCTTTACAGAATTCTACTTTGTAAAGTACTTCAGTTAAAAGTGGGAATTCTTCCATGACACTCTCTCTATAGTTACTTCATGACACTTGATTTATAGTTACTTCATGACACTTGATTTATAGTTACTTCATGACACTTGATTTATAGTTACTTCATGACACTTGATGTATAGTTACTTCATGACACTTGATGTATAGTTACTTCATGACACTTGATTTATAGTTACTTCATGACACTTGATTTATAGTTACTTCATGACACTTGATTTATAGTTACTTCATGACACTTGATTTATAGTTACTTCATGACACTTGATGTATAGTTACTTCATGACACTTGATGTATAGTTACTTCATGACACTTGATGTATAGTTACTTCATGACACTTGATTTATAGTTACTTCATGACACTTGATTTATAGTTACTTCATGACACTTGATTTATAGTTACTTCATGACACTTGATTTATATTTAAATAAATCGAACACTACGCAGATTAAATTAAACAACAATATAAATCAACGTTTATTGGCGTAGTGCGACTTGCAAATAACTACTTTTCGTAATTTGG
>QLNU02014176.1:90589703-90602218 GCA_006491805.2 Dysdera silvatica
TGGACTTTGTATAATAATATGGTACGCTGTTAGAAATAGGAGATCGCAAGCGTAAGTTCAAACGTTTCTTCGACGTAAGAAAGGTTCAGTTTTAATACTGAGTCACAAAGTCAAACCACGACGATTAGAGAGATACCGGGACGATAAACGCCAGCAATGACTAATCTAATCGTTTACGATGAGGCTGCACGCAGCGTTTATTGACTGCACAACTGAATGTTTAACTCGACGGTAATTGGAGCATTTCTTTCAACTAATTTTCCGTTGTGTTATCTGCTCACAGCATCGAAAGACGCATAAAAGGGCTGAGATACATGCAACCGGCACCATGATGGCGAAGCTAGCTTAGCATCACCCACCTGCGTCGTAGTCTTAAACCTGACTACGGCGCAGCTTAACATTATCCACCTGGGTCGTAATCTTAAACCTGACTACGAAGGAGATAACTGAGTGTTTAAAATTAAGTTAAATAATAAATTAGCGATGAAAAAGTTATTTTAATTTTAAAATTGTAGAGAAATTTGGGCGTAAAAAAGTGACGATTTTTATGAGTTCAGTCGAGAATTTTTTTTTTTTTTCCAGAGTTGAAAGGGTAGCCATGGTCAATAGAGGAGCCAATTCTTGGGGACTCAAATCCCTATAGCTCTTGAGAAAATATTTAGGGGGAAAGGCTTCCAAAATTGATGAAAAGTAAATATATGCAGACTATAGTTGTCAGTGATAGAAATAGCATGTAAAATATGTTAATTGTTACATTGTTTTGTCCCATCTCTGGTTGACTCACTGGGCTGAACACGTGGGTTCTTCCATCCAGAGGCCCCTCAACATGTTCTTCAAGTTGGAGCCTTAATGGTTCATATTATGTTGCAAGTCCTATCTCTAGTGCTTCATACAATAAACTGGCTAGCGTAGAGACCTGGTACCAAACGCTAATGGCCTAGCTATAGGTCAGTTTTTCATGCATATTTTATAAAACGAAGGAACGCCTATAGTGTTCTGAGGGATCTGAATTTAGAGCAGCAGCTCCTTCCCAAATCATGCTCCGCGAAGATTCGAAAGAAACGAAAAAAAAAAAAGAATGGCACCAAATCTCACAATTATATGTTTGTGCAGTAGTGAACCGTGTACAGGGTATATTAGGTAGGACTTTTACTTCCATCTGAATAGGAAGGAAAATGGACTTAGGCATGCTTCATTAGGTCCTAAATGAGTAGTAGGTCAAAATGAGTGGTAGGTCAAAATGAGTGGTCGAATTCATAGCTGAATTGGACACTATCCTTATTAGGGAAAGGTTTAGTTTTCTTGCGCTAGACGACAATCGACCTGGTGCCAGATTAAGTACAACAAACCTTTTTTTATATTGGGTAAAATTCCACCACAATACCTATACGTAGGGCTGTAATTTTATCCAGCACGAGTTTCATTATTTTAAAATATACATTTTTTTAGAATGTACAAGTTTTTTTTTTCTTTAAATAAATATCTGCGAAGTTCGAGATTTTTCTCGACAAATTTTGCATTTTTTTTTCCGTGGAAAAAACACTAGCCTACTTAACAGTAATAGACGCTAATGTCAAAATATTATTCTACATCTACATCAGATATTTCAGACTCAGCTAATTAATAATGAAAGTAAATTTATTTGTTCTTTAGGATGTGGACTTTTTTTTCCCCAAGTGAAAAAATATTTATAAATGCATATTTTTTTCATTATAAGTGCACATAAAGACATATTTTGGGCATCACGTGTTTGCATGCACAGTTTGCTGAGGGTGTTTTATGCATATAATCCGTGCTTTTGTGACAAGAGCTGTCAGGGTCCAAAGAGGATCGCTCAAAGCATGCCCGTATCCAGATGGGGGGGGGATCTTAGGGCCGGTCTCCCCCCTCCGAAACCTTTTAATGGGATTTGACTACGACCTTGCATGCTGTGTTTTTGGGTTCAAATGAGTTTTATTAGGTAAAAATGAGAGGGTTTTTTGGGGGGGGCAAAATTGGGTTTTATTAAAACAATTACTTGGGTTGTTTTCAAATCTTTACACAAATGAATAATAGTAATGTACTAGAGGTGTTCTATACACCTCCAGTATCTGTTGTTTATATATAATAGAAAACGACCAAAAAAAACATAATTGCAATAAAAAGTCATTTTATATACATCACATACCTGCCAACTTAACATAGAAAAAATAATTTTAAAAATAGTCTTTTTTTTATGTATTGCTTAATTATTCCATAAAATTAAGGGTTTTTTAATAATACTTATATATATTATTCATATTTTTATGAAATGGAAAATAAAGTTAGTTATATGCAACAAAGTTATAATACAACAGATTATCATCACCAATTATTATTTATGAAGAATCATACAAAATCAACTTTCAAACTTGTGTGGGGATTTATTTTTAAAAATCCCTATTTAATGCAAAGGTACAGTTTTTTTTTTTTAAAGAATTGCAGAAAAATGAAGATATACATCAAAAACAGAAAACAAGGCTGAAAACCAAAGATTCCGTTAAAAAAAATAAAATAAAAGATGATTTGAGAGCTATGCCATCACCAATTTCATAGATAAAGTACAAGTTTCTTAGTTCTTATTTCAGCTCACTCTAAAGAATAGAGAAAAGTTAAACTTGAAATTTCAGTGTGTGCATCTTTTGGTCTTAAATTCAATTATATCTAATTTAACAATTTTCTTCTTTTGAAATTAGTACATGTAGTTACACTTTTAAAATATAATGTACATTTAAAGTGCACCTAATTGCATTTCCTTAAATGTAACTTTATTATGTTCTGGCTAACCTAATGAGGTTTTCCAACAAGTAAAAATTCCCCCAACTTTGTTCCAACATAGTAAATAACTCTCAGTTATTCATGAGATGCTATGGCAGGAACATATTGGCAACTCTAGTTTTAAATTATTTAGAGTTTCATAATTATTCCTTACCATTTTCTAAATAACTGAGACACTGGAATTCTATAAGATAATTACATAAAAAGGTTAAACACTGGTAAAATAGCAATGAAAAAGATCACTCAAGCTTTCGGACGCATCAGCAGCAGTCCTTCATCAGGAGTAATGACGATGCACATCGTCATTGGCTGAGGCTTTGTGACTAAATCTTTACCCCTGCGCTACCCAGGCAGACATGGACAAAATTCTATTTCACAGTATATTAATTAATGTATTGATATTTTTTTTTTAATTAAATTTGATGTATTTATATTTTTGTAATTAATTTTATGCATCTATATTTTCGTATAATGTTAATGTAGATATGTCTTTGTTCTTATAATTAACTTAAACTAACATTGATTTGTAATCCCAATGTATATTTTTTTGTTGTTCATGTTGCTGCCTAAATAAAGTTGCTAAAAAAAAAAGTTTAAAAAATTAGCGCTATAGCAGCAGAAATTAACATAATAATAAGTTAGAACTGAATTTACAAAAGTCACTAGAGACATTGTTTCTTTTTTCTGTTCTTGTTGCCATAGTGTTCTACCACTTTCCATTAGGGAACATACGTCCCCAGAAACATTGGAGGGTAATATTCCACATACGTAATTGTATATGGCAAATAAACGTTCATGGGTATTTTTCAATTAACCAGTTTTCTGCTGCATCTTCTTGGGAAGTAAACAGCCTCTTCCCTTTATATTTAGGGTTCATTATAGTTGCTAAATAATAAAATGGTTGGATAGCTTGATGCATTCTTTTGAATGCCATTTCCTTGTAAGATTCCAATTCCAAACGTTCTGCTAAGCGAAGCTACGATTCTACAGAATAGGATATATTTATATTATCTGATTGAAGGATGTTTAAAATTCAGCTGACTTTTATCAACTGTTTTATCAAGTTCAAAGGTTCTATGTAAATTTGTGCATTACGGAGAAGTATAGTAATATGATTTCGGATATCGTCAGCATGCTCGAATTGAATTTGCACATACTTGTGATCATTTTGTACACAGTATTGGGAAAGCGGGGGTTTTTTTTTGGAGGGTTTTATTAAGTGGAGTTTTTTTTAGGTCGGGCAAAATTGATACAACCCTGTTTCTAACTGTTCTATCTTACTTCTTTTCGTGAACGAACAGTAGCTCATCGCTATAATTTATACAGCACATCCTTCGTAGCCACTAAATTTTTGCTTACAACGCAACAGAGGCAAACAAAATTGCCAATTTATGGATTTGTACATGGTATTTGTTTATAGTGAAAGTAGTAGTAGCGGGAAAGATAGTAGGAAAAAGACTCATGGCGGCTCCAACCCATTGCTTTTTTTTTTTGAGAGAGAGAGAGGCTTCGGTGGAACTTTAGTTGTTTAGCCACGTCCTCAATTCACAAAGATAAGAAAAATGAATGAATCTAACCAGGGGCGCAGTAATCCAAAATTACGAGGGAGCATATTGAATTGTTTTGTGAACTACTAGTGTACAATAAAGGTTTCTCTCTCTCTCTCTCTTAAATATCTTAATAAATATCATGTGGTTCATGTTCCGTGTGAAATTTAAAAATGTAAATTGATATCCGATAAAATGGGGGTTTGACCTCTCCGAGCTCCCCCCCTTCCTACGTCCCTGAAGCTAACAATGGAACCTACAGCTATGCGAATGTTCGCAAAAAATAGTCCTAAGTTTCTACGTATACAAGCCGCCGACTAATCAAATTTAGTTTAATTATGAACACGTCCCCCACCTCCACCACTGACCTAATGCAGGAAATATAAAACTGTTAGCGACCCTTCCAGCAGCGTTTTCGAAATAAAATCCCAGGTACGCAACTGTTCAGTATATGCGGCGGTGAGCCTACTCAGAAGAACAGTACCATCTACGCTCCTGTCAATACTTTTCACATAAATGAACTTACAAGTTCATCAGTCTTTTTTAGCACGTCTCGGAACTTTAAGAATTAATCCTAGTTTTATACGTACAACAGAAAACAAGAAAAAGTGATGTTCATCTCTGTATTCAATATTTTATATTACTAACGTTTCCTGTTTTTAAAGAAGAGGCTGTTTTTTCTCTTCAATTCAGAAAAATTTTCATTTTTCGGAAGAGGACGAAAACTAATGAAGGCGAAAAACATCACACAGTGAAGGAACATGGACGCACGAGAAAGGAGAATGAAAGTAAAAAAGAAAAACTCGTTATAAAACAATCCCAAACATACAGCAATAGACAACCGAAGAAAAATCAAATTTCGTTTACAAGGCCTTCTCCGAGGAAAAATATTAAAATCCCGTCGAGAGGCCATCAATTCAAAAAATGTCAGAAGAAATTCTCATTTCCTCTATTTATAGAACCGTCGGTATTTTGACGGAGATGATATAAGTCTCTTGTTTTGCAAGTTACATTGCTGATGGAAAAACAGAAACGGTGGAATAGAAACGTCAGTTACCAAGTAGTTTGCATTTCGAATGCTAAAACCAAGTACCTTCTACAAATGTCTAACTTCTTAAAGAAAGTGGCAGAAATATTACATAGTAAATCATCTAGAGGTTCATAAGCGGGTATAGAGCCACAACTCCATATATTAATATGTATACATATACAAAATTATATCGTAATGGGGGATTACGACGCTTCCCAACCCACCCTTGCATATGCCGGTGCAGTAAATTACCTGCATTTCATCCCCCACCCCCTTTTGCCATTTCTTAACACATATGAGTGTGTGTATATTTATGTTTTATTAAAAGAGAAATTAAATATACAGGCGCCCATGGATATATGGGCGCCCATATGAGTACTTTTAGGGGGGGGCTGAGAAAAATTATTACTTTCTTCTCAAGGCTGTCAAAAATTTTAGTGAATGTACAAGATACTAAAATGCTACAAAAATAATTGATACTGCTTGGCAATTAGTAATGAGCTAAAAAGTATCTTATTTTAAAATGTGACTGTAAAACCTTTGAAACTAAATGCATAGCAGAATTAGGCAAATAAAATTTTTGAACGAATTGGGGAGGGGTTCGAGCCCCCCCCCCTATATGGGCGCCCATGGGCGGTTTTCTTTATATCGAAGGTGATGGCTCCAAGATAAAACTTCAATATATAGAAACGATATTCTATTTTGTGCATATGCATTATTTGATACAGTGCATTTAGAGACACATTTCCTAAATATTGGGCTTTTCCATGTACAGTAAAACCTCTGAATATCCGACACTTCGGGACAGGTACTATACCTTATTCGGGGGGGGGATAAGGGATAACAAGCACTGAGAGTGAAGATTGGAAAAACAGTGTCCGTTAAATAGAGGTGGTCACTATTGGGAATGTCCGTTAAGAGTTTACAGTAAATAAATGAATATGAATTACATTATATACAAATTACGTTCATATCGGTAATTAAAAACAAAAATTAACAAAAAAAAAAAGTTACGTGTACTTTATAAAACATATGTATTGCACTTATGCATATGTATGCACTTGTATGCATTCACATTGTTAAAAAAACTTTCCAATGTCAGAGGATTAGGATTAAGTAGGCACTCCATATTTTGGATTCAAGCATTTTTTAATGATAATCATAGGAAAAAATAAAGTTATAACTAATAATAATAAATGAAGTAAACGCAATAAGACTGGACTCGAAGCAGTTACCGTTGGATTACAGTACAGTTCTTTGACAGCTAAGCGGCTGAGAACAGCCATGCATAGTCTTTTTCTCGTATATCCGGCATATTCAATTCAGGGTAAGAGGGTTTTTCCACTGTTTCGGGGGTGGGGGGAACTACCAACTTAAACTGTAGCGATATTGATACTGTTAAAAAAATGAGAGCTTGAAATATTAGGTAAAAAGATGTAGGAGCAAAAAAAATTCACTGCCCTATATGTATAAATATACCAATGGCAGGGGCGGACACAGGGGATTTGTCACAGGGGTCATGACCAAATATATTTTTCACTGTAAAAAATTCCAACTTTCATGATAAATGAAGGGTGTTATTCCAAGACCATGGCAAATTCTGTCCTTAACCCCCCACCCCAATGAAAGTCCGTGTCCGCCCCTGACCAAAGGTGGATGCTTTGAGAAATAACCCGTATGGTAAATAAATATGCCTTTATGTGTCGGTGAGACCGCACGATAATTGCAACGTTCACAAGTATAAATTTCAACGTTAATATAATACATAGCGAAAAAGATAAAGGTTATATCGATATCATCTACATCAGCGGTTCCTAAACTTTCCAAGACCGCGGACCCCTCTTCGAAGATCACTCACCCTCGCAGACCCCCAAGAATTAACTCAAAGTTTAACGCCCCAAATTTGCATCATACATATTTATTTCTAGTGTTTCATCACTAATTTTCACCATTTAAGGAAGGAATTTTTCGTTCCCTCATAATTTATTCTTAGCATTAAAGAGTAAATGAATGCTTTTGTTTTAGTACTTTTCCAAACCTTTGTGGAGCATTAGAAGGGTCTCGCGGACCCCCGATAAGATCCCGCGGACCAACAGGGGTCCGCAAACCACAGCTGAAGACCCACTGATCTAGATGATTACATCTATATTATCTAGATTATCATACCTATATTGTCTAAATGATCATATCTATGTTGTCTAAATGATTATATCGATATTATCTAGATGATCATATCGATATTATCTAGATGATCATATCGATATTATCTAGATGATCATATCGATATTGTCTAAATGATTATATCGATATTGTCTAGATGATTATATCGATATTATCTAGATGATTATATCGATATTATCTAGATGATTATATCGATATTATCTACAAGATTATATTCACATAATCCAGATGATTTTACTCTTTCTTTTAAAGGAAATTTGTAGTCATTGAAACACCAATTAATAATAAAGTCAAAAGACGTATTACGTAAAATAGGAATTTCAAGTAAAACTGTACGAAACCTGATAATGTCCGGCAATGGCAAAACCCAAAACAACGAGTTTTATGCACACTGTGGAAAGGGGATAAACACTTCGAATGCAAACTGATTTGCTTACCTAAAAAAAGAAAGAAAAGAACTATTTTACAAATTTGAAAAATTATGTAAAAAAAAATGTGGTTTTTTTTTAGCAAATGACGTCATCTAATTTGATAAACAACTAGTTACATACATTAACATCCCGTCAGTAATAATAATAATACATTTTTATTAAACCCGATATACAATATTTCGTGATACATAGCTTGAGCAGTATAAAAGTTATAGAAATGTAAGAGAAGATCTATATTAAATTATTTTAAGTTTTGGGTTAGAAATGGAAGAGAATATAAAGCGGAAGCTTGTTCCGAGATTCTCTTCCAGAATGCGGTGATGTTGACAAAAAAAAAAGGGGGGGGGGACAATGAGTCCCCCCACTCCTTACACGCGTACGTATCTGGTTTTGTACTCGCTTAAGTGTGAATCTCTCCTCACTCTTACTGGTCGGTTGTATTTTTAAGGCGTAAGGACAGGAAGGGTCATTCTGCGCCTTCTCATTGATAAATCACGTCTAAAATATCAATATTATTGAATTAAATATTAATCAAATCATTTATGTGTGTTGCACATCAATTTTTAGTCGTCTCAGTGGAAAAACGTTTCAAAGATGCAGGAATACACAGGTACGAACGCCGCAAATGTATTTTGGACTGATTGATTGATTGTTTGGCTTTTTTATGGCGCAAGAGCATCTGGGCTATACTGCGCCAAACATGGTATATAGATGGACTACTTAAACGCGGTCTTGAAGACGGAACTTACTTTTTCAATAATTGAAATTTAGAAAGGCTGTGCATATATATAATTCACTTAAGCACAAAACCACCTCGTAAATAATCCCATAAAGTATAGAGCAGGGTTTTCCAAAATGCGGCCTGCGAACAGTGTTAATCAGGCCCGCCGGCAATTGTTTGGAATGAAAAAGAAACCCAAAAAAATGTTCAGTTTTTCTTTTCTTTTTTCAAAAATCGAGAAAACGGCATGGGTGACCCCTTTCTATATTGCAAATAAACAAAAAAGTAATGTGAAGAAACTCTGAAGAGAGGTGGTTTTTTTTTGGGTTTTTTTTTAAACGAAACTTGCTGAATCCGCTGGCCAGCGAAATCCGCGAATAATTTGTAAGTGGCCCGCTGCCCAAAAAGTTAGGCAACGCTGGTATGGAGTAACATGCCAAATTTCTTATCTTTTATAGATGCAACATCATCGCGATTCGAGTCACAAAACGCGACCCATAAAAACCTCTCGTGAAAGCACCCGAGACGCTAGGTTGAGAACCAATAAAAATTTCTACTTGTTCTATCTTCGTTTGACAGGCAAATATGTACATAGTCAGATTATTGTAGTGGACTTGCATTGTTTACGAACCTCCAATTTACGGAAGTTACAGACCTCCGGTGCCGAAAAAATGTCAATTTCCATTTACGAACTTCCGATATTTGTTTTTTGTTTTTTTTGGGGTGGGGGGGCGTATGAGTTATAGTAAACTCAAGAGTCCATTTCAAACCTGAATTTTCCGAACAACAGACAAATGCAAGAGCTCTATGTTCGTTTATTTATTTATTTACTTTTTTAAAAAGGAAAATTAAAAAAAAAATATATATATATATATTACGTTTTTATATTTGACGTTTTTAAACGAATATTTTAACTTGGTCATTATTTCTAACATTTTTATTAATTAACGATGTTAAAATATGTTTATTTTTTAACGTTGTGAAAGTACTTTTCTTGCAACTTGGATAAATCGGTATTTTAATTAATAATAAATTGTCGTGTAACGTAACTCAACGTCACATAACCCCCAAGATTACGCAACTGATACCAACTTGCAAGTATGACACACTGTTACATTGCATAACTAGAAGCCATGCAATCTCAATGTTACATTACGTCACGTCACATCACATCATATTGCGTTACGTTGCTCGGCCCAATGTCACGTAATCTCCTAATCACAAATTTTGCTACGCAATTTTAAGGGTCAGCATCGTCTCGTCACTCCAGTGACGTCACGCTACGTTGTTAAAAGTGCATAGATCAGTGTGCGGTTTCAGTGGAACGTGCATACTTCTTGCTGTTTGCGTATATTGCTCACAGCATATTATTAAGTGCCTCTACGGTCCGTTCACGAAAAACCGTCCGGTGGGGTAGTTAGAAATAACAAGAGGTGACGTCACAAACGGGTTAAATGCTTACAGCAGAGTAGGACTCCAATTTCAGGCCTTGTTTTTAGCGAACGTTTGTCGGTGCCAACAATTAATATATATTTGTGAATACACTGCTGTAAGCGGCGGGCCGGTTTGTGACGTCATCGCCCGTTATTTCTAACGGTTCCACCGGACTTCTTTCGTCGTGACTGACGTTTCTATTAACCTGTTCACTTGTGTGTTTCCCGAGACAGACAGACAGACAGACAGAAACAAACAAACTTAAAATCGATTTTAAATTGCAATGATAGAATATTAACCCATTTTCACCATAAGCGCATATATGCACGAAATTTTCCTGGCCATTATCACCAAATCGCAGATATGCGCGCTAGATTTCTGCGCATAAAAACAAAACACTAGCGCGCCACAGCACGCATGCATGCAGTTAGTGGAAGGTGATGATTGCAGGGTAGGTGGTATACCATTTCAAGTACTATCATACTGTGTCAAGCTATAAAATTTAAATTTCTTAAATTATTTGCAATGTATAACTTCATTGAACTAAATAAAATTATAAATTCTTTGTGTACGCCATTTATTTATTTGAAATATTTCTAATTTTTATACAATAAAAAAATTTTGGTGATATGGACCAATTTTCCACTTTTTCGAATGATGCAAATGGGTTATACGGAAAGGTCGTTTTTTGGCCCTGCAGTGGTTCCACGTTTGCCTAGTGTACGGTTAACCCGGATTTGATTACCAACTGTGCAAGAAAAAAAAAGCACTTAACGACGAATTTGCCTGTGAAATCGTATGATATTGGGGACTTGTCACGATGGATTGTGGTTACTCTTTTGTTTTTGAATTGCAATGTGTTTATAGTTACATGAATTTTGTAAATGAAATGAAAAGTTACAACTATTTTTGGCAAATAAATAAAAATTGGTTGATTGATTAACTGCTGACCATAGTTTGGAGTTGGTTCCCTAGACCCTGAAAGGTTTGGATTTCCTTCGAAAACTGTGGGTCGTGGCGCAGCATAACCCTTACTATCTTGTCGCCATAAAACCGAAACGAACAAATGAGAAGGTCTTTGAAGAAAGGCACGATTTACGCCGTTCAAGGTTAAAAGATAAGTAGAAGCGAAATTCTCCCTTGATGCAGTATAGCCCAGATACCCCTGCGCCATAAAGATCCAAACGAACAAAACGAAATTCACACCTTCGCAGTCTTCAAAGTACAGTCGCTTCTACGGTGGGGAAATGGTTTCTGATCGTCTCCGAATGGAAGTAAATTTAGTGTCGAGTTTGCGGGGAAAATTCGGTTTCGAGACAACGTAGTCCTTAAAGGAAGGGGTGGTCTTTCAGCGAGGTTTTGTGGCATTTTGTTTCGCAACAGACCTCAAAATTGTATTCTGAATTGATGATATTTCGCGTCATTCATGAGGTTTCATTTCCTCGTACGAATTAATCCTCTTACCCGCATTGTTGCAAGCCAGCCTCGTCTAACCAGGCATTCAAGAAGTATGTATGTCAGTTAGGAGCTCAAGTCGCAAAACTCAAATAACACGAGGGTGTAGGAGAGGCATTACACCAGCGTCACAGGCCATGCGTGAGTAAGTCCAAGGTGAACAACAAACCTGCCATTGCTGTATTTCACGGTTTATTGTCTACGAAACCTCAACATAAAAACTGCTTTTAGTATGACGGCCCGAAAGTCAATCACTCCCTTGTGGTGGCAAGAGCGATTTCATGATTCACCGTTATAAAGTAGTTAGTGGCTTCGTTTCTTCTCTCGTCACTTGATCATCATTTGCGGCCTTGTCGTGCGTGCCCAATATGGTCAAAGCCTCTGCAGTTCCGGGCAGAGTAAAGTTATAAGCTGGTCGTTAGGGAATATTGCCAATTTTCAAGGAAAGCGAGATTAACGTGTTGAGGTATTTTCAAAACTATTGTGTATCTTACAACCCCTGGAAAAAAGTTTGGAATCAACACATATGGTCTATAAAATTTCACACCATGGTGAAATTTTATAGACCACAGGGGTTGATTATAGACGATACGGTATTTTAAAGAAAATAAATTCATTAAATCGAATTGGTGTATTTACAAAAATATACATTGTTTCTAAAATTTACATGTAAAGGGATCATTTAAATTAGCAGTATTTTTTAAATTATTTAATTTTAACTCACAACACCGTGAGAAAAAAGTATGGAATCATTTGAAGTATGGGGAAAAAAGTATGAAATCAAAAGCTTATTTATGCAAATTTTAAGTGAGTAGATGACGCTATGATTACATAATACCCAGAATTGAATTCTGAGCGGAGGTATATATAGAAAACCAGCATCACTTACTTTTGTTTGTTTGGATTTTTATGGCGCAAGA
>QLNU02014176.1:90602318-90642793 GCA_006491805.2 Dysdera silvatica
GCAGCATTTTTTAAATTATTCAATTTTAACTAACAACACCGTGAGAAAAAAATATGGAATCATTTGAAGTATGGGGAAAAAAGTATGAAATCAAAGGCTTGTTTATGCAAATTCTAAGTGAGCAAATGATGTTATGATTATGTAATATGCATGGTTGAATTCTGAGTGGAGGTAAATATATAAAACCAGCATCACTTTTGTTTGTTTGTGTGAATTTTTATGGCGCAAGAGCATCTGGGCTATACTGCGCCAAATTGCTCTCATATCGTTAGTTAGCAAAGAAAAATGGCACCGATAAAAGAGCTCAAAGTTCAAGTTCAGAACAGAATAATTAAATGGTTAGCAGAAGGAAAAACTCAGCGAGAAGTTCTAAAGACGTTTTCTTGTTCTCAATCCACCGTTTCAGAAATTTGGAAAAACTGTCAAGAAACGAAAAGCGTGATGAACATTCATCGTTGTGGCAGGCCTCCTACAACTTCTGCTCGTCAGGATCAAACGTTAAGGAAAATATGTAAAGGTATGATATTTTCGACATCAAAATATAATGATCAACGGAAAAAATACCTAAAGCTAACGTTTGTGATAAAACAGATAAGAAAACGTCTATGGTGTATGGGTTTCGCTTTTGTAAGGCCAAGGTTAAACCTAAACTTGCAACAAAAAAAAAACATAAACAAAGCAGATTGAAATAGGCAAAACGAAGGAAAAATTGAACTGGTATGGGCTGGAGCACAATGATATTTAGTACGAGTCAAGAATATGCACTGATAGATGTGTGGTAATTACAGTGGAACATTTGTTTGGCGTCTAAAAGGAGAAACCATGAATGAAGATTGTATGAAGTTCCGCAAAAAGTTTCCTACATCTTTTGTGATCTTTGGAGTGGGGGAGTATGTCGTCCGAAGGTCCAAGTAAATTATGTATAGTAAATGGAACCCTGAATTCGGGAGCCGCCCTCGAGATTTTAAACACTTTTCCCATTGCAACGATCAAAGACCAGTTTGAGGATGAGGAAGTCAGCTTCGTGGACGACAATGCCTCGTGTCATAGGTCTCGTTTTCTTAAAAATTACCTTTCGGAGACAAACTACAAGACATTGGACTGACAAACCTGCAGTCCGGATTTGAACCTAATTGAAAATCTGCGGTGGAAACTTAAATAACTTGTAAAGCAGCAGCCGACAAATAAAGAAACATTAAAAATTGCTATTAAGACCGCATGAGACAAAATTGAACGAGATGACTGAAGAAAACTTGCAGCCATACCAAAGAGAATCCAGGTTGTGTAATCAAGGCCCGTGGAGAACATACCTGCTACTAATTAAATAAATTCTAATATGATTCCATACTTTTTTTCCCCGTACTTCACATGATTCCATACTTTTTTTTCCCGTACTTCACATGATTCCATACTTTTTTTTTCCCGTACTTCACATGATTCCATACTTTTTTTTCCCGTACTTCACATGATTCCATACTTTTTTTCGCGTACTTCACACGATTCCATACTTTTTTCCCGTACTTCACATGATTCCATACTTTTTTCTCGCGGTGTTGTCAGTTAAAATTAAATAATTTAAAAAATACTGCTTATTTAAATGATCTTTTTATATGTGAATTTCAGAAACAACATATATTTTTGGAAATATACCAATTCGGTTTAATAAATTTATTTTCTTTAGAATACCTTATCGATTTTGGTGAAATTTTATAGACCATAGGTGTTGATTTCGAACTTTTTTCCAGGGATTGAATATCTGGGTTTGAAGGGAAATGGGAACGTCGAGGAAGTTTCATTGGTGACGTAGGGCTCCTAGAAAAGAGAGCTGGCGCATAGCCGCCATTTTCCTGCCAGCGTATCACGTGATCCCATTCACTGCTGTGTTGAAGTTGAGTGATTTACAAGCGTGTTATTTTTAAAACAGTAAGGTAAAATGGGTGAGTGTTCCGATAGGAATTGTTCTAATCATTCGAGGAATAAACATAGAATGCAGTGCAAGTTTGTTTTGATTATTTGCATTATAATTTTACATTAATCGGAAACTAAGTTACGGTTGCAAATTGTATTTATTGGCGACATCTTAAAAGTTGCGCCAATGTTTACATTCGTCGGGTAATCGCGAAGTGTTCATTATTTTTATGCCAAAATAGCGATCATTGCTCCAAAACTGAAAACCTTTATCGCCAAGGTAAATGAAACCGGAAGTATGTAGAAAAATGGCGGCCGATGCGCCGTCCTATAATTCTATGGACGTCTGCCTTTCTTCAAAAACCTTTTCATTTGTTCGTTTCAGTTTCATGGCATCAGGACAGCAAGGGTCATGCTGCGCCGGGACCCACAGTTTTCGGAGGAAGCCGAACCTCTCAGGACCCATAGAACCAATCCCGAACTACGATGTGCAGTTAATCAGTCAATCAATCAATCAATCAACTTTTATTTACTTGCCACAATAGTTGTAGTAACTTCTCAGTTCATTTACAAGATTCCATGTTATGCAGTATACCAGATGCTCTTGCGCCAAAAGTCAAACAGTCAATCCTTATTATCATGGCGCTCATACGAGCACTTTAGGGAAGGGGTTGAGAAAATAGTTACCCCCATCTCAAGACCGCCAAACATTTTAGTGATTGTACAAGATGCTAAAATGCTACAAAAATAATTGATACCGCTTGACAATTAGTAATGAACTAAAAAGTACCTTATTTTAAAATGTGACTGTACAGATTTTTAAAGTAAATGCATAGCAGAATCGGGCAAATCAAGTTTGAACGGCTGGGGGGGGGGACTCGAGCCCCCTGCACACTTATATGAGCGCCCATGCTTATTATATAAGGTCCTACCGCATTATGTTTTACTATGACATAAAGACAGTGAAAAAAGGATTACGTCATCCACTTTATCTACAAACGCCCATTAACAAAACTAAATATCAACCGAAGTAGGGCTAATCTGCATTGGCGAGGGCGCAAGAGTCAGAGTTGGTTGGTTGTATTTTTATGACGCAAGGACAAGGGTTATTCTGGGCAAAACAAGGTAGAGTCAAACAGATAACATACAGATGTGTGAATATAGGCAAGCAATGAAGTCATTCAGCGTACGACAAGGGAAAAAATTATTTTTTGCCTTATAGAGAACAATAACATTAATTCTAAATGCGGAAGTAATTCTTCCATGGACCCCCAAGGTCAAGTGTGCAGAATGCTCTATTGGAAAACTTGCATGCAAACGGTTCTGTATGCGCATAAGACAATGACTTATTCATACATCAACAGATATCGCATTCATAACATCCATTATTAGAATTAGGCGGAGTTACGCCCGACTCCGATAACTAACCACTCCGATAAGTCTCCTGTAATTAGGCAAGGTATAATAAAGACGTTATAATCGGTATTTCTAATCAAACTTGCCAATAATGGATTGATTCGACCAGGGATTCTAAAGGGTTCAGTATAAAACTTCAATAAGATCAGAAACAATTTGTCATTAAACGTAATAGGATGGGGGCATGCCCATTTTCAGAGCGGGAAATTAGGAAACCCCCTCCTCACCCGAAACTAAATTTGCAATAGAAATGCAAAAATGCGTATAATTATTTACTTGTTAAACTTGTAAAAGGGTCGAAAAAGCTCTCAAATCTTGAACTATCAAAATTCTGACAATCAAGTTTCGTTTTGTAGCTCATTAATTTGAAAATATTTTAAAGAAATAACAACAGAAACCATTTTCTTTAAAACAGGGACATTATAAAAAAATTAAATTTCAATGGTAAAACTACAAATAAAAATTTACAATCATGACTGAAAGCAAAATTGGCATTTTCTCATTTATTTTTGTACGGTCTATTTCAGCAGTGTAGCTTTTCAAAACTTCATAGGGGCTAGAGTGTTTAGGGGGCCTTGTGGCTTCAAAGAGATTCTGTGATACGGTCTTAAAAAGAAAATATTATGTATTGATATCCGGGGGACTTGAACCCCTAAACCTCCCTTTCCCATGCCACTGATCCATTTATATTTTTTTACGATAAAGGTGACACAACTTTATTCGTTTTTTGTTTTTTTAAGTTTAAAGCCCTCCCAAAATTAAATCCTGGCTGCAGCCCTTAGGTGGGGGGGGGGGCCCCGATCTGCTAAACAACCCCGAGGCCATGTCCTATATTCGACTTCAATTTTTAAAATACCGACGTATTTTCATAACAATAATGACGATTGTTTTTATCATCCTTTCTCTCTGTAAATATGTAATGAAATCAGTCTATAACGATATTCAAGGAATCGGGAAAGACACCGTTATAGATAAGGCTGAACGTGATATACTCTACATCTGTCGGAACGGAAGGAAAATGTCGCTATAAGCAAATTATCGTTATAGGCAGCATCGTTATAGACAGATTTCACTGCGTATATACATATACTCTTTCTTCCTCCTTTTATACGAGCTTACATACATATACAGTGAAATCTGTATATAACGATATTGTCTATAACGTTATTTTTCCCCGGTTCAGATACAACGTATCATATTCATACTTATCTATAACGATATCTTCTCCCAATCCATGGAGTATGTTATAGATGGATTTCATCGTGTATCTGAATATTTCCCCTTGTATGATTGTATAAACTTCAATAGAAGAGAAGTTGGGCGCATATGTCAACTGGTAAGGCATTCGACTTGTAATCGAAGGGTTCTGGGTTAGTGCCCCTGTAGCCCCGTCCTTTTTTCTCATGTCCGTATGTCATTCTCAAATCACTTTATATATATATCATCATCATCATCATATTCAACCATTATCTATCCACTGCTGGATGAAGGTCTCTCCAAATGCTTTCCACACAAGTCTATCCTGGGCCATTCGTTTCCACGTCACCCCAACCTGTTTTCTTATTTCATCCACCCATCTAGTTTGAGGACGTTTTCTAGGTCTTCGGTGGTCTCTTGGAATCCAGTTCAGAATTTCTGTTGTCCATCGTTGATCAGTTCTTCTTGCAATATGCCCAGCCCATCGCCATTTCAGCCCTTTTACTTATATACATTACTATTTCTTTATATATATATATGCATGAACAGGCGCATGCTTACAATAACTAGAAAAGGTCGAAAACGAAATACGGGAGGGGAAGGGGAGGGCAGATGAGAATCAAGAACATTAATTTCAAAATAAAAAAGCTGAAACGGCAATGGGTTGAGCACAGCCAAAATAAACTGACCAATAATGGGCACTTGATATCCTCAACTGGATGCCAATGGGTCATCAACGACCTGCAAAACATCCTCAGACGAGATGAGTGAATGAAATAAGAAAACAGGTTGCGATAACATAGAGTTGTTTAGTATAGACATTTATGGCGAGTCCTTCATCCAGCTGTAGATAGACAGTGGTTGAAAATAATAATTAACTAATAGGAGAAGAGAGAGAGAGACAAGAAGAGGTATGCATATAGCCAGATAAGTAGGCAAGCAGACGTAAAGGAAAGCAGACACACATTTAAATTTAAGTTGTCAATCTATTGATCGGTTATATTTTTATGGCGCACAGTCAATTCTGCGCCAAACGAGACGAGATCGTGTATACAGTAATTATCACTTAAGAAAACACTTCCTGGCATGCCCGTATTATCCAAAGGGTAACTTAGGGACCGGTCCCCCTCTCAAAACTAAATTTTTAATGGGACTTGGCTACGGCCTTGCATGCTGTGATTGTATCGATACATGCTGTAAAAATTTTTGAACCCCCCCGCCATATTAAATCCAGGCTACGACCTTGCTTCATGTTGACGTATTCTGCATGAAACGTCCGTTACGTCGCAAAGTTCTGTTTTCTGAAAGACGTAGAATAATGATTGTTCGGCATAAATTCTGTTTCACATTTCATTCAGTACCTAGAAATAGAGTTTACACCAAAAGATAGCCCCCTCGTCTTACTCGTTAAGACGAACACGAAAATTCTACGCTTAAATTACCCCGACTTTAACACAATGCAACTTTTTATGTGCAACGAGTTTCCAATCACGTTTTTACTTGTATGTAAATCAGGATAGCTGTGCCTGTATACGGGTTTAAGAATATGAAGGTAGATGTATGTTGTCGCTTGACATTTGTAGTATAATTTTGTAGTCTTCGTTCATTCAGTCTTCTTTCAGTCAACTATGAAAAAATGCATTTAAAATCGCATTTCATTGCATTTACACCCCGAAATGCGATCCTCCTCGTCATGATGACATCAATTATTGTTGTTGATGATATTAATTCTTAAAAAATGTGATGAGTGTAATTATTTAAATAAAGGAATAAGTGATGACATATTAAACTGCGTATTTACAGCTGTTTCGTCAGATGTGGTTTCTACCTTCCTCAGAACAAATTTCCAGGAAAGTTGTCGACGTTTGGAAGTTGTGGAAATTCGTTCGGACGACGGCAGAACGTACCTCTGCCAAAATGACTATAAACGAAGCATGAAATTATGTATTTATATCTGTGTTAATTTCGACATTACCATAAGCGTGCGCAGAAAGTTCATAAGGGGGGGTTATAGGCTCAATGGGGGGTTACAGAGCTACAACTCACATATTCCTATGTTAAATATACAAAATTTCATTGCAATGGGGGTTACAACCCCATGAACACCCCGTAGGCTAGTGAATGGGGATTAAAGAGCTTCCACAACTCACGTATTCTTATGTTAAATATGCAAAATTTCATTATGAAATGGAAGGGTTACAACCACTGGCGCCCCCTCCCGTAAGCTAGTGAATGGGGATTACAGAGCTACAACTCACATATTCTTATGTTAAATATGCAAATTTCATTGCAATGGAAGGGTTACAACACATAGACACTTGCACGCGTGTAGCACGGTGAGATGGGGGGTAGAGAGCTACAACTCACATATTCCTATGTTAAATATACAAAATTTCATTGCAATGGGGGGGTTACAACCCCCATCAATACACCCCCTGCGTACGCCAGTGGATATTACATTAGTCCAGTTGTATTTTATCAGGGGCGTTAAAATTGTATAGATAACTTACATCCGCACTGTAGTACTACGTAACTACAACGATCAAGTGCATCATTATGCTACAATTATTATTATACTACCTAACTATCCAATACACCATTACATTACACAGCAATCATAACGAACTTAGAATACAATAATTACAATCGCTGCCATAATAATTAACGAAATTCTGAACAAAAATAAAGTTTAGAAGGGTACACCATTAAAATTTTTTAAAAGCAAGGAAGATGCAAAAATGAAACCAAAAATTGTTCAATGTCCGTCCGACTTCCTTTTCAACAGTCGGTTTTACATCGTTAGCCATGCGGTCACTAGTGAAACTTAAACACGATAATAAATAACCACGAAATGAGCATGTGCTCAGGGGCGGCTTAAGGGATGGGGCCCCGTTTGGATGACGACGCCAAACTGAAGCCAAGTTTAAATTTTTTTAACTAATCCAATAGTAGAAAATCTCTCTAAAAAGAGACAAGTTTAGAGAAATTTTTAGAGACATCTTTAGAGAAATTCTTTCAGAGACTTTTGGCCACTTTTATAGGGTATATGGCTCACTGTGCATCTGTGAAAGTCTTCTGATTTCTCTGGAGGGGGCGCCAAAAAGCAATCTGTGTCAGGCCGCCCGGATTCAAAATCAACCTCGAGCCTCCCCTGCGTGTCGAAACTGTATAAAAGGTATCGAAAAAAATGCTGTGAACTTCTGCTTTCTCTATCTGCTGCATAAAACACATACACACACGAAGAAAGAAAGAAAGAAAGAAAGAAAGAAAGAAAGAAAGAAGAAACCAAATACTAAAACCCAGATTTGCATTAAGTCTTATCATGCCACTTCTAGCAGGTTTCGTAATTGCACTCTAAATCCCTTATGAAAATTATATTGCCCCTCCCCCAATGATGTTCCTACATTAATTGCATTACAGGGATTCGCGATTTTATGAACCTTCAGCGCTTACATGTAAACAACACAATTTTACATATGTTTAAGCAACCATTTCCATAAACCACCTTTACAACCATTTTTACAACTATTTCTACACATTTTTACAAACTGTTACGTTAATCCTGAAACTCATTCCATAAAAAGAAATGTTATCCACATTTATTATGAACCTTTTTTTTACTTGTGGGGTTCAGTATCAGTTCATAAAACTGAGCTGTATTAATATATTGAATTAAATACACAAGCAGGAACTCCTGAGGTCATGAATTTACAAAAAATTCGTATAAAACACTACTACAATTGGAATTAGATGAGCTTGATTTAACTTTTTACGTCTTGAAAGTTGCCATGTCGTCTAAGACGAGACAGTACCCGGGACGGAACCTCAAACACCGCAAGTCGATAATTGATGATGTACTACCATTGAAAATTACCAACAAGATGGAATGTTTGTTTGTTTTGCCTTACGGCTCAAAGATCATGGGTCATACTCGCGCTGGGACCCAAGCAGTTTTCCGAGGAATCCGAACTTCAAGGCCTGGGGAACCAAACCCCGGACTACAGGAGCAGTGCGATCTTTATGAGATCTCTGAGCGCCTTTCTTGCACTGCTGGGAGTCGAACTCCGGATTAGCCGCAATAGGAGAACGTTAAAACACTGCGCCACCGCAGGGCCCCTAAGATGGAATGTAAACTATAGAATTAGGGGAGTCATAGGTAGTTCTATCTCCCCAATCTCTAGGAAACGGAAATTCCGAAACAGAGCTGTGTGCGGCGTATTGAAGGTGGCAATAGACTTCTACACCTAGAGGCCAACTACCGCAGGTAATGAATGGAACGCCTTGCCGCAATTCTTAGGCCTAATATAGGGCCAGATGTCTCCAGAAAATATTTACCCTCCCACACACACACACACACATCCTGGAAAAATGAATACTGTGTAGGGACTATTAGTGCTGGAAATTTAGAGACTAGCCACCAATATGTATAATGTTCTAGTAGCAGCTAACTAATCAATATTACATCACACATTAATAAGAACTAATACGGTAGCAACCAGCCAATTCGCCAATTGGAGAAAACATACGTACATCATTTTGATCACCATTTACAATCATAATTCAGTCTATTTGTGAAAAGATATTCCCAAATTCTATTCCATGAGAAGAGTTGGTGTCACTGGCATCAGTATTGTTCACGTTAGAATTGTTATCCACATTATAAATATTAACCATAGTGGAAAAGCAGTGCCACATCATGGTAAATTGCTGTAATAAGCGTTCAGCAATGGCGCCTATTCGCAACACTGGTCAAATGGTGTTTAGCGCTCTCTTGTCTTTTTATTTATAGCGCCATATAAACTTTGTTCATAGGCAAAGACCTTTCAGTCTGCTGCTCCCGAGTCGGAAGGAAAGTAAAATCCTTATTAATGTCACACCGGTTCCACATCTTCAACCAGGTACGAATTTATAAATGGAAACAATGCGTTAAGCAAGTGCCTAAGGCGCCAAATTTTAAAACACGCAGGGTTTTGTTTTTGTTTTTTTTATTGAAGTCTATCTACCGTAGAATTCCGTCGATCCGCCCCCTGTGAAAACGTCCCAACCCCCCACTTTTGTCTTAATATGAAATTCAAAACATTGCCTGAAACAGCGCCTCAATCATCGGAAAAGAAATAAAAGTTTCGTCGTCAAATAAAATAAACTTATTTGCAAAAATGTCGTTATTTTACCCTAGAATAGTGCACATAAAATAGGCATAATGTCCGCCCTCCCTCTCATATGAAAAGCCCCCCCCCAAATCTGAAAAGGTTCTCCGTCCCTGATTTAAAGCCAGTATTTAAAGCTGCCTTCATTTCCCAGTAGACCCCCCCACTTCAAAAAAGCGTAAGAATTAAATTTACACGCATTTACAGAATTGCGCAATAACGTTATTTTCAGCACCTGATAACGCATGCAGTCCTGAAACACAAGCGTACGTTAAGAACAATGTAACAATCTAAACTTAATTCGTACTTTACTTTCAACGTCCAGTAAACAACAATGAAGGCTCAAAACCCTTGTAAAATACAACCTTCAGTGCGCAACAACCTACATATGTTTCCACACCTCCCTAATACCGCATGAATGCAGCCAGCTAATACCAGGCCGGGAAATGGATAAACAAAGAAATCCACTTTGAAATCTGTCATGCCATATCTTTCGTGCGTTGCTTTCAAAAGCTGGAAAGTGACGGCTATGGCCGCAGAGCTCGGTTAGCTCATCCGACAAAAAAATGACTCCGCAAATCAACAGTAATGGGAATACAAAAGCAACGCGATGGAAAGAGGAGCGGCAAAATGAAAATTTAAACTCATCAGAATGAATTCACCCTCCCGGTCCATTCAAACGGTTTTGATGAACGTATCAGAACGAGGTAATAGAGTTGAGTTGGTTTTAAGAAAAACCGCAAGCCAATTGGGACAAACAGGGGAAGGAGTTCAACAAGCACGGGTTTTAACAATCCCATTTTGAGCCGTGCAAGAACGTTCAAGCCCAATATCCATTGTGGGCGGGTAAAAAACAAACGAAGAGAATTGTTATGGACGGTTCTTTCGTTCTTGCTGTCAGGTCGTCATAAATGTTAGAACAACACTGAGAAGAGAGAAGAGAAAAGGCAATTATAATCTTCATGTGAATCTACGATCTTTTAAACGATGCGACGAATTTGAAATTTAATAAGGGACAATTGAGAATAGAATTTATGGGATCTGGAAAAAATGGCCCCTCACACCCTCAGGAGAATGCTATCATTATGAATAGTTTGACCCACATTCCCATATCGCTGGTGGGACCCTGGACATCAATCGAAGGAGCGAGTGTGGTTTATGTTTTAAGGCGCAAGGACAGCAAAGGTCAGATCGCGCCGGAACCTATAGGTCCCCAAACCTCTTAAGGCCTAGGGAACCAAGTACAGTGTGCAATTTTCCTCACCTTTGGGGGTCGAATCCAGATCAAGGGTACACTAAGGTGAATGCGATACCACTGCACCACTACAGAGCCAACGAATTTCATGTTACGAGACGCTCCTGAATGACGAAGTTGATACAGAGTAAGAAATACGTAAGTGAAAAATAATCGTCTAAAGTCGATATTTAAATTTAACGGGTTTCAATTAACACTAATCCCCCAACTCTCGAATTTTCCAACTCTCGAATCTCCCAATTCTCTAATTCTCAAGTAACTCGGTAGGTTTTCAACGTTAACAATAGCCATCATTATTGCATTTACGGAAGACCTTTACCTTACTCTTTTTTATTGACTACAGAGAGACATACAGAAAAACCAAAAACGGGTTTAATAGCTATTGAAATCCACTAATAAGAAAATTATGGAAACAACCAGTGAACCAAAACTGCTCAATACCGGAAAAGGTAGAAAATTTAAATTTGAAAAGAGAACACTCTCTCACGAAAAGAGCTGAGATTCGAGTAACAATTGCTGATGGAAGAACGAGGATGATAAGAGGAGAGAGAGATCTAGAGGAAAATTCATTGATGACGTCATTGGATAGAGTTCACCAAACTCATACATTAAAACCCAGCGAACGACAAGGAACGACATATATGTATACATGCCGTGTACTCGTGCCTTAAGTCTGAAGATAGAACCTCTTAGTGGTATAAAAACCAGTGCCATCTTAACAGGCGCCAAAAAGGCCTGGGGCCCCCCCAATCCAAACAGGGGCCCCAAATTGTCAAAAAAAATGTTTATGTTACTTTAACTTTACCTCTACCCATAAATTAACGTATGTGACGATTTTCTTACTACAAATATTTTGAAGATTCAAAACATGGAGTAAAAAGGCCCTCAAAAACTGGTTTGGACCTCCTCGATTGCATTAACACGTCCCTGATAGAACCTAGTTTATGGCATACATGTATCATACTTATTTATACATTAGGATGAGTGTACAAATGCAAAAACTCAGTCGTTTAGAGTATACTCACTAAAATTGTTTGTACAAATGCAAAAAGAACACATACAAATCCATTTTTAAAATGAGGAAAATCGGGGTCCCGTTTTAATCTAACTTTATTTTATAAAAACGCAAATTCTGGTGCGTTCGTGTTCACTTAAATTGCCATTTCCGTCATCCCAGCTCCGTAATACGCATGATCCCTATGTAAAACATTCGGTCAATGGAAAAGCGAACGCTAACACGCAAACGTATTTCCGTCACACTGACGTTTTATTGGAAAACCCAAGATTGTCCGTGACATGTCGTGTTAATAAAGTCAGACAATATTACATTGGCCACTGTTCAGAAGCTAGCTGAATGGAGAGCAGGGTGGCCCAACCTTTTCGGGCAGCGGGCCACTTAAAACATTTTCACGGATCTATAAGGCCAAAGGTTTCGGGGTGGGTTGGGGGGGGGGAACTTACTAAAAGCTTCCCTTCAGAGTTTGTTCATTTGCAATATGGAAAAGGATTACACATGCTGTCCCCGCGGTTTTTCCATATTTCTGAAAAAACAAATCAAAAATTTTTGTTTTGGAATTTTTTTTTTTTTTAATCCAAACAGTTCTCAGCGTGCCGGATTAGCACTGCTAGCGAGCTGGATTGTGACCCGCGGACCGTATGGTGGACAATCCTAGTGAAGTGACGCTTTTTTCTTTAGGGGAAAAAAAAAAAAAAAACACGCAAGCAATGACCTCTGCAAAAATTTTGATAAATGTTTTCTTGACCAAAGGGCAAGAAACCAGTTCAATTGAAAAATTATAGGAGTGGGGTTTTAAAGAAAATAAAAGAGAAAAAAAAAGCCCCACTTTCCTACTGGTATAAATCATAAAAAAAAAAGTGTCAAAACATAATTGTATGGAATAGTACCCCATACACTCATTTAATTCTGATTTCCCACACCACACCTTTGTTTAATATACGTATCGAGAAAAGAAATGCATGGCTGTACTTAACAGCCCAGTGGTCAACGCAATGGAACGATAACCCAAATGTTAGATTAACACCAGCCTGTGGACTTTTTTTTCCCCTCTTTATCAAAGGGCAAGAAACCAGTAGCGTAGCAATTGAAAAATTATAGGAGTGGGCATTATCAACTGCTGGATGGTTTTAAACGATCCACCCATCTAGTTTGAGGACGTTTTCTAGGTCTTCGGTGGTCTCTTGGAATCCAGTTCAGAATTTCTGTTGTCCATCGTTGATCAGTTCTTCTTGCAATATGCCCAGCCCATCGCCATTTCAACTTTAGTGTCCTCTTCTGATCGATCTCTCCTAGTTATTCCAAGCATGCACCTCTCCATGCTCCTTTGCGTTGTCTGTAACTTTCGTATTGCTCCAACTGTTAGACTCCATGTCTCTGATCCATAAGAGAGGACTGGCAATACACACTGGTTGAAGACCTTTCTTTTTAGACACAAAGGCAATTTCCCCTTCAGGATAAAACTGTTTCTTCCAAATGCACTCCAGCCAAGTTTAATACGTCTGTTGAGTTCTTTCATAATGTTGCCATCCATTGAAATCAGCTGGCCAAGGTAAATATATGAATCAGCAATTTCTAGCTCAATGTCAACTTGTATGGAATAGTACCCCATACACTGTCATTTAGTTCTGATGGGTTCGTTGAAAAAATAACAATGTCATCAGCAAAAGGATTTTATTCCCATCAGCCATCACCTTTGTTTAATATATCTTTATGTAACCGAAATTTTGCACTTGCATTTTTATACACACGTTTCACCATGTCAATGTACACTTCCTCGATGTCTGTTGATCTTAAAGAGTTGATGACTGCTGATGTTTTAATAGAGTCAAAGGCCTTCTCATAGTCAATAAATGCCACACACAATGGAAGTTCATATTCATGTGTTCTTTCAATTAATTCTCTTAATACTTGAATATGGTCCACTGTACTGAATCCACTTCGAAATCCAGCTTGTTCTCTTGGTTGAGCTGCATCTAATTTTTTCTGCAGGCGATGTGTTAGCACTTTTGTGAAGATTTTATAAATAGCAGGTAACAAGCTAATTGGTCGGTAATTTTTCAAATCCTCTTTATCACCTTTTTTATGCAAAAGAATTACTGTTGCAGAATCCCATTGGTTTGGTATGTTACCGCTGTTAAGACATTTGGTAAAGAATTTTGCAAGTATGTCTTCTACATATTCTCCAGCTTCTTTTAGGATATCTAATGTAATACCATCATCACCAGGGGCTCTTCCTTTCTTCATACTTTTTATTGCAAATGAAACTTCTTCTTTTAAGATTTTAGGAGCTGTTCCTTCGACTATTTCAGTGTCTTCGTTTAATCCACTGTTACTTTCATATAGTTTTTTGTAGAATTCTTCAACTCTTCTAAGTATTTCTTCCCTATTTCTTGTTACGGTGCCATCCTCTCCTTTTAATGCAATGATGTGTTTCTTCCCAACAGATAAACTTCCTTTAACAACCCTAAGGCTCTTGTTATTTTCAATGGCCTTCCTTACTAACTCACAATTGAATTTTCTTATGTCTTCTTTCATGCTTTTGCGCAGAGTTTTACAAAGTTCTATGTACTCAATCCTGGAACTGGTATTTCGATTGTCCACCTTCATATCTCTTCGCCTTTTCATGAGCTGTTTCGTCTTCTCAGATAATTTGCTATTGTGCTTTTTACAGGTTACACCACCAATTTCCCCAGCAGTTTCAACTATTGTCTTAACAATGTTTTCATTTGCTTCTGAGATATCACTTTCATCAATAAGTCCTTCCAGTGCAGAAAAGCGATTTTTTAATTCCAACTTGAATGCCTCGGTATTTTCTTTTAATTTCTTTAAATCCACCCTCTTACTTACTTGTTTCCTAATGAGCTTCTGTCGTTCTAATTTAGTATTTAAGTGCACTTTACATCTCACCATTCGATGATCACTTCCAGTATTAAATCTGTTCAGTACACTGCAATCTTCAATAATTGATTTCTTGTTTTGTTAATTTGGGTGTTTGTTTGATCCAGTTGAGGCTATGCCCCATTTGGATAGGTTTCTCTTCTTAAAAATGAATTCATGATGCTAAGATTTTCAGCTTCTGACTGATGATGACCTTGGTTGTTCCCCTCTTATTTATTTACCAACCTCTCTCTTCCTTTTCTGTTGGGTCTTGCATTGAAATCCCCCATGATGAGCTTGATATGTTGTTTCCCTTTGGTGTGTAACTGTTTGATTTCTTCATAAAATTCTTCAACCTCTTCGTCGGTATGGCTTGATGTTGGTGCATATACCTGTACTATTTGAAGTTGGTATCGCTGGGTTAGTTGAACAACGAGCCTCGCTGCTCGATCTGATGTACTTTCAACTTCCAGAAGACAGTCTTTAATTCTTTTGTTGATTAAGAAGCCAACACCACTTGTTCTTCCAGTTTCCGTTCCTCTATAATAAAACAAATGTCCACTTTTAAGTTCCACCAACTCTTCACCTTTTCTTCTAACTTCACTGAGTCCTACAATGTCCCATTTGATCTTGTCAAGTTCTTCTTCCAATTCCTGAAGTTTTGCTTCAGAAGCAAGGGATCGTCCATTAAACGTAGCCAAGGTCAATAACAAACGGCAGCCTGGGCCATTCCAGTGATTCTTAGCACCCCCTGCTTTCATGCCACACTGACCGCTGCCTTGATCAGGAGCACTCCAGCACCTGGAGACTAGGGGCCATGGTTTCTGGTGTGTCAACATAATGGAGGAATTAGCCATAATTTCACCACGCTGGCTAGACGGGTTGGTGAATTAGCCCTCCCCTTCCGCCTTTCTATCCGTGCAGCAAATATTAATTTGCCACATAAATAGAAAGCTCAGCCTGCACCACTTGAAGGCGGGGTAGGACACTAGGTTACTGGCCTGGCCGGTTCCACACATCGTCACATACGTTCAGCGTGTGGGTCTCCTTCCAGTTAGATACCAGCAACCCTTTTGCAGGCCATATATATATATTAAATAAATTCCATTGAGTGCTAGGAACGTATTTTTTCGGGGGTGACGCCAAATCTCGACTTTGCACAGGGTGCAATGCTATCTATATCTGCCCCTGATCATAAAAAAATTAAATATCAAAATTTTCCAAATTCTCGCACCATTACTTAAAAAAATCTCTTACCGTCTTATCTCCCCCCCCCCAAAAAAGACGAAATATTTGTAAAAAGAGGGGAACTCCGTTTTCAGACTTCACCTACTCGAATTTAAGGGGTGGGGGATGATTTACTAAAATGTTGTTCGCTATAACGAATTTTATCTCGCAATAAGGAGTTTCCGTCCTATCTATTTCGTATGTAACCAAACAGATGTTCTAATTCCTCTCGTTTTTCCTAGGTTCGACTATAGATCCCATCCATCCCTGCTCTACACGTTAATGAGAAAAACACACGCACGTTAGATAGATAACAGTGGTCGAAAACCCGGATGATCGTGCTTTTACCCTTGCAATTAAAAGACGCAAATGTCTGTCCTTACAAAGGTCATACGAGCATCCTGTTCATTATGCAAAGCAACGACATAATACCTAATAACGCCATCAAATCAAAGATAATAAACGTAGCAATTTTGTAATGAAAGTATAAGGTCAGATTGCTTACCACGTACAAGTCGTAACTGTTAATTCACGAATCAAATGTTTGTTTGTTTGTTTTTTGGTTTTACGGCTCAAAGACTACAGTGGTCATGCTGCGCCGGGACCTACTGTTTTCCGAGGAATCCGAACCTCTTAAGGCCTAGGGAACCAAACCCCGGACTACAGTGAGCAGTGCGATCTTTATGAGATCTCTGAGTAAGCGTTCTTTTTGCACTGCTGGGAGTCGAACCCGGATTAGCGGCGCACTAGGAGAACGCGTTACCACACTGCGCCACCGCAGGGCCACGAATCAAATGTAAGCATATCAACTAATAATTATCTAAAAATTAAACTAAAATTATAATAACAGTTAATACGCATTAGCTATTTGTGGAACCAATGAGCTATTTATTATAGACACAAAACTATACAAGATAATTTGTGGTAGCACTACGCGTATTGGATATATAAGTAGAAGTCTACATTATAAGTATATTGCGGCGCAGTATAGCCCAGATGCTCTTGCGCCATAAAAAAGCCAAACAAACAAACATTATAAGTATTAAGTTAAAAAGTTAGTTTCAACCAGGGTTGGCTTTCTGCCGGCAGAAACTAGTTTTTGCCATGCCAGTGGCAGAAATTGGTTATAAGCATCAGAAACTAATAAAAGTACTTAAAACAGTATTGCGCCCTGCGGTGGCGCATTCTCCTAGTGCGCCGCTAATCCGGGTTCGACTCCCAGCAGTGCAAAGAACGCTTACTCAGAGATCTCATAAAGATCGCACTGCTCACTGTAGTCCGGGGTTTGGTTCCCTAGGCCTTAAGAGGTTCGGATTCCTCGGAAAACAGTAGGTCCCGGCGCAGCATGACCACTGTAGTCTTTGAGCCGTAAAAACAAACAATAAAACAGTATCGTATCATTTAGTAATATGTTATAAAGCTTTATATTAATAATTTTAATAATTAAAATATTTTAAAATAATTAAAAAATACTAGAGTACATCAAAGATTTGTTACAAAAACCATCTTTCGAAGGCCATATTTTTTAACTTATTATGCCTATTTCGCCTTATTTATATTCTCTACCTCATTAGACCTTTGGCTATAAAATAAAAAATAGCAACATTGACAGACTGTTCGTAATTGATTGTTTGGCTTTTTTATGGCGCAAGAGCATCTGGGCTATACTGCGCCAAGGACTGTTCGTAAGAAAAAGACTTAGTAGTTCATGACCAATCAAATAAGCTGTATCATAGCCAATGAACCACACTTTTTTTTTTTAGTTTATTTAAAAAAAACACATGTGGTAGGTTATAGGTTTAGAAATATTTCAGAAATCCTTAGAGATACGGTGCTTGGCTAAAGGAATACATAAACACTGTAAAGCCACAAATACCCAGCAATATAAGGTGGAAAAGTTAGGTAGATTGCTTGGAATTGTTCATAAAGAATCATCCCATCTATATAACTTGCAGATCATGAAAATGATATGGATGATAAAGGAGCTGTTCAAGTCATAAATAATCAGATGATTAATAAAGATAGTAAAAAAAACACTTTTTGCAGCTCTTAAAAGCTATTGTTGTTGCCGTGTATAAGAATTGAAAAGATGACTTTTCTATTGCAGATGCTTGTGAAAGATTGATCCTGATGGACAACGATAATCTCACAGAAATTATAATAAAAGGGGTAAAAAAGTAGACTTAATTAAGCAATAATTTAACATCATATGCTAACTCATATTCTTCATTCAAAGTGCATGTGATATAAATTGTCAACTGAGCAGGAAGAAAATACTATCCTTAATGTCATTAAGCAAGTTCTGTGCTTTACATTATAGCTTTTTGAGCAAAAGTAACTCATATTCATGAAAAATACTACTAATAATAAAATCTATATAATATAAACATGCAATAAAATTTTTGAAAATGTCCCAGTTCCTATATGGTGGTCTAGTTTAAAGGAAACAACCACAAATGAAGATTTGTAACTCTTATCTATGCAGTGACGATATTTCCTGCAGTACTGGTGGGCTTGGAAGAATATTTTTCTTAAGCTATTGGTCTATTCCTAATAAATTAAGAAATTGTTTGAATTAGGAAATAGCAGGAAAACTGATCTTTTGCTATAGACTGCTTTATCGAAAAGATCAGCCTGAACTTAAATGCTAGTGAATTTGCTATGATGTAACCTTTGAATAAATACTATACACATTGTAACTAAACCTATTTTACTTTAAAATACACTCCCTTTTGCAATTTAAGATATTTTGATAAGTTTTTAACGCACGAAACAATTATTTTCTAGGTTTCTGCCGGTTATTGCCATTTTTGTGGCAGAAAATAGTTTCTGCCCTGCCGGTTATAACCAGTGGTTTAACCGCCTTGGCAGAAACTTGCCAACCCCGGTTTCAACGCACGTTTCAAACAGACGGCCGTCTTTCTTTAGGAATACAATAAATAAATATTAAAATGCTGAAGATGCTATTGTTACGTGACGGTTGTGTTGCCAATTGTGGATGAATAATTAATGTGAAATTTTTAATAGACATTTCCAAGCTTGACCGAAGCTGGGAGTAGATTTTTGTTCATTGACCATAGTAGCAGATTTCTTATTGATGTGGAAGACTACCGGCCCTGCGGTGGCGCAGTGTGGTAACGCGTTCTCCTATTGCGCGGCTAATCCGGGTTCGACTCCCAGCAGTGCAAAAAGAACGCTTACTCAGAGATCTCATAAAGATCGCACTGCTCACTGTAGTCCGGGGTTTGGTTCCCTAGGCCTTAAGAGGTTCGGATTCCTCGGAAAACAGTAGGTCCCGGCGCAGCATGACCACTGTAGTCTTTGAGCCGTAAAACCAAAAAGAAAGAAAGAAAGAAAGAAAGACTTCCGAAAAATATAATTCGTACATTAAGAGATCTTAGTTGGAATATGTGTACGTTCTAGAAATCCTAAAAAGTTCAATTTTAGAGTACTCTTCCACCCATACAATAAAATTCATACCTCAAAGCTTAAGAATGGTATTCCTATTTTAAAACGTTGGGGAGTTTACCAGATTGTTTGCGAGTGTAATTAGTCCTATAATGGCCAGACAAAACGAGCTTTGCAGCATACATTGAAGGAAACCGCAAATATGTAAAAAGGCAGAGTTCCACAAAGTCTGCCGTTTACTGCTGATCACATAAACACAATTTCAAATTCAATCAACCCACAATCATCTGCCAATCAAGTTTAATATACGAATTAGATTTTTTGAAAACATTCTATGTCAATAAGAATTCTACTAACATAGTCAATCAACAAAAATTTACACCCAGTTTTAGTCAAGCTTGTAAGTGTCCATCAAAACTTCCACATTAATTATGCATCCACAACTGACAACACAATAGTCACACAATGCCTTCAATATTATTTACTTTTATGTGTTCCTGACGAAAAGGGCCGGATTAAAACAATAGTAGGCCCCACGGCACAGGGGAAAAGATGGACCCCTATCCCTTCCCCACCCCATATTGCATGGACAATATTCACTATATTGGCAAAAAATTATAGTATAATAAATTCCCCCACGAAAACTCACAAAATTCTCGCCCCGGAGGCTTTCTTGTGTTGACCATATTTGGCAATTGTGTTATCCCTGCGGAGGGTAATAATACCTTAACATCTTTACATACGGAGAAAGAGAGCGTTGTTTCCTGTCCTCATTCGTCTAGCGGTCCAAGACACTCCGGGCTAAACGGAGGGACCCTGGTTCGAATCCAGGATGGGGAAAGCGTCTCTTTTTCTCCAAAATTACATAAGCTCTAGTTTGAGCTAATTAATACGTGGGTGGCAAAAAAATAAAAAATTGTATAATATTCACTCCACAAGACTCAACAATGCACTGAGAATTTTAAAATTTTATTAATTCCGATATTTTATACAGTAAGTAAATAAACAGTCTACTCGTAAACTTGTACTTTTAGAGCTTTGGTTGCAGCAAATTTTTTAATAATGTGTGATGAATTAGTTTTACTTTTACAGTAAGATCCGATTCAATGGATAACAACGAAACCACAAACTTTGCACAAAAGGCTGGAGATAAAAATTTTGGCTTCACAAATTATTGCTCTCTCTCTCTCTTTGTATAAATTTTTATAATAGGAGTAGCCTGTAATTGTTTTTTAATGCTTTCAGACTTCGAAAATAAAAATCTAATTCGGAGACAAAATGTTCTAAAAACACGTCTTATTTTTTTTAGCATGCTGGTTGCCGGTGTGGACCCGTTTTCTGTGGGCCCCAGGGCCCTGGCCCATATGCCCAGAGAATAATGCGGCCACGCTGAGCGAAGTCCGTCTGAAACGTACGTTGGAAACCCAACTCTTAACTTCACGCTTATAAGATTGACTTATAAAAAAATAGACTATTTATTCTAGATATAAATCAACCATTTATTACAGAAACAGATCAGCAATTTATTCTGAACACAAATAAACCATTTGTTCTAGACCAGGTTTGTCCAATATAAGGATCGCGGGCCACAATCCCGCCCGCTGACAACTCTTTGGAATAAAAAAAAAATCCAAAACAGAAATTTTAAGATTTTTTTTTCCAGAAATACAAAAAACCCACGAGAACAGCACAGGTGATTCCTTCCCATATCGTAAGTGAACAAATAAATAACCGGAAGAAACTATGAAGGGAGGTTTTTAGTATTCATTTATTTATTTATTTACAAAATTGTTCGCCCGTAATATCCGTAAAATTTTTTTTAAATGGCCCACTGTTCAAAAAGGTTGGACAACCCTGTTGTAGACCCGAAGCAAATATTTATTTCCGTAATATCTGTCAATTGCTTTATTATAAATATTAGTATATAAGTGGTTTTTATACATCCAATATTTGCCTGTTATTCAGCATGCACGTTAATTATTTATTCTAAATATATCGCCTATTTATGCTGGATAATATCAGCTATTTGTTCTAGAAATGTTAACTGTTTATTCCAATATATCAATCATTTACTAAAACCTTGGACCTCGAAGAAGAATATCTTTTAATATTATACAAATTTAATAATTAATACACTAACATGTAATAGTAGATCGACTCACTGTGCTAAACACTTGATGAATAGATAATAGGCGCAGTTTTTGAAAAGACAATTTAATTGGCTTTAAACGTTTTTCGATAGCTTTCAACTATCATCCAAGAAGCTAGAAACCAATTAAACTATCTTTTCAAAAACTGGCCTACTGTGTATACACTGATAATCACGATTAGCACAGTTGTAACAATTTAGTATAGCTTTAAACTTTTTTCTTTACCATGTTTGGCGCAGTATAGCCCAGATGCTCTTGCGCCATAAAAAAGCCAAACAAACAATCAATCAATCAATTAAACTTTTTTCTATGGCTTTTCACCATCTTCCAAGGAAGCGTTGTACAGCAAGCGTGGGCGCTCCACGCTTAACGCCAGATGTACCAATTACATTTATTAATGTAATATTTATTAAGTGTATTGCACAGTGAGTCGATTTCCAGTTCCATTATACAGATTAATAATAAAATTAGTCTATAAAATTAGTTAATTAAACTTTATAATTATTCTCATACAGTGAATTGTTTCTAGTTAATGAGTATAATAGCCATAATTAACCTTGTTTAATTGAGCTTAAGAGAGCGAAATAAATGGCGATGTCAGGCAAAAAATACTGTTGAATTTTCCTACGCTGAAAAGAATGCTTCTCGATAATCGAATAATCTTTTCACTCTTTGGATCGCTCTCGATTGTCGTCGGCAGTTAACCTTAAATGGAATAATGGACAGCTTCCTGTATTCCGTCCATTTCCGTCTTTGACCAGAGCACTTCGTCTAGCTTGAAGGCACACCAATGTTACATTAAACGGACGCCGATTCTTCAAACAGCAAGTTCCACACTGCGCCATTGAAGACAGAAGCAATACAAAACAACGATAACAATGGCTCCAACACGATTCAAAAGAACTACAAAATAATTATCGAATCCCTCAGGGGTCAATTCTGGGTCCACTCTTATTCATTCTATACATAAACGATATAGTAGAATTAGATAACGATTTAAATTTATTTGCTAATGATATTGGACTAATATTTGGTGAACAAACACAACAGGATTTATACGAAAAAGCAAGAAATAAATTATGTAATTGGAAAAAATGGTTTAATGAAAATGGTCTGACTGTATATACAGACAAAACTAAACATATTTTATTTCATAATATAAATAAAAAATCGACATCGAGGAAACATTGAAACTAGATAATAAAATTATAGGCAGAACAAATGAAATAAAATTCCTAGGAATTGAGATAAACGAACACTTAAATTGGAATAAACACATAAAGGAAATATGTGAAAAAAAATGCGGGTGTAATTAAAAAATTAAATGATATAAGATATTATCATTGTAAAATAACACTCTACTTTTCATTGATATATTAGTCATATAATTTATGGAAATAATATGTGGGGTAGGGTAAATAAAGTATATTTTAAAAAAAAAAATGCAATCGGTAATTGATAGATTATTAAAAAGAATAGGATATAAAACTAACAGAAATTATAAAACAAATAAAAATAGAAAATAATATAATGAATATAGAAGTAAACACATACAAAATATTTATAATGATATGTTTCAGAATTACAACAGGCGAATATGACGAAACTATAAATATAAACAAAAATACAAATACAAGAAATACAAGATCAGGTAACACTTTAAAAACGGAAAAAATAAGAACAAATGTGGGGAAAATATATAAATTATTATGGAATTGATAAATGGATTAAATTACCAGACCATATAAAAAATCGTTTAAGAGAAAGAGTTTAAAAGGAAATTAAAAATTTATTTAATAGAAAACCAAAAGTAAAATGGCCAGGCTGACGGGGGGGGGAGTAATAACCTTTGTTTTCGTTTTGCTATGCTTCTTCCGCGCAATGAAATGTAATTTTAAGATAAAAATAAAATTGTATTGTACAGTTCACGAACCAGATTTACCGTTTCGAAGAATCCCTGCTCCTCGGAACAACAGTAAATAAAATAAAAAATTATAAACAAAGGACGATTGTGAGAATTCTGGGTAAAAATTACCGCGCAAAAAAAAAAAAGGTAAATCGTAGAAACGTGGCAAAACTAATTGTAATTAAACTAGGTAAGCGTTTCGCGTCCATTATAAAGAATATAAGGACTCTTTCTTTAATTTTAAGCCCCAAGTTTTCCCCTTTTGTGCTAGTTCCTCGGAAGGTAGCCTCACCCCCGGCAGATTAAAGACATGATGGCAAGCATTTCAGAGGAAATTTCTAAGTTAAAAATAGCATTCAGAGATCCCTCCTATTCACGGGTATACAAATATGTCTGCCCGCTATCCCACCACACAATTACAAAACGTTGCTCAAACGAGGGACATTCTTTTGAGACAAACCGCCACCGTTTGCGTGCGCACAATAATACAGTATTATATATAATACAAGACGCGCTGCCACGGTCGTTAAGAAGAATAGAGAAGAAAAATAAACGATATCTTTCAAGATCCGTTATTTAAGGACCGTCGTTTTGGTGTTCAGCAGAAAATTGCTCGAATTTCGCCTTCAAGAGCAGAAACACTGTCTTCGACAAAATGGCCGCCAGAACCAACCACTGGAGCAATTTCCTTTCGCGGCTGGCACGCTTGCATCCTGTTCGTTTCCCCGCTGATAAAAGTACAACTGCGCTAGGATATCCTCTCTCACATTAAGGATGCCAGGTTTTGGCGTTTTGTTATTCTTTCGTGACAGGCGCAGATTATGAACTAATGGGCTGTTAAAGCGCTAATTTATTCTAATGAAAAAAAGCCAGCCTTGTTGGTGGCCTGACCTGACTGACCTTCGTGAGATTAGCTCGATTGTTGATCATACAATTGTCGAAATTTCTCGAGAATCCGATAAGAGGAAAAAGGTTTCAGATCTTACGCCATTTTGTTTTATTTCGTCTGGCCTTATACGGCAGGCACCTCGCTAATCCGGCGTCTCCACGACCCACAGCACAACGTGAAGGGGGCGGGGTCACGCTTCCATGTGACATCACGAGTGAGAAATTTGATAAAGAATTACACCAAGTTTTCGTGTAATCTCGGTAATCTGAAACTCCCCTATGCAATGAACGACCGGATTAACGAGTCTATTACATATTAAAACGCCGATTATCGTTTGTCAAAACTCTCACGAATTATAGACTATTGTAGATTTAATTTTCCGGCAATTTTTAGATCCGAATCCAAATTTTATTTTGAACTTCTACGAGTCCTAAGAAAAAGAAAGAAGCTGACCATGCACGAGACTGAACACGAATCAGCGTTCTTTGAATTACCGTCCCGATACTCGACAACTGACCCCGAGTACATGGTATTGTTTGTTTTGCGACGGAAACAGCAATGATCATGCTTCGCCGGCACCTACAGTCCTTCGGGAAATCCGAACCTATACAGCCACAGAAACCAAACTACAGTAGGCAGAAAAATAGTACGTATCCTATGATACCAGTCGAAGTCAAAATCGGGATAATTGCACTACAAATGAATGTGTTACCACCACGCCATCTAGTGGCAGCGGGCCTACATTTTCCCCATGGAACCTGAACCTCTTGAGGCCTAGGGAACCAACCAGCGGACTAGAGTGAGCAGTTACTGCGTTCACGAAAAGAAGTCCGATGAAACAGATATAACGGGAGGCGACATCGCGAACGGGCTAGTTCATTAGAGCAGAGGAGGACTATAATTTCAGAATTGTGCTGGGTAGTAGAACGGGTCACGTTTGTATTACTTTTCACGCCAAGGACCCGTTTCCAAGGGCTTTTCGCTAATTTAACTCGCCAAGTCACACATAAGGAGGTACTCTTTTTTCTACGCGAACAGAGGCATGGTTTTTTTAAACTCATTGATGCATCGGCTCAAAAGTGAGAATGCCTGCATTATGATTGGTTTTTGTAATATGGACAAGAGCTGCATTTTAATTTACATTAACCAATACAAATTAAATATTTTCAAATAGAGAAGGTAATAAAGGGGACACAAGCACAGTATAACTAAGTTACACGACTTAAATAAACGCCTTTACCATAGGATATAAGTTTATAATACGTAACCGTATTATAATATATAATATACAACGTTCTCATAATATATTAAAGTATATATATACAGTGAAAATCGGTTATAACGACCTTCAAGGGACCGTGCAAATTCGGTCGTTATAAACGATATCTTTTTAAAATCATAGTAGCCTATAGCAATGCACTCTAGAGTTTTATAAATTATTTTGACAGTAAAAAGTATTAAACTATTTGGTTTCAAAATTAAATAAAAATATATTTAATTATAATGAATTTAATTTCCGTTTATATTAAATTATGCCATAACCACATTCAGTGACGTAGCCAGATATTTTGCCGTTTTGGCGAGTGACTGTAATTGACGTAATTGTTGTACCAGTCATTGTTTTTTAAAGACTAATTGCCGCCTTAACTAACGCACACATATACTTTGTGATGTCAATACTATTACTACTATCAATATAGTTATAATTACTATCAATATAGTATAGTATAATTACTATCAATATATTTGTTTAATAATATGTAATTAAACGTGTTTTTGGATAAATATTTCAATTTCTTTACACTTTTGCTCTAAAACTTGAATTTTTAGATTATCCTTACAGGATTTCGCTGTTCACTGCACTTTGAGATCAGACCTATGGAAGATGATAGTGCTTGACTTCCTGATCACGAGTATGTAATCATTTGTCTGCAAAAATGACATGACAATTTTTTATGAATATTTGAAGTCCAAAAATGTCACTTTTTTCGCCAGGTTTGATATTTTTTAATCGCACTGTATGTGAGCAAAAACAGGTTTGAAGTCGGTAAGATTATGAAGGATCATCGTATTTAACGGATAAAAATAAAAAATTATGTCTCAGCTAATTTAAACAGTATAAAAAAATTAATATGAAAAATGAACTTTTAGCATAGATATTTGGCGAATTTGGCGACAATTTTGAAGAGTTGGCGGGACATTTAAGTTTCGCATTCCACTAGCTATATAAACTCGTCCGCAAGTGTAACGTCAATATAGTTGTACGAGTTTCCGATTGTGAGAAAATGAAAAATATAGTGAACATAATTCAATCCGTTTTGAATTTGGTCGTTAATAAATACGACACGCTTCCGTCGTTAATAACTGATCAAGAACTTGAGGAAAGTCGGGAAGTATTGTCGAAAATCGAAAACATAATTTTTAATAACAATGTCAGTGAAAATATCAGTTTAGATTTTGAAGACAATTGTGATTTCCGTATCGACGAAGAAAGTGATATTAGTATAGTCGGTGACGAATATTATAACTGTACTGTAAAGGGCGATCAATTGGCAAATGAATTCAGTTTAGAAAATATGCAAACAATTGTTCAGTATTTTGACAGTTGTCAAAAAAATAAATTCCAGAAAACAAACAGGAGATATCCAACAGTAAAATACCCTACTTATATTTCGAGGTTTAGAAAATATATATCAAATATGGGCACAAATATAGAAAAGTATAAAATAATAAAAAATGAAATGTTAGCCAGATTTACAAAAGCTAGGGAAAATTATTTACCTGTTCATGATATAGATTTGAAAAGATGGGCGATCCTGAAATCCCAAGAGTTAGGATTTGAGGATTTTAAATGTTCCGATAATTTTATAGATAATTTTAAGAGCCAAAACAAAATAGTTGCGCGGAAAGTAACAAAATATATCACTCAAATATACACCCAGAATATGGGTAATATAGAAGATAGTGCCATAGAATTTATTTTGATAACGAGAAATGTTACTGCTAATATTATCCCCCAACAAATTTTTAACTCTGATCAAAGTGGTTTTAATTATTTTCTTCCAAATTAAAGGCAGCTATCGCATAAAGGTGAAAAACAGACATTTTCTTTAATAGGGTCTGATTTTGGCAGAACACATTCATATACAATAATATCAATGAATGGGGAACTGACAGGGAAAATGTTACTTTGTTTAAGAGAAGCTGCGGGAAGATTTGGCCCGACTGTTCAACGATTAACAACGTTTCAAAAAGAATTTATTTCAACCTTCAAACTTATATATTACATGCTCCAAGTCGGAAAAAATGGACAAAATCAAAATGAGAGAGTGGGTAGAATGTTGTATGAAACCCATCATGTCTCCTCCTTCCTGCGTTTTACTAAACTCATGGACAGGTAGTACAGACCCAAACACTTATTAAGATTTTCCGGAAAATTGTATATCCTTGCAAATACCCCCCAAAGCAACATCCCTCATACAACTGCTGGATGTTTATTTCTTTCGACAATATAAAAAATTTGTACAAAAAAATAATCAACAGAATAGCAATCGATGAAATGGATATTGACATACGACATCGAAATGAGATAATAAAAATGCATTCTTTGGTTCACAATCAATTACAGTCTAAAAAATATCGCCCTATATTACAATATGCTTGGTTTAGGTGCTGTTATAGCAATCATGATTCCAGAAAATTCAAAAATCGAAGAAATTTCTTTTGAAATTGAATATAACAATTGCAGCCGAGATAATTGCAAAAATCCATTAATATATGAATCAATCACGTTTTCATCATGTATCATCTCAGACAAAATTAAGGCTGGAGATGAACTTTGTATTATATTCCACAATTTCAATGGATAGGACTTTTTTTTTTCATTTGCTCTTCATGTTTATTTTGGCAACCAATAATGTGTAACTCACTCCTTAATCCTTAGTTTCTTTCTGATTCATAATAAGATCAATTTATGAATTAGATTTTTTTTTTATATCAATAAGAATTCTTCTGTCATAGTCAATGAACCAAAATCTACTCCCACTTTCGGTCAAGATTGGAAACGTTTAATAAAATTTTCACATTAATTATTCATCCACAACTGGCAACACAACAGTCACGCAATAACAGCATCTCCAGTTTTCTAATATTTATTTTCTCATTTTGTATTCCTGACGAAAGACGGCCAAGTCCGTCAGAAACGTACGTTGAAATAAAACGTTTTAACAACCTTACTTACGCTTATAACCTTGAATTTACTCATAAATCCAATCTACGTAAAGCTACATCAAATTATCTTACATATTTATACATATTATTCATATTTTTATGAAACGAAACGAAAGTTAATTGTACAACAGATTTATCTGAGTTAACATCAATTATTTATGAAGAATATTAATATCTTTAGACCGAGAGTAACTTTTTAGAGGTTTGACATCATACAAAATCGAAACTTTCAAGCTTGGGTGGGAATTTTTACTTTTTAAATCCACATTTAATGAAAGGGTAAAGTTTTTTTTTAATTACAGAAAAATGGAAGATATATAGGAAAACCAGAAAATACGGCTGAAAACCAAAGGCTCCATTAAAAAATAACTAAATGGGAGTTATGCCATCACCAATCTTATAGACCAAGTGCAAGTTCCATAGTTCTTGTTTCAGCTTACTCTGAAGAAAGGAGAAAAGTTAAACTTGAAATATCAGTATGTGATTTAATGGTCTTAGATTCAGTTATATCTAATTTAATATTTTTCCTATTTTGAAGTTAGTCCATGTAATTACATTTTTAAAAAATAATGTACATTTATAGTGCATTTAATAGCAGTTCCTTGAAAGAGACCTTATTATGCTATGACTAACATAATGAGGCCTCTAAACATGAAGATGTCTCAACACAAATTGTAAATAATTCTGGTACTCATGAGATGCCATGGCAGGAACATATTAGCAACTTTATCAAGTGAAGGCATTCTGCCTTCACTTGACAAAGGGAGCAGTTGGCTCCCGAAACGTCGTGTTTTTTAAACCCTACACAGTGCCGCAGTTTTATTAAAATGTCACGTGTTTACTATATATACATAAAAATAACCAATTACTATTAAGCTTATTTTTATACTGTTAATAGAAAACTACATTAATATGAAAAATATAGGTTCATTGAAATTAGAAATAATATTAAATTTTATGATTATAAAGCATCACAAAATAAGATAAGGAATTCGTTAATCAGTATCAATGATAACACTGTGCAAACATTTACAAATCCTGACCAGCTTTACTGCTTTGTCTGCACCAAGGTGGCTATAGAGCTTTAACCATACCGTAACAAAAGTTGAAAAAGTTCGCTCTAAAGCAGCAGAACTTGCAGGATATAGCAACAAGTTTGAATTGAATTTGCAAAAGTCACTCGAGAGATCGTTTCCTTTTTCTGTTCTTATTATCATAATGTTCCACCACTTCACATTTGGGAACACATTGACATCTGCAGAAAGCATTGAAGGGTAATATTCCGCATATACAATTGCATATGGTAAATAAACATATTTGTGTATTTCTCGATTAATCAGTTTCCTTCTGCATCTTCTTGGGAAGTAGACAGTCTCTTTCCTTTATATGTAGGGTTCATTATGTTTTCTAAATAATGAAGTGGTTGAATAGTTTGATGCATTCCTTTTTAATGCAATTTCATTGTAATATTCCAATTCCAAACTTCCTGCAAAGTGAAGCCATAATTCTACAGCATAGGATAAATTTGTACTATCTGATTGAAGGACGTATAGAATTCAGCTGACTTTTATCAACTGTTTTATCAAGTTCAAAGATTCCCTATAAATTTGCGCATTATGAAAAAGTGGTAATGATACAGTTTGGGATATCGTCAACATGCTCGAATTGAATTTACATGTACTTGTGATAATTTTTTACACAATATTGGGAAGTGGGATTTTTTGGGTTTTGTAAGTGATTTTTTGGGGGTTTTATTAAGTGGTTTAAAAAAAACCACCGCCTATTTTGGGTTGGGCAAAATTGATACAACCAGAGTCCTCCCTAATTAAAGCAATTGTTTTCCATAACTAAAGTAAACCCACTATGAGCATAGACTCAAAAAATGGTCAACAAGTAAGGATAATTCCTCGCAATTGAATGAAATTGTAGGGAAAATATGATTGATTGATTGATTGTTTGGCTTTTTTATGGCGCAAGAGCATCTGGGCTATACTGCGCCAAGGGGGGGGGAGGGAATATGAGATACAAAAGGATCGCATAACTTATGCCCCATGTGACGTACAGAATTTCGATATGGCTGTGGGCAGACGTTAGTTCCGATGTACGTATGGATGCATCAGAACACTTTTGTGGAAACACAAGTGTGGTTTCTTAGATATTATTCCGTGTCCATTTATTGGGTTGAAATTCCATAATAGAACACCAGTTTGACAGTTGAAAAAATACGTACACTAACGTGGGTTATGCCGTTATAGATAAGGAAGAATTTTAAGTAATACGTAAGCACCTTGAAGGGAGGGGGTTGCCGTTGGTCTTATTTTCCTATGTAAAATTTACATCTGAAAAACCAGTTGAGTTAATAAGCCCATATTCTGGGGTTAACCACAGTCTCAAAAGTGATTTTTTTTTTCATATAATTTTATTATTCATTTTTCGTCCATTAGAGGAATTCGTATATTTTCCTCTGAATATATATATATCAAAAGTCGGCAATATACTCTACTGCCCCTGTATACAGCTATGCACATAGGTGAAGTATTGTACCTACGTGTTACTGCTCCTGTATACAACTATGTATACAGGGAAAGTATCGTGTAGGAAAACTTCCAGTTTTTATAGATTAAATTAGCGATTTTCAATATTTTCCTTCTTGCGACACACTAAAACATACATTTTTCGCCGATCTGATAAAAAGAAGATAAAAATATATAAATAGTGATAGATACACAAAAAAATTGGTATAATTTTGATTGAAACGACGTTAGTGCCTGCGGTTGTAATAGTCTGGTATTGCATGTTTTAAAAATCCTTGCGACATCCCTGTGGACCTCTCGCGGCACACCTGTTGAAAATTTCTGGATTAGACATTATGTATAGATTTTGTTACATAATGCGTAATCGAGGGCGGATGTAGAAAACAATTTAGGGAGAGCGTAAAGTTTGAAAATCAAAATGGGGAGCTATAATAAGCCTAAACTTTTTTTTTCAAGGGCATCCTTGTGCTCTTTCCTTCCCTGGATCTACTGACGTACGCAGGGGGTGTTTATGGGAGTTGTAACCCCCCCATTGCAATGCAATTTTGTAGGAATATATGCGTATATGAGTATATACATAGGAATATATGAGTTGTAGCTCTGTAACCCCCATTAAGCCTATAACCCTCCTCTTATGAACTTTCTGCATATGCCTGGATCCCTTATGCATAACGTACAAACAACTTTCCTTTCTTAGTTGTGAAAGTGTGATTTCTAAATTACAATTCTTTATTAAAAAAAAGTGTGATTTAGGAAGTCTCTGCTGTATTATCCAAACTTTACATTTCCATTGGTTTACATAAATCAAGATATAATTAGTAGCTATGTTACCGGAACCGCAAGAAACTATTAGCCCCCCCACACACGCTCCCCCCTTTTTTTTTTCTACGAGCTCCTCCTACGTTGCAATGAGTTTCTAGGTTGCCACAATGTGGGTTTTCGATTTGGTGAGTAATCGCCAAAGGTGCTTGTTCGACTCCGCAACCTAGAATTGTTTTTTAGTGAAGGTTTGTCGGCGCCAAAATCAAGTTCTGAAAGAGGAGTCTCCTCTGTTGTAATGGGATAGCCCGTTTGTGCCGTCACCTCCTGTTATTTCTAACTATTCCATTGGACTTCTTTTCGTGAACGAAGAGTACTAGAGTCGGCAGGCGTACATCCTCCCCCCCCCACACACACACACACCACCCTAACACTGTTGAAAGAAGGATCCAGATTAAAAGAACACTAACTAATAAGAGAACTAACTACCCAGAGTGGAACTCCTAACTGAGGATTAAGACATATTGTAATTTATAGATTTCAGACCCCTAATTACGGATACGAAGCCGTTTTTCTGTAAAATCCGTATATCAATTTTTAATTAGCGAATAAAGTTTTCAAAATTGGCATAGATTCCAGCTGTTTGGCGAAGTTCTTGCAAGAATTGGCGCAATTATGAAATTATGACGGTAATCAAGGTATTGGCGAGAACTTGAGCGTTGTCAATTGGCTAGCTTTTAACTTGGTTTAATCAGAAGTTTATTTAATGCCAGACTGAAATTATTAGTTGTTCGTTTTCTAGCGAAGTATCACATTATAAAAACCGCCCACATTTCATTTTTGATTCTCTGTTTAAAAAAATGAGTTTCGTGAGCATATTCAATCTAACGCGAAATAAATTACGACTTGTATTACTATACTCAATCTATATTAAATTTATCAATAAAAAAAACCATACAATCTTCAATAATTACAGCTGCAGAATTAGACGGAATTAAACGTTTGCAATAATTGAAGAGTTGTTTTTTATTAATAATGTGACTGAAGACTTTACTTTGGATTTTCATGACTTTAATGAAAATCGAACCGATTATGGTAATTGCGCATATGATGATTATAGTAATGATGGTTTTTGTAATTATGATGCTTTGCTAAACGAATTTACTTCGAAAAGTATGAAAAAATTGTTGATTATAATGATTCTTGTAAAAAAAAAAAAACGAAACTCATTATCATAAAGTTAAATATCCTAGAGATACATTTAAATAAAAAAAAACAACCTTTATTAGGGATAAATAATCAAAAATAAGAAATAATTAGGGCTTCAATATTTCAAAAATTTAAGAATGCCAGAAATCGTCATATGCCAGTTCATGGCGTGTATTTAAAACGCTGGGTTTTCAATAAAGCTAAAGAATTAAATTTAATAAATTTCAAAAGCATTTATCATTTCACCCAAAAATTTAAAAAAGACAGCTAGAATCGTTTCTCGAAAAACCACAAAATACTCGACCACACCGCATCTACACAATATTGAGGAAATTGAAAATAGTGCTATGGAATTTATTTTGAAAATGACAGATTTGACATTCGCTCTTGATCCTGGTCAAATACTGAAATCCCATCAGAGTGGATTTCATTATTTCATAGCAAATGAAAGGTTACTGTCTTTTAAAGGAGAAAAAAACCAACCATTTAATCAATTCCGTCAGAGTTTTCATTAACACATTCATATAGACTTATGCCAACGTTGTGAGTAGGGGAGTTAAAAGGGAAGTTACGTAAAAGAAAAGAACGAAAATTTTGGTCTGAATGTTAAAAAAATTATTACGGCATTCAAATTTATATATAACATCTTCAAAATCAGGAAAAATGGACAAACTACAAATGAAAGAATAGCTGAATAATTGAATTATTCCTATTTTGCACCCAACTTCTCGTATCATGTTAGATTCCTGGACAAGTTACACAGATCCAAGCATATACAAAGATCTTCCGGGCGACTACATTACCCCCCAAAAAACAGCATCCCTTATTCAACCACTAGATATATATTTTTTCAGGCAGTTTAAAAAGTTCGTTAAAAAAGTTACAAACTAAATCGCCCTTGCTGATATATGAAAATTGATATAAAAAATAGAAATGAAATACTAAAAATGCACTCTTTAATAATATATAACCAACTTCAATCTGAACAATATCGCCCAATGTCACAATATTCCAGGTATAAATACAATTGTTCAGATAGCGATCCCAAAACAATATTGTAGAAACCCTTTCCTTCGCAGTTGATAACATTCATTTTAATTTCATTATTTAAGAGTCACTCGTTTCGAAAATACACTCACTATAACCAAATGTTACGTTTTGAAAAATTTTTCCTTCAATACTATTTTCATGATAGTCTTATTTAATTCTTCCTTTACTTTTCTTTTTTTCTTTTTTAATAGTTCTGGAAGAAGCAGACTCGTGTTTCAATCTTTACTTTCCATTTTCACATTGTATGCACATTGTTGCACGATTTTTTAAAATTTTATGGTATTATTTTTTATAACAAGAGGAAGTAGTACATTCGAAGTTTAATTTATCTAAAATGATAATTCTGCTTGCTTTCACAAAAAGCATGTATCTTGTTTCAAAACTTTATGTATCAAAAAGCAAACAATTTTTGAAACGATAATAAAAGCATCGCCAATTCTTACAAATATTTCGCCAAACAGTAATTTAGGAAGATACAAGTTAATAATTAGTAATTAGTAATTTAAGAAGATACACATTAATCAAGTTAGAGAATAAAAAATCCTTTGTCAGGGAGGGGATTTTCATGTATACAATGAGTTTTATTTAAAATCACTTTGCGCCATCTAAAAGTGTACTCGTACATATATATCATAGGTTACCAATTTTAACCTATTGTGCATTAAATATTACTCCGCGCATAGTTAAATAGTACATTGCATACTAAATAGTACATTGTATAATTAAATATTGCAGGTTAAATAGTATATTGTATAGTTAAATAGTATATTGCATAATTAAATGGTATACTGTATAAAGCAACAGTATACGTATAGTTAAATGGTATATTGCATAGTTAAATAGTATTGTATAGTTAAATAGTATATTGCATAGGCAACAGTATATTGCATAAAGTTAAATGGTATAATACAAAGTAGTTAAATGGCGATGCATAGTTAAATAGTATATTGCATAGTTAAATAGTATATTGCATAGTTAAATGGTATATTTTATAGTTAACGAAACCCGTTGCACATTTGAAATGGGAGCACATTTCTCTCTTCGACGGATATTGCTAACAAAATGGTGTTATAATGACATAGCACAGAAATAAGCATGATAAATTTGGTTGTTAATTCCTTACTCTTTTCTAGGGAACTGCCAGGTCGATTGCAGCCGGCGGGCTCGTTTCGGAAGTGTGACGAAATCGATCGATAAAACTCGTTTTAAACACCCAATTCAAATGCGATGCCAATCAAGAAATACTGAACATTAAACCCCAGATTTTTCGCAAACAAGTCAAGAAGATTTGAAGGAGGGAAAAATCTAATACTTTTTAATCTAATTTTACCGCCCACGATTCCGAACTGGGTTAAGAGAAATAGACCATCTCTTAAAAAAATCCATTTTTAAAAACGAAAGTTGTAAAAAAGATAACGAGGCGAACATTAATAATGTAGAAATTTTTCATGCGGGAAAAATAAACCAAAGAGTAACGTTTTATGAAAGTCCCCGCACAAAAGGGAACTTTATGAATATAATAATGTACACATATATAAGCACAAATGGAAGTCAATATCTAGTAGAGCCAGAACAAAACCCCAATGCACAATAACTCAAGCGTAAGTCCACTATATTTCGCTTGTGAGGAAGAAACAACGGTTTACGGAAGTTTGGAAGTTTCCGTTTGCATGCATACGGAAATGGATGTACTCCTCTAGGAAATGTAAAAATGGCGAAGATGCAAAGCTGGCTTTAGCATTCCAACCACCCAAGCAGGCCCATCGATAGGATTTCAAAACGAGGGGGATGACGGGAACAAACTTTTCTCATAGGGAATTTTATTTTACAACATATTATTACTAAAATGAGGGGTTTGACCCTATCCCCCACTCCCCCCCCGCAATTCTAGTGCACGGCTTAAATTCAAGCATACACCTCTGGGATTATGTGAATCTACACAGATGGTAGTCTTGTAATTACCTTTGTAGATTTTACCTGTAGAAAAGGTAAAAATAGCTAATAGCCAATGGTATCAAGACGCCTAGATCCTACGAAGGAATGAGAAATTTAAAAACACGTATATCAGAGCTACTCTTCGAGCTAGCTGTTGCAACCCAAATTAAAGTATAACCCAAGAATTAACATTGTTTAATTGACATTTGTTATTTACGCCTACTCTTTGCAGACGTAAGAGTACTTAAAGCCTGCGACCAACTTTTCCACCGCTCTACCTATTTACACAAACAACAGTTGAAATAATATTTACGTTAGTTTTACATCAGGGGCTAGCGAGGTATCTTGATTAACATACAGTAGAACCTGTAGTGACGACCACCTTTAGGATTGGACTGCGGTGGTCACCGTAGACAGGTGGCCACTATATATATGGCAGACTCTGGGACAGACACGACTAAGTTCCTAATTGTCCTAAAACAACGTGGTCGTTTTATGCAGGTGGTCACTTTGCCATGTTCCACTGTATGTGGAGTGAAAGGGTTGTGAGGCGAGATTAACTCAAAAGAAATATATTTCTTTCATTCAGAAGTAGAACACAGAGATGACAACCCGAGAATCTATGGTTCAAATTAAACCTAAGGTGTGAATACAGTCGAAATGGGTTATGACGAACATTAAGAAACTGGAGCTTATAATTTATTATATCCATACTCTACGTTACATCAAACTAGCCGAAATCATGTGCTCATCATAGCCATGAATGCGTTACATCCGTGGTTCCCTATTTATACCCGAATTCCACTAGTATAGTTATAACCGAATTCCACTGGCATGACTAGTATAATAACCGAATTCCACTGGTTTGAGTAGTATAATAACCGAATTCCACTAGTGTAACTAGTATAGTTATAACCGAACTCCACTAGCATAACTAGTATAGTTATAACCGAATTCCACTAGTGTAACTAGTATAGTTATAACCGAATTCCACTAGTGTAACTAGTATAGTTGTAACCGAATTCCACCAGTATAGTTATAACCGAATTCCGCTAGTAATAACCAAATTCCACTAGTGCAACTAGTATAATTATAACCGAATTCCACTAGTATAGTTATAACCGAATTCCACTAGTGTGACTAGTAGTTGTAACCTAATTCCACCAGTATAACTAGTATAGTTATAACCGAATTCCACCAGTATAACTGGTATAGTTATAACTGAATTCCACTAGTATAGTTGTAACCGAATTCCACCAGTATAACTAGTATAGTTATAACCGAATTCCACCAGTATAACTGGTATAGTTATAACTGAATTCCACTAGTATAGTTGTAACCGAATTCCACTAGTATAATTATACCGAATTCCACTGTATTTTTTTTTTTTTTAAGTGTGTGAAAGAAAAATCTTTTAAAAAATAACATTAAATACAGCGGAAGCTGTCTATAACGATATTCTTTCCCTGACCCTTGAGTATGGTTACTGATCTCACTGTATACAGTGGAACCTGGTAAAGTGACCACCTGAATAAAGAGACCACTTTTTTTTATAAAAGAGAACTGGTAGGGACTTGGTCATGCTTATACCAAAGTCTGTCGTGTATAGTGGCGACTTGTTTATGGTGACAGTTGCAGTTCAGTCACAAAGGTGGTCACTTTAGACAGGTTCTACTGTATATCAAAAATGTTCAATCCTCCCTCTCTCACCAGGTTCTGACTCCTGCATCATTGGCAAACACAAGTCAGGAATTACGACTGTAACGCTCGCCTTTGCATCTTACTGAACGACTGGACAACAGCACGAAGTTTGTGGGTTCGAATTTAACTTGGGACGCGGTCACTTGCTTTTACCAATTCTTGCGAGTTAAAACAAGGCTCAATTTGAACTAAAAATGTAACGGGTGCTTCAAAAGTAAATTTATGTAAATTCAGTTCCACGCATGCTATTTTTTTGTACAAACATACGATATTTCGAATACCATTGGTTGTCATACATTCTCTTACCACACGAATGCCCAAAATGAAAGAAACGAACACAAAAATTAGCTTTTGTACCCCTTGTTACAATGTCAAGTATCACTGATTTCAGCGGTCTTTTGGATCTCTGCAAAGAATTAGAACGCCCTTTCGACATATCTTGTGGTAGGTCCCCTTGAGAATAATGATCCGACCATAATGAATTTTTGAAACATCACAAGACACAAGGGGAAATGGCGCAATTTCCGCGGAATGAAAGTGACAGACTATGTACCCCAAAGCGGCGACACTGGACGCTTCGTCAATCCCATTTGCACAATGCTGTTTAAACAACGACTTCGGTCAACTTTTCCGCTTCGATTCATCGGCCATGCTTCAACGAGCAAAGTATATAAAAAAAAAATGGATGAAAGCGAATTTGAACAAACAGCTCGATGCTAAAGACAAACAAGGAACGAAAACGAAAGCATGTGTGAAAGAAACTTATCTGAAATCCAAAATCTTTATCATTAAAAGATGTTTTTTCCATCTTCCATGCCTTGCCTTTGCACGAAAAGATAACCCTCCTTCTGTGCAATGGCGGACACAGACTTCCATTTTGTGTGTGTGGGGGGGGGGAGTCACGACAAAATGCCATGGTCCGGAATAACACCTCCATTTTATCATGCAAGTTGAAATTTTTACAGTGGAAAACACTTGGGCTGGCACAACCAGTCGAAACAGGCCTCAACTTCTGCATCCGGTCTTTTAATAGTGAAAGAAACTCCGGATGTGAAGGAACTGGCGTTGTTGATCGAAAGATCTCGCCAGGTAACCGCAGCGACGTTCCATACACTAGCTCTGCTGTGGAAGCTCCCAAATCCTCGCACAACGCAGTTTGAATACCGAGAAGTAGAGTTGGTAGCACACTAAGCCATCTGTTCGTGTCTTGGCACATGATAGCTGACTTTAGGTGACGATGAAAACGCTCGATGAGGCCATTACACGCCGGATGGTACGCGGTTGTCCTGCATTTGTGGATCCCCAAGAAACGGCTTAACTCACGGAACAAATTACTTTTTAACTGACGGCCTTGGTCAGTAGTGATCTGCTCCGGAACCCCGAATCTTGCGATCCACCCTGCGTAGAATGTTTCTGCGACTGTTTCGGCGGTTTGATCTCTCGTTGGGAAAATCACCGGCCACCGAGAGTACCGATCACTGCACGTAAGAACGTACGAATAACCACGGTACGGAGGAAGAGGACCCACGATGTCAAGATGAACATGTATAAATCGGCAATAGGGTAACGGGAAACTGTCAAGTTGAGATTTCGTGTGGCGGTGCACCTTGGCTTTCCGATAGCCAAGACAAGACCGGACCCAGGACGAAACGTCAGACTTGAGAGATTTCCATAGGAATCGTCCTCTAACCAGATCCACAGTAGCTTTGACACCGGGGTGAGATAAGCCATGTATCGCCTAAATAACCTCTCTCCGACTACATACGGTACATACGGCCGCACTTCGCCGCGAGACGTATCACGCCAAAGAATAGCGCCTGAAAATGAGAATGTCAAGGGCCAATCAAAACCAGTATCGCTAGCACGTAATTCCTCCAAATCGCTGTCAACAAGCTGGGCGCGCTATAGCATCATAATCAGTTAATCTCGACACCTCCAGGGCGGCGATGCGTGATAATGCGTCAGCAACACAGTGTTAAAAGACGCCAGAGGGAGTACTAACCTGAGAGAGATCGTGAGAATCGTGAGGCTGCCAGAATTGAGGGAAACTTCTGCGCATGTGCGTGGACTGCTCCGTGGAAAATTCCTATAAGTGTTTCCATTTACTTGGCTAGAAAAACAGGAGAAAATAGGTACTCCTGCGGCATCTTTGTGCACTCGGGTGGAGAATATATTATTATACTATACTTATTATTTTATTTATATGTATATATATTTTATGTTATTAATATATTATTATAGAGTATAATCATCAAACCACAGCCCATCCATTGGATGAAGGTCTCTCTCCAACAAGCTTTCCAAACAAGATATTATAGAATATATATATATGCATTCTGCGATTGTTTTTGATTGCAAGGAAATCTCTTTCATAGTTTACTGATTCAGGCAGCGTACAATCGAATGGGATCGGAATGGTCACGAGTCGCGCTGACGCGGGGTCTGGGGTCTCCCCGCCAGCCCCTGTGATTCAGGTAAGTGTACTAATTGCATGAAAAATACTAATTGCAATATAATATCGATTCAGCCTTTTACTGAAACACAACAAAAATTGCTAACTGAACACGAACTTCAACCAACACGAGCTAAAAATCAGGAACTCCGGCTATTAAAGACTAACTAATGCATCCAAATTCTCTTCTCACCAAAAACCACGATC
>QLNU02014176.1:90642893-90653403 GCA_006491805.2 Dysdera silvatica
TAACTAGTATAGTTATAACCGAATTCCACTAGTGTAACTAGTATAGTTATAACCGAATTCCACTAGTGTAACTAGTATAGTTGTAACCGAATTCCACCAGTATAGTTATAACCGAATTCCGCTAGTAATAACCAAATTCCACTAGTGCAACTAGTATAATTATAACCGAATTCCACTAGTATAGTTATAACCGAATTCCACTAGTGTGACTAGTAGTTGTAACCTAATTCCACCAGTATAACTAGTATAGTTATAACCGAATTCCACCAGTATAACTGGTATAGTTAGTATAGTTATAACCGAATTCCACTAGTGTGACTAGTAGTTGTAACCTAATTCCACCAGTATAACTAGTATAGTTATAACCGAATTCCACCAGTATAACTGGTATAGTTATAACTGAATTCCACTAGTATAGTTGTAACCGAATTCCACTAGTATAATTATACCGAATTCCACTGTATTTTTTTTTTTTTTAAGTGTGTGAAAGAAAAATCTTTTAAAAAATAACATTAAATACAGCGGAAGCTGTCTATAACGATATTCTTTCCCTGACCCTTGAGTATGGTTACTGATCTCACTGTATACAGTGGAACCTGGTAAAGTGACCACCTGAATAAAGTGACCACTTTTTTTTATAAAAGAGAACTGGTAGGGACTTGGTCATGCTTATACCAAAGTCTGTCGTGTATAGTGGCGACTTGTTTATGGTGACAGTTGCAGTCCAGTCCCAAAGGTGGTCACTTTAGACAGGTTCTACTGTATATCAAAAATGTTCAATCCTCCCTCTCTCACCAGGTTCTGACTCCTGCATCATTGGCAAACACAAGTCAGGAATTACGACTGTAACGCTCGCCTTTGCATCTTACTGAACGACTGGACAACAGCACGAAGTTTGTGGGTTCGAATTTAACTTGGGACGCGGTCACTTGCTTTTACCAATTCTTGCGAGTTAAAACAAGGCTCAATTTGAACTAAAAATGTAACGGGTGCTTCAAAAGTAAATTTATGTAAATTCAGTTCCACGCATGCTATTTTTTTGTACAAACATACGATATTTCGAATACCATTGGTTGTCATACATTCTCTTACCACACGAATGCCCAAAATGAAAGAAACGAACACAAAAATTAGCTTTTGTACCCCTTGTTACAATGTCAAGTATCACTGATTTCAGCGGTCTTTTGGATCTCTGCAAAGAATTAGAACGCCCTTTCGACATATCTTGTGGTAGGTCCCCTTGAGAATAATGATCCGACCATAATGAATTTTTGAAACATCACAAGACACAAGGGGAAATGGCGCAATTTCCGCGGAATGAAAGTGACAGACTATGTACCCCAAAGCGGCGACACTGGACGCTTCGTCAATCCCATTTGCACAATGCTGTTTAAACAACGACTTCGGTCAACTTTTCCGCTTCGATTCATCGGCCATGCTTCAACGAGCAAAGCATATAAAAAAAAATGGATGAAAGCAAATTTGAACAAACAGCTCGATGCCAAAGACAAACAAGGAACGAAAACGAAAGCATGTGTGAAAGAAACTTATCTGAAATCCAAAATCTTTATCATTAAAAGATGTTTTTTCCATCTTCCATGCCTTGCCTTTGCACGAAAAGATAACCCTGCTTCTGTGCAATGGCGGACACAGACTTTCATTTTGTGTGGGGGGGGGAGTCACGGACAAAATTCGCCATGGTCTTGGAATAACACCCTTCATTTATCATGCAAGTTGGAATTTTTTACAGTGAAAAAATATATTTTGGGAGTCATAAATCCTGTGACCTCCCATCCCTGTGCCCGCCCTTGCCTCTGTGTAACACGTTGAAACATTTCAGCTCATAATTTACAATAAATAGCAGTTGTAAAACGGCACTCAATATGAATAAGTAGTTATAAACTATAAATAAATGTTTGGTGGTTTTTACCATGAATTATATATACCGTAGAACCTGGCTAAAATGAGCACCTTTGCGATTGGACTGCAGTCTGCAGTGGTCACCATAGACAGGGGGTCATTACACACGACAGACTTTCGTATAGGCCTGGCGAAGTCCCTACTAATTCTCCATTGTAAAAATTGGCCAACTTTCAGGGTGGTCAATTTACAAAGGTGGTCACATTACCAAGTTGCACTGCATATATATATATATATATTACAGTATTAATCACTAATCTCAATTATTGTAGTCAGAAAAAGCAAACCAATAACAGGGATTTTGTGCGGTCCCTGATGAAGAACAAAATTCTTGGTATTGTTTAATCTTTTACTCCTCTTCACCTTTTACTACTACATGTCAATTTTTATTCTGAGATGTTTCTACTATTTTAATTTACTTGGTTTTATTACCTTGTGTGATATTACTTTACAACTTTAACTTTGTCCAAGTTAATATACATTTAGATATGTGTATTCATGTATATTGTATTAGAAGGTACTACATGTCACAATCATACTACAATTTTGCTATATATATTAATTTAATAAGGGCCTATAGCCCTTCACGGGCCTAGTGTCATTTTTAATCGTTATTTTAATTCTAGTTTTGGGCCCAGTATTTTCGTATATTGCTATATTTACATATTCATAGTCAAGTTATCATTTACTATACCACTTGAAGGTCCTGTGCCCTAAGAAAAGTTACAATTTCCGCCTTTGGGCCCCCTACGTTTTCGTTTAACCCATAAGCCTAAGTGTAATACAGTCACAAGAACGCGCTTCGGGAACCTGCGGGCATCTACAGGCATAAAAATGATCAAAAATCTTTCCTAATTATCTTTCCTTAATTTTTGCTTTTTAAACTGCCGACAATTTTCTGTTCGTTCACGAAAAGAAGTCCGATGGAAGAGTTCGAAAGAATGAGAGGTGACGTCACAAACGGGTTATCCCATTACAGCAGAGAACTGCAATTTAAGAATTTTATTTTGGCGCCGACAAACGCTCAAAAACAAGTTCTGAAATTGGTACCCTCCTCTGCTCTAATGAACTAGTCCGTTTATGACGTCACCTTGCGTTATTTCTAACTATTTCATCGGATTTCTTTTCGTAAACGAACAGTACAACATCGGGTGACTCCACCGCAAGCTTGGACTTCAATGAAAAAGCCAAAATTCAATTTTTGTCCCACGTCGGAAAACCTGCGATTACGGGAGCTACCTTCTTTAAGGACCCAATTTGCCCTTTCGACCGAAGGCACATTTAAACCTTAATCCGTCACTGACTGTGGCCCATATTACCGCCAACTCCGAATCGGAGAAATGGCATTTAAAAGAAAAAAAGATCGCCATTGGCATCCACGATGACACTTCCGTCTTCAGACGTAAAGTCTAAACGAAGACGTGAAACCTAAGGTTTCGTCCTCAGTCTGAACAACGCAATACTTGCACATATTTTTAAGTGCCATGTGAAAACTGTTTAATTTAGCTTTAGACGATTCTCTGAAAAGTGAGAAAATTGGGGTGGCGTAAAATGTGGCTGGATGTTTTTGGAACGAAATTTCTTGGATTGAAACGACTGGGCTCGCATTCAAAAAGTTGAAAATTAGCCCCTGCGTCAAAAAGTGAACTTGGCTAAAATATCCGCACGCGAATGATACTAGCCAACGTCGACAAAATATAAATTTAGCAATTGCGCTCTGACAGGATCTGGCAACACCCAGAAAAGCACAGCCAAATGCCGAATTAGTAAGTAGGTAAACCGTCAAGTTATTACCATCATGCAAACTGTGTTATATTTTATAGTTTTTAGAACCAAAAAAAATACTACATTGTAAATACAGTGTAATTACTATATACTTAAAAAAAATACTACATCGTTTCGCGAAATCTATGAAACAACATTGGTGTCGTCATAAATAACCGCAAACGGTAAAATGCTATTTTTTATGGTCGATATTACGACGGAAGAACTACACCAACGGAAAGATTTAAACAAAATGGTTACTTTGTAGCGGTTTCCGCATGTTACGTCACTAACTGAAAGTCCCGTCTGCTGGAAGCCCAAGCCGCAATTCAAATAACAAGAACTGAACGTGCGATTAGATCGGGCCTTAAAAAAAGGTCAACATCAACAAAATAAGAGAGCGTCATGACGTCACATAATGCTGTTTTACGTTGAAACGAGAAGAAAAATAATTTTCGTTGAAGAGGGTAAACGCTACTACTTGTCTTTGATAAAATTTTTTCCACGAACCTCTTACTCTAGCAACGATCACAGAAGAAAATTAAGTACACAATAACTATTCGAACTCAAACGGGAAGAACAAGTCTTCATTTACCAACAGCCTGATTTCATAATTCACTATTCAGAATTTGGTAATTTCCTATTCAGAATTTGGTAATTTCCTATTCAGAATTTGGTAATTTCCTATTCAGAATTTACTATCCAGAACTTCATAATTCACTATTCAAAATTTCACAATTCGCTATTCCGAATTTCAGAATTTGTTATTCAGAATTTCAGAATTTACTGTTCAGAGTTTCATAATTCAATGATCCGAATTTCATAATTCACTATTCCGAATTTCCGAATTTGCTATTCAGAATTTCAGAATTTACTATTCAGTTTCATCATTCAATGATCCGAATTTCATAATTCAATGATCAGAATTTCATAATTCACTATTCAGAATTTTATAATTTACTATCCAAAATTTCATAATTTACTATTCTGAATCTTATAATTTACTATTCAGAATTTTATAATTTACTATTCAGAATTAAATCAGCACACTGTGAGCAAACACATAAAGAGAGGCGAAAAATACATAATACACAAATTAACACTACAGCGAAATATCATGGGGAAGGGACTTGAAAGCAGAAAAAGAAGACAGAAGGATAATTCCAAGACTTCGTCAGAAGGACAGAAAAACAAAAAAAAAAATCTATGTAGGCATAAAGACAAGGAATTGTACTGCTCCACCTTGGCCACCCGTCTCCAAATCGGAAGAGGTACTTGAACAGGAAAAGTGCATTTAAAACTATACACATAATTTAAAGTACAGTACGACCCACTCATAACAAGTCCGCATTTAACGAATTTCTCGATACAGCGAGGAAAAAAATAAGAGATTTTGTTTAGTATAACGATCAAGAGCAATACAATTTAATCGTTTTTAGCCTATTTTTCTGAATCCGACATTTAACGAGTAAACAATAGCCAGAATTTTTAAAGAAAATATAAAAATTCGGAAATAAATCAAAATAAAAAAAATTAATAATAAATCAGTGATCGAGGTTGTTTTTTTAACTGAGGCAAAGATGATGAAACAAACTTTTCAGTACTAAGAGCTAAAGAATTGTTTAGAACTCTCATCCCCTTTCAGAATATATAGCAAAGAGTTTAAAAACGCTTTTTTAAGCCAGGAGATTACACTGGTAATTAAAGTATGTATTTAATGTGATAAATGTTTCAGAGGATTTTTTTTAGCATCTCTAAACAAAGTTTATTTCAGAAATTATTTAAGTTCTTTTACACAGTTTTTCTTCTTTAATATTGAAATTCAAATGGAATATATGTTGTTCATTAAATTTTAAGCATATTCAAAGGTTAATATTATTGCATGCATGCTGTGTGTGTGTGTGTGCGTGCATTGACCTACGTTTCAAACAGACAAAGTTTGGAATTTTAAATTCTAAAACGAACTTAGAGATCATTTCCTTTTTTCCCAAGCTTCTCTTTATATACGGCTGCCCTGTCCTATATGTTCAAAATTACATAATTTACAAAGTACCCTATTCAAAATTATGTAATTTACAAAGTAGCCTATTCAAAATTATATAATTTACAAAGTACCCTATTGAAAGTTACATCGTTTATGAAGTAATCTAGTCAAAATTATATAAATTACAAAATACACTATTCAAAATTATATAATTTATAAAGTAATCTATTCAAAATTATATAAATTACAAAATATCTATTTAAAATTATAGAATTTACAAAGAATCTGACTCAAAATTATATAATTTACAAAGGTACTCCATTAATAAAATTACATAATTTACAAAATACTCTATCCACAAATACATAATTTGCAAAATATTTTATTTATAATTATTTACAAATTCACTATTCAAAAGCATATAATTTACGAAGCTCTCTGTACAGAATTACTCGCTAAATACGCTTTTCAAAATTATATAATAATACAAATATAATATATAAAATGATTTAATAATATTATCCCTGCTTGGGGAAAGCAAGAAGGGGGAAAAACAAGATTCCGCAATGACCCCCTCCCCAGACTTGGGACAAAAGACCGATCTTCAGCACAGGCAAATTAGTCAGCAAGCATAAGCTTTATGCCTATGTTTTTGCGTTCCTAAAACTGAACGAACGGAGAACGCCATTTTCTATGATTTTCGTTGAAAGAAATCGGCTTTCTTCGTAAAATTTGCATACAAAAATATGCTTATTACATTGCTGAATGAGAATTTTCTTAGACGAATGACACATTTATATTTTTGGTTCACTGAAACGGCTTTCTTATCTCATACAGAGTTCTGAGTCTTATCTGGCGGTATCTGCATGCGGGTAGCATCGGTAAGTCAAGCACATCCGTATTGGATTTTATTATGCATTCGAACAAATGAATTCCTTTTATTTGATACGTGTATCGTGCACACACGCTGCTCATGATACATGTATCGTCGGGAGCGTGTATCCCGTCGAAAACGTTCGTGTTTAGCAGGATGAGATTTGGATGGCGGGAAGATAAAATGACGGACGTGGCTTTCACCATCATGAGGTCGTTTCCTGAGGGCTGTGACGTTCGCGCGTCGCCCATTTGCAGTTAAGCAGTCGCTACCAATGCAGCTAATCAATTTCTCTTTTTTGTGGCAAGTTTCTTTTTATTTATTTATTTTTTTACGAAGGACATTGAGTTAGGAACACCTGTTACCCTTCATCCTGCTATTGCAAAGTGAATTATAATTCAAATCTCTCTTTACATAGATGGTCCGATGTGAAACATTGAACATTATGTACTGTATCAATAGCGTAGGAAAGTGGAGCTCGAGCCTCCTCATTGGACAGTAAGACACAGTGTTCCATTTAACACCATATCAAGCTGGGATTACAGCACCGCCTCCGCGGCCACCCTTCCTATTTTTTCCCCTGCACACGTCCTCCAACATCATATCACGTGACCTGTCATAAAACTACTCAACCCCCCATGATTTTTGAGCTCATACGCCCTTGTATTGTATATATCTATTACACACACATACGCAGTATGAGCTGTGAAAGTGACAACAACGGTTCTCTGTAAACGTGTCCAACATGACGGTATGGTGAAGTTTCGTTTGTTCTGTTAGTAAAGAATGTGAAAAATATTAATATACAAATGGTTTTATTAAAAAAAAGGTCATAATTACAAAATTTACGTTAAATACTTACAGCGATAACAATGACTGGGAACAAATAATGGAGGTCAAAGGTGGTAGGGTATGTACAAAACGCCTACCAACTGCTCTGCATATACTAAATTTCCTGTACACACAAAATAATTGTTATTGGGTTAATAAGAAAAAAGAATGCATGCTGTTGTCTTTCTCACTTACATGAGAAAAAGATGACTTCCTTCAGCCTTTTACCCAAAAACCTATTTAAAGGAACTTGTCCCATTTAGCATATAAAACGCGTCCGACTTCCAAGATAGAGGTGCCCGAGTTAGAAAGTATTACATAAACATAGTTAGAAATAGGAATTTATACGATTTCACCGAATTGTGTCCAGCTTATAAAGAGAAGGGGGATGTCCAGGATATAAAGGTGTCCAACTTGACAGGTTTTACTATACCTGCATATATATATATGTGAAACTTGAGCTTTAAAATGAAGCACTCTGTGCGTTAGCTTCCTTTGATAAACGCATATCTTTTAAACTCACAAAGTCACATGATTATTAATGCATATCATATTTAAATCGTCACGTGACTACATCACTCATTGTCCCGATGTTTGTCACACTGCTTTTGTTCGTTCGTCACCAGTGTTGCCAGATCTGAAGATTAAAAAGTAGCAAACTGTGCTCCAAAAGTAGCGGATTTGAACTATTTGTAGCCCAAACATAAAAATGAATTATTTTGCAAGGAAGGGTTTAAGTATTACATAAACACGTTTGTAGGGTTCGTACACTTCAGGAAGAAAAAAATTCAAGGCTTTTCAAGGCCCTGCGGTCCAAAGTTGAAAAAATAAATAAATAAATAAATAAATAAATAAATTAGGAAGAGTTGTACATGACTATATACATTTCAAATTTACAATATAATTTGCAATGCTTCTTTTTCTTCTCGGAGTGTACAATCTACACTTAAACAAGCACGCACCATTATAATCAAGAGCGGATACAGACTTTCATTTTGGGGGAAGCGGGGTCAAGGACAAAATTCGCCATGGTCTGGGAATAACACCCTTCATTTATCATGAAAGTTGGAATTTTTTACAGTGAAAAAATATATTTTTGGGGGTCATGACCCCTGTGACCTCCTCCCTGTATCTACGCTTGATTATAATTACGTACTGTAACACAGGAAAATAGAAAAATTGACCTCACTAACGTGGCTCCACGATTTGCATCTTCGAACCTATATAGCGTATATATGCTCGAAGGTTTGCACGGAACTACAATGTTAAACGAGTTTCGAAGTCATATGACGTCCATTTGAGTACATATAAGATCTCTGTGATTAAAAGTACCAAAACAAAAATTGAACCACAGAGATCTTTTATGAATTGAACGAGTATCGAACATGTTACGTTTGTTTGTTTGGATTTTTATGGCGCAAGAGCATCTGGGCTATACTGCGCCAAACATGGTAAAATCAAAGACAAAAAAATTACCGTCCGTCGAGCCGGAGTCGAACCAGCGACCTATGGATCTCTGTACGTTTCATCTACAGTCCACCGCTCTACCAACTGAGCTATCGACGGCTATGTTTTAATAAAATAATAGCTATAGACGGCTATGTTTTAATAAAATAATAGTTCGCTGCGAATAGAAATATTCAAAAAACAAAATTTGTATTGTATTATGTAATACTAATAATATTTTGTGATTTTATATATGAAAATAAGAAAGTAGCTATTTTTCAGATTTATAGCCTGAAGGTAATTAAAAGTATCCCAATAAGTAGCGTGTCGCCGAATTCGAAATTTTTGTAGCGAGAGCATTTAAAACATCGCCCAGTGCGCTACTTGTAGCCCAATCTGGCAACACTGTTCGTCAATGGAAATAAAACGTCACAGTAGTAGCGGTTCAAGCGCCCTTAAAAAAGATTATGTGATGCTGCCTATAAGAAAATGATGTTTTGATACCTAATGGGGGGGCTTTAGACCCCTGAGCCCCCCTCTTTCTTACGACACTGCATCAGAGCCATTTCGGCTGTCTGTCAGCGTATTCTCAATCTCTTCATAACGATCTTTTCCCAATACAATCCTGACCCCTCATGTGTACTTGAAAAAAGCTTCATTATCCACATTTATCCAATTGCTTTTTCAATAAATTATATATTTTGCCCTCATGAGTTAGTTCTATATGTAAATGAACAGAATTCAAAATCTGATTAAAAAAAAAGCGCACGTGATACTGACACTAACCGCTTAACGCGTTCCCACCATATCCGAAATGTGACCCAATACTGACGAACTTTCTCACAGACATCCAGGCCCGCTTCTCTCCCATGGTCAATCTTGTTTGAACGAAATTTCTTTTACAGGTTATTATCAGTGGCGTAGCAATTCAAAAATTATGTGGGGGGGGGGCTCAAATAGCCTTAAAAAATCATATGATGAAACGTTGGAAAAAATGTGTTTTGATACCAAATGGGGGCTTGAGACCCTGATCCCCCCCCCCTCTTTTCAACGACACTGAGAATTATTATTTACTGCAGAGATAGCACAATCATAGGCGTACGCAGAAAGTTCATAAGGGGGTTATAGGCTTAATGGGAAGGGTTACAGAGCTACAACTCATGTATTCCTATGTTAAATATACAAAATTTCATTGCGATGTGGGGTTATAAACCGATCAACATCCCCCCCCCCACCTTGCGTACACCAGTGAGCACAATTAAAGAATGGTTGATACACAAATTCAATAACAAACAAATCAAACAATAATGTCATAAACAATATATCATAAACAATAATGTCAAATAATATGTCATAAGCAATAATGTCAAATAATATGTCATAAGCAATAGTGTCATAAACAATATGTCATAAGCAATAATGTCATAAACAATATGCCATAAGCAATAACGTCATAAACAATGTCATAAGCAATAATGTCATAAACAATATGTCATAAGCAATAATGTCATAAACAATAATAATAATGATGATATATAACATCACATTCCTTTCTGAAACAAATAAAAAAATACATTATTAGTATGTATTAAATGGGTATTCACGAAGACATTTTTTTTAAATCCAATGTAGATGTAACTGACATAGCGCATTGTTATTAATATAATCATAACAATTATTACGTAATAAAA
>QLNU02014176.1:90660635-90684674 GCA_006491805.2 Dysdera silvatica
AAATGGTGTTGTGTATGCTAAAATATGTACCTGAAATAATTTAATCGTGACATCAAGCTTTATACACCCAGTCTAAAGGTTAGTTTAAAAAACTTGATAAACAAGATGTATGCAGTGTCAATTAAAATTTAAGGTTATAAATTATTTAAATAATTTTGAACTAAATAGTCTCATTAATGATTTAATTAATTATTTAATTAAATAATTAAAATAATTATTTGATTAAATAATTAAAATAATTATTTGATTAAATAATTTAAATAATTATTTAATTAAATAAATTAATTAATTCATCAATTAATCTAATCATGATAATTTTTAATGTATTGTTTTTTATTTCTTCTGAAGTAATCTTCGCCCACCCTTTCAAAAAATTCTGCCGAAGCCCATGGCCCCAGTGGCCCAGTGGTTATGACCACTGATCTTGTGCCCTGGGGCTCTATTTGACTATCGATATGCTTGACTGTATGTGAATGTATCGTAATTCTGAAGTCACGTTAAATCCTCAGTTTCGTCCCAGACCCTAGCACAGGAAGGTAGGACGCTTGTTCCCCCCTTCAACTGAATATCTGGACACATTCTCCATTTTTAACGCCGTGTAGTACATGATATTCTTTAAAGCCACTTGAATCCACCTCCATAATTTTTAAATTTCTGCGTCACTGGTTCTGAATGTCATTCAGAGTATTCTTGGATATAAGATATGCAAACATAAACATCGGATGTAAAATTACAAAGGAAAAGTTAATAAAAGAATTGTCAAATTTGGTTATTAACTAACTATAAAAGGAATCAGACATACGGAGATATTTCCAGGGCCGGCCCAAACAGGCTTGGGCCTAATTTGAGTCTCTTCTACGGGGCTTCCCTTATATGAGCCCCGTATGTATAAATATAGAAGAAAGGTTACCCTTCCACAAAACGCGAGACTCGATTCAACAACATCGGAAACGTTAGATTAATTCCGGCTCTGCTTGTTTCTCTGTCGAACAACGAGTTCCTGCACAAAGCAAGAAAAATCCAGAAAATTGTAATATGCCTTTTACAAAAAAAAATAATAATAATAATAATAAATAAAAGTTAAATTTCAGAGCAAAATCATTTAATACTTTTAAAAATGCGCTTTTATTTCGCAATGTACAATATTTTCTATAAATTCCATCGCTGTTATAGTAACTTCAGATGTTTTTAGATCAGCGGTCGTCAATCGGTGGTCAGAGATATTATCTGGACATTATTTGCATTTTTAATGTTTTATTAATAATAAAACAAAAATAATATTCTAAGAAATTCTCATATTCTGAATGACAATTGTCGCGATTATATTGCACTAGATTCATGAAATGTACTTGATAGGTTCCTAAATTTTTAAGTACTAATTTCTAACTTTCTATTAAAATAATTAATTGTAAATTTTTATATCTATAGAATGTACTTGAGATAATTATCGGCAATTAGTGAAAAAATCTCACTTGCCGCAATGTGATTGATTAGAAGGAGCCCTGTATTTATCTTTTTAAAAAATTCATATTAATGGTCCGCGGGGTTTAAAGTTATAAAATTAGTGGTTCGTGAGATTTAAAATTATGAATTTAGTGGTTCGTGAGGTCCGAAAGGTTGGCGACCGCTGGTTTCCATCATATATTGATTTCGGAACCCATCTAGATACCTCATAGATCCTTGCATTTTGAAAAGAAATCAATTCAGAGGCGTACCGACAGTCCGTGTTTCACTTCCGCGTGTAATATCGCGTGTAATGCCGCGTATAGCATCATATGTTTTGAAGATGCAACAGGATATATTTCGTACATAACAGGAAGTGCCATTACCTTTGTGGAATAGGGTGGCGGCTCGTGACTTCAAGAACGGGTGAAGCGGCGAGCCCCTCCTCCATCTTTCAAAGAAACAGGAAAAGTGGCCAATAAATTTCCGTTTTCTAGCAAAATAATTGTATTTATTATGATATATATATATAATTTAAAAATATGGATGTATTTAAATAATTCAATTATATACACATAATAGACCTTTCAATGTAAAAACTGCGCACGCACTAATAAGTGTATGAAATTTGAATATTATCAAAACATATAAAATTATTCATTATGTACATAAAATTGTTAAAATATGTCAACAATAAAAACGTTTTAATTTAAAATTTCAATAATCTGCCATGTATAATATTCCAAATATTCACAATATGTATATACCGGACCTGATATGGTACTGCATGGTGTACAAACAGAGATAATATATGGAGGCAACAAACAAAATAAAAATATGCAATATATGCTTACCCAGTCTTTATTTTTTGAATATAAGTTCGATTCTTTTAGACTTGCAAACTTGTCGATGATGTGAAAAAATGGTTGAGTTTCTATTAACTCTTTTAATAGTTCCTTTTCAATTGCAATTTTTGACAAGTTTCTAAGTCTGTCTTCTAACATTCTATTACGCAGACGGGTTTTGATTCTGTTTAAGCAAGAAAAACTCCGTTCTACTAAAACACTAGTGGTTTTGGTATTCCCGTTAAAACCATATTAACGTTCGATAATCCGGCAAGGCCGTGGTTCCGAACGTGCCGGATTAAAGAGATTCTACTGTATATAAATTCAGGAGCGGCCCGAGGTTGATTTTGAACCGGGCGACATGCCCCCCCCCCCCCGGAGAAAACAGGAGTTTTTGACAAATGCACAGTGAGTCGTGAACCCTCAAAAAGTCTCTGAAAGAATTTCTGTAAAGATGTCTCTAAAAATTTCTCTAAACTCTTTTTAGAGAGGTTTTCTGCTGTTGGGTCAATTAAAAAAATTCTAACTTGGCTTCAGTTTGGCGCCCACATTCAAACTGGACCCCGGGCGGCCGTCCAGGTAACCTGTATCTTAAACCGCCCCTGTGTAAACTTATATGAATTAATTGTGAAATTATTATTCTGTTTTTAACTAGTTCTTTTATGGCACCTATACTTTTAAAATGAATTATGTTATCTAGTTCATTAATTTAATTTTGATATAAACTAGACAGAGAGAGAGAGAGAGAAAGAGAGAGAAATGGAAAGAGGCAGAAAGAAAGAAGCTTCATTTAAATAAAATTAAAATATTTATTAATTTAAGCATAAATTAAATGCATTTTACTATTCAAAAGCAAAATTTAAGCCCTTGCCAGATGAAAGGATATATCTGTTCTTAGACAAAACACTATCAAATTTTTGCGCATCGATGCCTAACCAATTAATTATTATGACTTGGATTACTCTTAAACACAAAAGTATGATGTCAATCATGATCGTCAATTTTTGGCCAATCAAAAATCATCATTACGACTTAACTAGGGACTAAAAAACTTCAATCACTCAAATTTTCTCTGGGAAAGATCACGACCATTTCCAACGATGCCGAAAAAAAAAATCGACTTTAATGAATACTCTTAAACAATTATTTGGTTTCTCTCTAACGTTCGATGCATTTATCCAATATGTTCCTTGATCAACTATTTATTAAATTCATACTTTTCTAATATAATTTTCCCGAACATAAAGTCGAAATAGCTTTTATAATTATAATTGATTCACAAGTGGAAAACGAATCCAATCTCTGATGCGTTTTAGCTTTTATTCTTTTCTATTTATTTCATCTCGGACGTCTGCAAGTGTTTCATTTCTAAGGACAGCTGCCACTTTTTTGAAACAGCGTAGTCAAAGGAGAAGAAAGTGTAAACAAGATTATGTTCGAGAAAATACAAGTGTCGCTTCGAAGTTTTTTAATATTAAGGATAAAAAATAATCAATAAAATAATAATTATCTTAATAAAATTAATTATCAATTTTTAAGACTTCCTTTTAGCATTCCGTAGATGGAAAAACAAAGTGGTAAAAACTTAATTTTTTATCTAACGAAACGTTGCTTAAATTCCTTTTTTGATGTTCTAAAATCTAACGCTAACATATTAAAACCTGCAAAACGGATACTTCCGAACAGAGGACACCTCTATTTAGTGAACACTCTTTCAATTCCCAGTCCCAATGTGTGTTATACCTAATACTTCCGAATAACTGACAGATTCTCAAGTTCGCTATTCAGAGATTTTAATATATTTTAACAAAATAATTTTTGCTAAATTAGGTCCTTAATTAGACAGTGTATATACAGTGAAACTCCACATTAGCAGTCACTTGCCAGATTGAAAAATTTGTTCGTAAAATGTTGAGAGGTCATTCTGTTTGTTTGTTTGGCTTTTATGGCGCAAGAGCATCTGGGCTATACTGCTCCAAAGGGTCATTCTATGGAAGTAACTGAACTATTACGACACCATCATTTAAATGCTTGCATTTTAATTTATGTATTTTTAAGGACAAGTTCAAGATAACGAACAGAAACATTTTTGGGTGCAAGTAAATTTACAACAAAACGTTAAATATTAAAATTTGTGCCTTAGGCCCTCTTGGTGGTAGCAGTGTAGTATGATTCTCCTGGCGGCTTCAATCCGGGTTGACTCAACGGTACTAAAAGAGCGGCTTACTCAGAATCTCATAAAAGTGGGAACTGCCGCTGTAGTCGGGTTTTGGTTCCCCAAGACCTTAGAAGGTTGATTCCTCTCGGAAAACTGGGTCGGTATGGAATAACCACTGTAGTCTTTGAGCCGTAAAACCAAAAAACAAACAAACAAACAATATTTGCCTTGGAAAAAATTAATTGCTGTGTGGTGGGTTTACTTTACTCACCAGTTCTCCTTCGAAATACATTTTTAATTCCGAAATTAAATCCCTCATTTTTCCGTCGTTACGCTTACAGAAGCTGTGTGGTAGTCGAGTAAACAATAATAATAAATTTGAACTGCGATAATTTTGTGTTGATAATTGTTTATTAGTTTTGCGCAATGTACCACTCACTATATGATTTGTTATCAAAGTCTTTATTAAGAATTACTCATTTGAATCAGTGAATCTGAGTCAATTTCCACTCTTTGTTAAAAGGAGGGGGAAATTTTCCTTAGCTCTTATCCTGTTTATCCTTAGTTTTCTGGTGTGAGAAACATTGTGACGGTCAAAGTTCAAACATATCTTGTCCGTGCAGTGTTTCTAGTCTAATGAAACAAATTATGAAAACAGTGTCCGTATCTGAAAAGGACTGACATGTGTTTGAAATACATTATTGTAAATCAGTTTCTGCCGGGGAATTTTTATCTGGATGTATGATGATATTACCCTTCACAGGGATAACACAATTGCCAAATATGGTCAACACAGAAAAGCCTCCAGGGCGAGATTTTTGTTTGTTTATGGAAAAAAAGAAAATTATTGTATAATTTTTATCTGGCCGTAAAAGTGGGATATCCGTTATGAGGGATTTCACTGTGTGTGTGTGCGCTCGTGTCTGTCTGTCTGTATGTATATTAATATATATATATATATCATACTCCTTTAAGTTAGTGGTTTTCTAACTGTGTTCCATGAAGCATCTCCTTTTTATCCACAAAGATATAAAAACATTCAAAAGAAAATGACAGTGATAAAATTTCAAAATTGTATTTGTACGGCCATGAACTATGTATAGATAAGTATTAGGTAGAAATTCTTTAATAAATAAATTAGCTATGTTTATTTATTTATTAGTATATAAATAAATTTTTGTTTTTATCCAATAATTGCGGAAGACAAATTATTACTAATAAATTCGACACCCACATTGTACAATACAGATTATTTAAAAATTTCTGTGATAACATGTAATGATGGGTGATTACAAAATGTTTTTACAATCAAAAGAATTATAATTGATTCAAATTTGCATTCGAGTCCACAATTCATTTGTGCTTGAACCTAACCATGAAGGTGTTCGATTGCAATTCAGCCACGAGTCAGCTGTCCAACCACACGAACACATGATGGTCGCAATTTGGTGAGTAAATAATTAGATTTAACTGCATTTTCTGGCATCCAGTCAAAAAAGTTATAGTGTTTGTTTATAGAATTTTTGCATACGTTTTCGAGAGTCTATAGAGTAGAACTCTGATCTAACGAAATCCAAACCACCTGCACTTATTTTTTTTATATGAGTATTTAATTTTAATTTTTTTTGTATTGTTGTAAATATACAAGAGGTTCATTCTTGAATTCTTTGTATGCATATAACTAAAAGTTACCTACTTACTATTTCTGTGCCGATTTTATAATATGAAAATAGTAGAAAATGATGTAAATTATGACATATGACATTGCATCGAGTGACTCAAAAATAAACCTGCTGGTATTTTAAGCTGCATTTAGTTTTAAAGTTATTTATAAAAATATTTAAATTATTTTTGCCGTTATAAGAAACATACTGTAAATATGATAGACAATATAATATTTATATTCGAAAGCATGGCTGATAAAGATACAATTGCAATTTTATTTGATCATTCAAAATAAATACTGACCAAATACCGTGTATAAGTAAATAGAAATGGTAGTCAAAGTTTTCTAAATTTTTTATTTATGGTTACACAATGTATCATCAGGTAACCATCGAGTACCTCTGAAAAATCTATAAATCTCAAAACCTCTTAATTCGAGATGTTCAAATAATCATCGTTAAATAATTTACTAAAACATCTCACAATTATGCATCACTAATAACATGAGGGAGTTCACATGCATCCATAGCTGATTATCACATAAGCAAGACAAATGTCTAGGGCAGTGGTTCCCAACCTTTTTCAAACTGTAATCCACTTTTATAGTAGCCAAATAATCTACGGCACCCCTTATGTCTGCCGCCGCCACATTTGCTTAATAAAAGCATTTTTAACAGAGTAAAGAAAACACATTAAATATAAAATTCTTACATTAACTATATATATATTATAATATATATTATATTATTTATATTAGTGTATATCATGAATATAAAGCCAACAACGATTAGTAGAATATTGCAATGTGTGTAGCCATGTTGAAATATAAAAGCCTTGGAAACATTTGGTATGCAATCCCCTATAAAAATAATTGCAACTAAAAATAGTTGCGGCGACTCCCGGAGACCTGTTCGCGACCCCCACTGGTTTAGGGCCCTGGCGCAATGAAAATTCAATGCTACTTCAAAATCGTTGCCAATCAGAACTCATTATTAGGGCAGTAATTTTATTGTGGCAAATTTTCGCGACACTTTTCGTGAATTTTAGAGCTTTTTTGTATGTATGTTGCATATAAGTATGTTTCCTTTACTAACTTTGCTTTCAAAGTTTAAAATTTGAATTCCAGATGGATTTAGCTAGTTATTGCATTTAGCATTTTCATTGGTCACAAGAACGTTGTTATATACAGGTCCTACTGTATTTACACAAGCTTAGCTTATACTACAAGAAACGCAGAAAAAAATTTTTTCTAAAGCCAGACAAAACTTTAATCTGACCCTGCATACATCATTATTTCTTCACATAGAAGTTCGGTAGCATTCTCACTGCAAAACTTTTGACTCTGCTCTTCAAATATGGACTGAAGTCATATTTTTCCTGATTGATGACCACTTTGCTTTGGGAAATAGGTTGTGTGATGAGCATGGGCTCATGAAATTACCATATTCAGCTTAAATTTTTTAAAAATGTTGTTAAAAATGAGTTAAGTCTCTCACTTCAGAGAAAAGCAATGGCTGTATCTGAACCCAGCGATAAGTTACTAACGGTTAAAAAAGGAAAATAAAGTCTTGGATAGAATCAATAAAAAGTCGAAATTTAGATAGCTTATAAATAGTAAAATTATTTAAATAAGAACTAGATTCGAATATGCCTGCAGATATCTTAAATGAGTTTCATGTTCATATGTTAAATAAATTTAACATAAATAGATACATTTAATATAAAATAAAGACAAATTTGTCTTTTTTCTGAAAGAACACAAAAAAATTAAAGAAAATTTTTGGATTATAAACCAATTGTAAAGCACAATTACCATATTGAAAATGTCGTCTGCCATCGCAATAATATGAGTGCTTAATTAATATGACATCAGATCCCGTGATAAGAAATAATTTTGTAACCAAGTTAATATCGACATTTTAGTGGCAGATAAAAAACAAATTTAAAGTTTTGTCAGATAAAATGAAAATCACCCTTCTTTCCTTTGCAATAACTTATTTGTGTAAATCAGAGTTGTCTGCCTCTGCCTGAAATAAAATACAGATGCTCCCTCAGTTCAGAGCCAGATGTTGTTGCAGTCCTCCCAAATTCAGCCAGACTTTAACTATATATATATACATACACCAAGCAGAACATACTGAAAAGTGTTACTCATGTCGCAGAACAAACATTTTCACTGCAGAACAATTGCGGAGCGAATCAGTTTCTTTTGTCTTAAAATAAAGAAAGAAAAAAAAAGCAGTCTGATAAAAATGTTTTGTTCATTTCTATTGAAAACGAATTTATGTTTCACAGAAATTCAAAATATATATAATACATACGTATGTGCATGTGTCTCCTCCGTAACGTTTTTGATCAGCTGAAGGCTTGTTGCAGAACATTGCAAAATATTCTGCTTTGGGGTATATATATAGTTATATGTAGGACTCGACAAATTGCAGTAAACCATACTTGCCAGACAAGAATGGTATTCACCATCTACAAAAATTCACCAGTCACAACTGGATTTGTCGAGTCCTGGTTATAAGAGCATCGCAATTACTTGGTGTATGCCCATGAATGTTTATTTTATGTTATTTTGTTATGTGGTATAAATAAAGTGAAAATAAATTTCATTGAATTCTCAGAAAGAAATTCCCTTGTTAAAATGAGTGATTATATAATTTCGAAATGTAATATTTTTTCTGATTAATATATTTTATATAGTTATTTTTAACTTTGTGTAAGCATTTGTTTTATTTTTATTATAGGAGATAAAAGTGTTACCACTGATGACGAAATTATAAAGGAGTATGTGTATCTTTTACTATATTCACAGAAATATATATAAACAAATATATATAATACTAATATATACATACATATAGGGTGATCCTTAATTTTTTGTGGAGTTTCTGTAGCCTATAATTTTCAGACTAAAAACAACAAAATAATACTGCTTGAAGAATATGAGTGTTCTTACCCATATAATCAATACCGCAGAATGCTAACAGACTTTGACAAACATGCCTTTCATGGTATACATGCTACAGGAAAACACTCTAGGACCAAGGTTCGACAAAGCCAGTTCCCTGGCTGCCATTGGCGATTAGATTTTTGTAGTAGTTGGTGAGTAAAAAACGCCTTTTTAATGCTAATTTTCTGGGTTATCTTATTGAAGCGAGTGAGTACTGTTCTTGTTTGACGAGCATGGTGTACCACAATTTGTCAAGATCTGTCTAACAATGGTGCTTTAGCTGGACATGCTAAAATCATATTTGTTATCTCAATTGGGAACCATTAACCCAATGTGGCATCATAATAAGATGGCACATAACCATATTTGGTTCTTATGATTCATGACCGTTTCTGAACACTGCGTGGAGTTCCCAATGCAGAATGTGCTAAAAAGTGGGACGCACGTCGCAGAATAATCGCTGTGTGAATCGATTTTTATTTTTGTCTTAAATTAAATAAAGAAATAAAAAAGAAAAAGACCAGTCCAACAAATACTTTCTGCATTTCTATTAAAAAAGGGATTTACATTTTATAGGATTTAAAATTGCATATGATGCAAACTCATGTTTGTAAAAATTGCAACACCATGAAGGAATCACTTGATTGAGCTGAAACTTTCAGGAAATGCAAATTAGGGTATGCTATTCAAATGATTAGAATTTCAGAGTCATCGCGCATGCGTGGGCTGAGCAGCGCCTCTCTGAACTACTGATGGATCCGTATAAATAGAGGGCTGTAGCGGGGCGTGTATGGTTATCTGCTAGTGGTAAACGTTACATGCGATGCCTCTACGAAGAAAGAGGGCGACATTTCAGCAAGTTTGTTATTTCTAGTTTTCAAATCATAGGCTAAGGAAACCCTAACAATATTTTTTATCACCCTGTATAATAAAATTAAAGCTACAAGTAAAACCTTAGTTGGTGTTTTAAAAAATATTTTCAAATATTCTATTTTCTTTATGTATGTGTTATATAGTAAATTCTTAAATACCTCTTCTCTTGCGTTTGAATTAAAATAGTGAATTGCACTCGACAAAAAACTTGCATTTGCCATGAGTTTTAGTAAATCTTTAAATTTTTCTAGGTCAAAGGATGGAGATATTTTTGATACAATCATCGGTTACATTGAAGAAATAATCATTGGTAACTGTTTTATAAGTTTTCCAAAATATCCAATGTTGCTTATTTTAGGCACTGATATTACAAATTGTGCTATATCTAGCAAAAATAGGCCCTGATGTGACGTTCACGTCTCCCTTTCATCTTTGAAATTGTTTTTGGTTTGAAAAAATTTAGTGGCTAGGGGAGGGGGCAGTAACCCCCCTCCCCCTTTCAGTCAGGGTTATGCTAACAACTTGGAAGTTGTGTTACATCTGACACGCCATATCAATGGCATGTCAGATGTAACACACCATGTCGGTGGTTCCTAACCTTTAAAACCACAATATATTATTATTTAAAACAGTGGTTTTCATCCTTTTAAGCCTATGCACCCCTTTCAGCATATCTCAGAATAGCATTCCTCCCTTTTAAATTGTTTTTTGCAATCCCCCTCCCTCCCTCTCGATTGAGAATCTCTCATTTAGAACAACAAATGACCCTAATTCCATAGTGAACATATCTGATATTTTCTTCATATGTAATTCATTTTAGTTTTTTACTACTGTATATGCTGCATGTACAATATATGGTGTATATAATTTCAAATGATTAGCATATTTCCACATTTCAAAAATTGTGTTCTGGTGGATATAATCACTGTATTTTAACATGCTGGGTTTGGGTTAAACTTCTATGTAATCTGGGTCGTCTGTAAACATATCGGAGATGTCAGTCACCTGTATGTTATGAAATGACATAATATTCGGCTGATGGTAAAAAACTGCCAGATATCAATATGGTTAAATAACTACCAATGGTAGGCATGGAAAAAAAATCCCACAATGAGTTCACGATACTCAGTTCGGAAATCACCCAATGAAAGACCTGAATGCAGAAAACAGGATGCCTGCGGAACTGGAAGGTCAGGGAAATTTGAAATACAAAGGCCAAAATCAGGGAAATTTTAAATTTAGTTTAGTTAGTAGTAGTTTAGTTTAGTTAGTAGTTTATTAAAATAATTTTCCTGGACCTTTTCCTTTTCATACCACATTGCATGTTGAAAACTTATACTTTTGACTAAACTTCTTCCAAAAGTTATCATTTTGCACCAAAACTAATATAATTTATATAAAATTATTAAGCCTATATATTTCTCAGGAGAAAATGTTTGCCAAATATGTAACTAAAACTTGAAAAACAAAAAGTGTTTTTAGCTAAATTATCCAATCTGTAAGGAATTTTTATTATACCAATCTCCTTTGCCTTATATACAGTCATACACATTTTAAATGAAATAGATGAAGCATCAGCTTTGCGATTATATAGTTAAACTCTTTTATAATGAACTTGAAAAGGGCCAAATGGAAATGTTGCTGTAAATATTTAATTAGTGCCAGTTTTTAGTGTAAAGAAATACACTCTTTAATACAGCTTTTGAATTTGTAAATTCACTGTAATTGAGTTATAAATGGCTTTGGGGTTTGTGTTATTATGTATTATATGTATTTATTATGTGTTATTATGCATTATGTGTGGATTTTATGGTCTTAGAAACTTATTTTTATTACGCAAATTTTAATGCATTGTGTGTTGTTTACTGTAATTAGCGACTGGAAATCGATTAAGATTTGGTCTGGAAACCTGGAAAAAGTCAGAGAAGTTTGAAGCAAAATTTGGGTAGACTCCCTGAGAAGAATTGTCACTCACTGGGGCATTTGATTAAATCACATGTTCTCAACCATATCCCTTGTTAGCAGGGTAGAGGGAGCAAATGCTCAGGAACCCTGACGTGAAACTTAAATAATATAACAAACATAATGGGTTAGGGTCCTCTAGATCTGCTAAACTGCCAAGGGGCTCTTAAATCCTGTCCCCCCCCTTCTGCTTGGAGGAAACCCTTGAAGCAAATCTCACGGGAATCTCCAATAAAAAATACTATTTCTTCGGCACATGGTTTTAATTTAGTTATGATTTCTTACAGAACACAGGTTGAAGCGCTCTAGACAAAACCATAATAAAAACTTAGATAGCAATTGTAGTATATTCACTAAGTTATTATTCTAAAACAAATACCAGTATTTTATATTTAAACTCCTGTATACAATATAAACTTTTTAAAGCGTTGAAATTTTCCATGATCCAAGTTAGCATTGTTCTTTACAGATCCAGAGTTTATAGAACTAAAAGAAGAATTTTTAGATACACACTATGAGAAATTCGAAGCCTGTGAAGAAAACAAGCATGAGTATATGGATATCCATATGCAATACGTAAGAACTATTTTGTTATAACCTATTTTTCTTGTTTGAAAATAGGAAGTATTTAAAGATTGTTTCGTTTTCTTCCCGTAGACTGATTTAATCGAAAAGCACATCGAAGCAGCTTTGTGTAAGAGAATGCCACATTTTTCTATGGAGCCTTTCCTCAAACTGATAGTGTAAGTCACGTCTTGCTTTTGTTTAAGCATTTTCAGCTCCCATTATGTGGAGTAAATATTTGTGCTTTTTCGTTCCATTTTTTAGCCGTAAGCATGACCAAAATGACTTGGATGGTGAAATTTTTGACATTTTAGTAGGATTGACAGATTTTTTAACATTCAAAGATATGATTTTGGACCACAAAGCAGTAAGTGTTTGACTTTGTGTATATATATATTTTAGTTTAGAATATTGCAGGTAATCTCCGTTTTTATGTCTTTTGGGCTTGTTAATTTATTTCCTAGAAATTCATTTCATTCGTGCACCACTTCGGCCTAGGAAAACACACTCCAATTTCGTTTAACAATTCATGATGTTATCCTTCTCAGTAATTTTTTTATCTCACATCTGCCCATTTTTAATTTTTATCCCTGCAGCATGCACGAATCCACAAATCTTCCAAAGGGGAATAATTTGTTTCCGATTTCTATTTTTTTCCCCCAAGTGTCCAGTACTTTTTTTTTTATTTTCCGTAATACAATTCTGGCTCAAGGGGGAGGGGGTGATGGTCCTCACCCTTGGATCCGCAGGGACCTAGTGGTAACGCATTGGGCCATCTTGCAAATGATCTGGGTTTGGTTCCGGTATACAGCGTTGACAGTTTCATTCTACAGATCTGCAATCGGGAATTTGATTACATAAGCGACAGAGATTCAGAATCCTTGGGGAACTTGGTACCATAAAACACAAACGAACAACCCAGTTTCCACTCAAACATTTATAGGGCAACATATAAGGGTTCACATGCACCTGGAATTGTTAGGGAATTTGGAAACATCTTTAAAAGTCAGGAAAAATCAAGATTTTCTCATCAAACCTGCCAAAGTCAAGGAAAACTTCCCCAACTTTTGTATTGAATAGCTAAATCTCTTTCGAATATGAAACCATTTTCCTTGAATTTGAATCCATGAGACAGCGGTTCTTTAACTTTCGTAGACTGCAGACCCCCCCTTCAAAGATCACTCGCTCTCACAGACCCCCAAGGATTAAAGCTTAAAGCCTGGAATTTGCATCATATATATATTTATTTCTAGTGACTGATTTTAACTGATTGATTATAACCGATTTTCACCATTTAAGGAAGGAATTTTTCATTTCCTTGTAATTTATTCTTAAAATTAGAGAGTAAATACTCTGGCCTTAGTATTTTTCTGAACACTTTGTGGAATAGTGGAAGGGTCTCGTGGACCCCTAGGTGTCCACAGACCACGGCTGAAGAACCGCTGCCATGGGGAGAGGCCAAAGGAATTAATCTGGGAATTTTTTTTTATCAGTGTACATGGAAACCCTGCATATTTTAAGTTTGTTTTTTAGATAGATATAGTTTCTTTTTTCACAGATTCTTCTAAGGGACACAAGAAAGAAGTACTTTGTGTTCTTTCCAGCAGTGATCGCCACTATGATATCTTACCAATTTATTCAATATAGCCGAAGTATTCACTCTTATTTTATTCAATTAAATGACGGGTCAAATCATTTTTAAAAAATAAATTGTATTTTTCAAATTATGCAAATAAGGATGTAATCGCATCAAAATCGAAATAAGGTTATATTCAATTGGTAACATTTGTATTTTCAATAGTGAATTCTAAAAAAATTACAAATCTGATGGCAACTATTATGATCTGTTAGCCCTCTATCAATTTTAATTCCCTATCACTGCTTTGGAGTTCAAAACAAAGGCTACAAAACTTAGTGCATGTTAAATCGGTCAGAAAATAAATATGCTCGAATACCCAATGTCAATATTCTGTTGTACCTGTACTTTGGTTTTTAATCAACTAAAATGTTTTGTTTCAACGTTTTTGAATATATATAGATGTTCACAGATTTGTTTTAATATAAACAAATACTTATATTTATATTCATTAAAAGCATGATTTATTTTACCTCACACTTTTTGGAATGCAAGCTTACGTAGAAATAGGTTCCATGTCATAAAAAAAGTAATTAAAGAATGCAGTATTACTTTGGCAAAACACCCTTGTCAATAAGAAGTTTGGATTCATTAGAAAACTGTAAATTCCGATACAGCACGACTCTTGCTGTCCTTGCATCATAAAATTGACAAACAAACATGTGTTTTTACTCACTCGTAGTAGTTGAGGCTAGTTTTACGTTTCAACATAGGTAAGTAAGAGATACTTAAAAATATGTTGCATCTTGGAGTGGTCACGGCTCATCTACCATATCGTAAATGATTCTAGAAACAGTGTTAAGAGATGGTGAAAATTATATGTGATCCTAGAAATATGTAAAACTTGTCGATCACAAAATTTTTCAGCATTGTCGGCTTCTGTTCCTCATTTGAATCAAGACTTCATGCATAATTAAAAATTTTGATAATTATGCTATAATGTGAATGTCATTGTAAGCTTTGTTTTTTTCCAAAATTTTATATAAAATTATGTGTTTATATATTACCATTCTATTACGTCTTTTTATTTAGGTGAAGGAAGGAAGGATGCCCGATCTTTTTCTTAGCAATAGGAGCATCCCCTAAGAATATCTATCATTCAATTTTGTAATTTTTACAATTAACATGGCATTAAAATATTTTGAATGTTCCTCTAAAAAATTTTATTCGTCACACTGTTTATTCTCAAATACAGAACTGTTTGGAATTTAAATTCGTCATTATCAGTTTCCAAATATGCACTTCAATTATATAACCAATAATTGGACAATTTTATTGCTGGAGCACAATGTGTTTCTCCATATTTGCAACAAAAATTGAATTGTTCTCCAATGTTTATCAACTCCACCTTCTGGCCTGGGTTTGACTCAGTGTAGGCGTGGTTGCGTGTAAATGTATTGAGATTCAGAGATCATTTTAAACGAGGGGTCGCCAAACTTACTTGACCATTGACTCTCCTCTATGTTACTGTTGTTACATAGTTATAATAAAATATATATATAAAAATAAAAAGCAAGTGAAAGAAAATCACCTAAGGTTGATACATAAATTTATTGGGTTTTTCAGTTAACATTGAATCAGCTGTTTTTCCTTTTTCTAATAAATTTCGGTGAATTGAAAGTTGCAGTTTACTTTCCAAATACCAACTCGCAAATTGAAAATTGTCGAGTCGGAAGTTGTAGTTTACTTTCCAAATCACTAATTTGCCACTTGCGAAACTTTCAGATTTCAACTCGCATAATTATTGAATATTGAAAGTGGGCGAACAGGAATTTTCATGCAAATAGTGAATGTTTCAATTAATGGTATGTTCTCACTCGCTTAAAAAGTGTAATTTCTTATACTAGCAGTCACATGGAAAAATTAGTACTGTGTTACACTTCTAAACATTTGCCCAAATACAAATAGTTTTCCACAGCATTCTGCGATTTAAAAGTGTGAAGCCCCCCCCCCCCCATCGACAAAAATTAAAACTCAATATTTGTTCTCTACCCCAAAAAATCCCCCCTTCATGAGAACAATTATACCGCAAACCTCATTCAAATATATCAATTCCTTCTATTTTTATGAATTTTTTAAATGTTTACGAACTTATGGGACACCCGGTGTTTATTTTACTATACAACTATTAATATAAATTTAGTAAATTTTTGACAATCATGTTCGGAATTTTATTTTTGCTTTTAAATCCCTAAATTTGCACCTAGAAAAATAGTGAGATTTAGGAAAATTTCCGAAAATGTGATTTTATACACCAGCATTTAATATTTTTTATTTATGATTAAATTCTATGCATTGTTTTGTTAATTTTGTGTGATTTTCTCTTGGTTTTCATTGGAATACAGTGAAACCTGGTAAGTTGGCTACCTTTCTAAATTAACCAAGAAAGCATGTTTTTTTTTTGTGGTCAACCTAGCAGATTTCATTATATGAGAATTGTACAGTCACCTTAATCAAGTAATTTATAATTTACTTTCACATTTTAAATTTAAACTTCAAATACTAGGTGAAAAAATTTACTGCTACTCAAGTTAGTTTTTCCTCAAATTTTAGTCTAGACGAAATCTAGCGTTTAAAGGCTTCATTTTCCATATAAAACCCAATTTGTGGGAATGTAACTTGTTTGGTTAGGATCTTAAATACCTTGTATTAAAAAGTTTTTAATATTTTACTGTAAAAGTTCTTTAAATAAAATACGCTTCATCTGGCACTGCAGGATCACTGTTACCACATATGCTAAAACATTCTCTATGATATTTTGATGAAACCTATCGTACATTGCTCAGATGTAGATACATTTTAATAATAAGCATATTTGTCTATAACTGAAATATTTGGGGTCTTACTAATTATGACAAAGTTGGGTTGGACTGCTCTGTTTGTTTGTGTGTAAATGTATCATTGGTTGTATTTTTATGGCGCAAGGACAACACGGGTCATTCTACACCAATCAAGGTGAGATCATATCTACAGTATAGTAAATGTATTATGGTTTGAAGGTCACATCAAGCCAAATGTCTTGCCATATAGTTTTGGGGCTTGGAAACACAAACCAAATATTCATGACTGCTGTAATTAGGAAGTAATCCCTGATCAGATCTGGCAGGCTTTGAATTCTACTGGTTTAACCTTTTAACTGCCAGACCATTCCAATCAGTGTAAATTAGCTTTGTTTATGCCAGTTTTGAAGCACAAGGGTTATGCTGCATTAGGACCTACAGTTTTCGGAGACATCTGAACCTTTTAAGGTCCAGGGAATCAATCCCCCAGACTACAGTGGTAAACTGTACCTTTACAGGCTGAGGAAACCATTGTTCTGCCAAAGGTTGTTTGGAGTGTGGACTGGACAGTCGATGAGGTCAACCTTCTGACAATTCATGGACATAAATAAATTTTCAGTTTGCTATTCAGGACTGAAATCTCAGCTTATACAAGATATCCCAGCTTAAAGGTCACACTCTAAGCTGCTAGATCCATCTCAATTCTACTACAGAATCTTGAACGAAATTTATAAGCAAAACCTCACGCTTCATACACAGGTAGAACTAGCAACTTGTCATTTTTATACGTCTTTCTTCCCAAGGAATTGGACCTAAAAGTGCTTCTTTATACGATCAATCCATTTTATATATATATATATATCAGTTTGTCTTACTTGTGTTTTACAGCAGAAAGATAGCTATAGATAAGATAGATAAGTTCATGCTGTACCAAGCCCGAGTTACCTAAGAAACCTAGACCTCCATTGCCTATGAAACTGAAGGACAGAAAAAACAGTATGCACTCCATTACACAATCAAAATCGAACCTAAGTTAAGAGTATGATAGATGAACTCATTACCACTGCGTCACTGTAGAGTTTCCCATTTGTTACTGTAGTAAATGATGCATTGCCATAAGAAATACTTAACCAAATAATACATTCTTGCGTCTCTATCGAAAGTAAATGTCATGTGTACTGTGTAATATTCTAATAATACCTGAAAACTACATCACCCGAGTCAGGGGTGCGGAAACTTTTCATGTTGGAAGGCCACATTAAGTTATCCATAATGTACGAATGCAGCATGTATTTTGATTGTGTCAGTCAATTAACAAAGATTATTTCGTTAAATTTTCTTCTACTCTCTTACTTTACTTAAGTTCATTTTAAGTATATAACGCAAATAAAAAAGACGAACAGAATCATATTAATAAAAAGATTTTGCTAAAGTTTAGTGAAACTGTGGAAACCCTGTTAGACTGTGCTGTCAAACTGCTGCAGTATAGGAAGCACTTGATTATCGAAAAGCATAATTCAGTTATATGCCTTCATAGAAGCATGAACAAAGACTAGTAGTCCAAGTGCAGACTAATTGAACATGCCCCATACTAGGATTCAAATTACATGATTTATAGTTATGTCCAGACAATTATTGGTAGAGAGTGTATATACAGACGGTGTTTACACATATTTATAACTCTGTATAAGCTATTTCATATAGCCATCTCTCTCTCATTACACGTAATGTAATGACCCACTTTGGACACTAGACTTCGTTTGGAAAGCGACGACTTATTTAATATGGTAACCCAGTATTACCCTGTTTTAAAACATTTCATTTTTTTTTAAATTATTTTACTTTGACCATTGTTATACACACACAAAAAACCGTATCAATAAAAAAGTTTTTCATTGTTTATTTTAATATACTAACAATTAAATACAAAATTTTCATTCTTTTTTATCATTTCTTCCAAAGAGTTAAGTTGCATATCATAATTCTCAAAACACTGCAAAAATTGTATTAAGCCACTGGTAAGTTTTACTTATTTTTACTCCTTTTATCTAATTTTCTTTTTATTTAGCCTTCTTTCCCTTTTTTTTATTTCTGTAATTTTTCTTTTAATAATATATGTATTTTTCTATTCTTATTTCCATTTTACTTCCCCTTTTCCTTCACATTCCAACCAGTAACAAAAATTTTAATCATTATGGTAATCCGTGGTCAATCATAGTATTTTTTTGTAATATATTATTTGTATGGGGGTATAGTAATAAAAAAAAATCAATCTCTTCAAGTCGTTTGCGATTGCAAACATTCAAGCAGCATTTAGAGTTGGTAATCTTGGTATGCACCTGCTGAATCTCAAGGAAATCGTTTGAACCTCGATTAGGAATGTCATCATCTTAATCTCAGCTACATGGCCTACTTTAGAACTAAAATAATGGTTGCATAATAGATATTTGGTCATGATGCTTGGCTTGTCCCATAGGCTTAGAGTTATATGGGGCCTGACCTCCCCGTACCAATAATTTGAAATAAATTGCAATTTTACATATACTGTAATGTATCAATGTAAAAATATGTGTGCTTAAGCTCCCTCAACAATTTTGAAAACACTACATTGATGGCTTGTTCACATCTTTTATAATATAATAGTACAGTTACTTAAGTGATATGGTCATACTATGTTATGAAGACACTCATACGAGGGGCAGTCAAAAAGTTAGTTTAACTCCTCTTTAAAAATCTAAGTAATCGTTGAAACTTCATGGCAATAATAAAGATATCTCTTTGTGACACATGTAGTAGCGGCGTTCATTCAACATATCAGCATTAATTCGATTGCTAATCAGTCATAAACATGCCTCGGCAGCTGGAGGTGGCGTCCAAATTTTACAAGCGTAGAGTTGTTTGTTTTTTGTGGGCAAAAGGTTGCAAGTTCCATCCCGCCCAACTATCGGAAAATGGATCTGCATGTTCAAAAATGACCATACAAATGGAGTGGAAACATTCCACTTCTCCAACTCAAAAAAAAGTTCTGATCGGTTTCATCTGCGGGTAAGTTAACGATGATGCTGATGACAGAGAAGGTGCAGTGCATATTCGAATACATGCCGTAGGGGGCCACAATTACTGCAGCGTCTTATTGTGAAACCCTGAAGCGATTACAAAAATAACTTAAAAGCCATGGCCAGGTAAACTTTCCAAAGGCATTGTGCTCCTGTATGACAACGCGAAACCGCATTCGACAACCCTAGTGAAAGATATTCTGTCTAAAAAAAATTTAAGTGGGAAGTATGGGACCACCTCACCTTATAGCCCAGACTTTGCACCATGTAACTTCCAAGTCTTTGGTACCATTAACCAAGAACTTGCAAGGAGATGGTATCGTTCGGATCAGGAGGTGAAAGCTGCAATTCAACAATGGCTATCCCAAGTTTATGCCAATTTTTCGCATAAGGCATGGAAAAACAAGTACCATGCCTCGACAAACGTTTAAATAAAGGAAGGGATTATGTCTAAAAGTAGTTTTTGAATGGTACTTTGATGTAAGCAAAATATTGTTCTATATTTTCAACCACAGTTTTTTCTTTTGAAGAGTGAAACTTACTTTTTGACTGCCGTATGTATTATTATACATAATCAAAAACTCTCACCACTTTCAGCAGACACCCAATGGTATAATATCAAAATAAACATCGATGACTATCAACCTACATTGTCACTTCTCAAATGGTAACCAATATCTTTCACGCTAAAGGACTAAGAACACCGATATATGCAAGATAGGTTGACAGGGGTCATAACGCCCTGCCATTATAATGCAATTTTGAACATACACATATGAATATATACTATATGGCCAAAAGTATCTGGATACCTCCCCCCTCCACTAAAGAAGTGAATCTTCCTGTTCAGATGGTCTAATATGCTATCGAATGATATAAAAGCATTGGTGGAGGATTGGAAGCTCATGTATGTACGTTAGACAATGAGTAAGTCGGCAGAGTTCAGTGACTTCAACCATGACATGATCATTGAATGTCACCATTGTATAAAATTGATGCATGAAATATCGGCCTTGCTACAGATATCAAAATCAATTGTAAACAATGTAATTGTCAAACGGAAATGGTGAGGAAAAGTAAAAGTGCAGCAGAACAAAGTGGTAGACTGAAGAAACGGTGATTGTAGCCATCGAACCATGAAGAGACCATTGAATAGAGCTCAAACCCTTATTTGTCTGTGATTTAGATGACAAATGGACAGCAAGGTCAGAAACGCAGCTGGATGATCCTGCGTCCCTGGCTGAAGCATCCAGATTGCACTCCTAATCACAGACATATTTTCCCTAGTAGGTTATTTCAGCCGATTGTACATCCCTCTTTGATTGTACCCCATGATGTGGACCTTCCTCACTACCCTTTAGCTATGTCCCAGAGCAAGGGTTATGCTGTGCCAGAACCTACACTTTTCAGAGAATTCCAGACCTCTTATGGCATAGGCAACCACTTTCAGAACTACAATGAGAAATTACTCGGTAAGGTTTTTTTTTTACTATCTAAGGTTAGGAATCAAACCCAGGAAAATCTCATACCAGACAAACATGCCAACGTCGCACAAACACAGTGTCCTAAAACAACTTTAAAAAGCTTAATTTAGAAACATTGAAAAAGGAAATTTAAACAAAAATTCAGCAGAATAACATTCATACTCTCATACAGTTATAGCTCAGTCATAACAGTTATTATGCACAACACTGTATACAGGATTTGATGTTGGAAATGTTTTGGTATCCTAATAAATAATTCACCAAATCATGATTTAATGTGTCCTTATTTCACAAAAACTGCAAACCACTTAACACCGTTTTAAATGCTTTGTAGCTACATTGAAGACTCTATCAGCTATACTAGAACTTTTGTATTTTGAAATTTCACAAGACTCGATATATATATATAAAAAAAAACACAGATATATTTCATAAACAAGCTATTTCCTAATTGTCACTATACTTAATGAGTTCATCCCATTAGAAACTCTATTTTGAAAATGATAAAAAATCTAATATTGCATCCTAGTATTAATTTGTTTCAACAAATTTGTTTTAACAAACGTCCTTTTTTCCCAAAGTATTTTACTATGACCATTGTTGACATATAAAAATAAAGTGAGTTTCAATAATGTAAAAATAAAAAAAAACTTACCATTGTTTAAACAAATATATCAACAATTGTATTTATGATTTTCATTGCCTTTTGTCATTTCAAGCATTTTTTTTTTCAAAGAATTAAGCTGTATGAAATTACAATCAATATAATCTTATGCAAAAACTGAGATAAACCAACTCAAATAGCGATGAAACGTTCAGAAAAGTCTTGAATCAGCCTTGGAGGACCCAAAAAGGTGGACAATTCAAGAACAGAAAAGCATAACAACAGGTGATTTACGAAGAAATACAATCCTCATTGAACTTCCTATTCAAATTTACATGTTGAATAAAAGTTAATTGTTTTGAAGCAATAAAATGAAAAACTATTTCATGATATTAAATTTTATATTACCTTTTTATAATTATGTATTAATGCTATCAATTTTTAAATCATAAGTACATTTAAATTTTAAAATTTATGACTGTAAATACCAAAGTTATTCCAAAAGATAGGCCTATGAGGAATTAAAGTAGACTTTGAAAAAAGCAAGGAATTTTATACAACGAAAATTTTCCTAAAGCTGTTCAGTAGTAAGATGGTGCAGAATCAAATGATTGCATTGGATAAAAAGAATTGACTTCAGCGAAATAAATAGCAATCACTGAATACATTCGTTCTTTTATTTACAACTTTGAACATTTGACATTATATGGAGACAGAGGAAAACAGCATGGATGAGAATGGATAAAAGACGATGGATTTAGAGGCAAGTTTTAACCTTTATACTGTGAAATTACAATTCTTAAAAAGTTCAGGATCAGCGAACATATCTGAAAAACTTGAAGTACAGATTTTAATTAAGACAGAAGAAATTCAAATGCACATTTAAAATTACATGAAAGGGGATGATTTCAAAGATGGGGAATTCATGGACACATAGAATAGACTTCCTACTAAGGCATAACAAGAAATTTTGGAAAGTCAAAAAAAAAAATGGAGAACAATATGGTTGGGGCTATTTTTGTGACCCAAAGGACAAAAAAGGTCAATTTGCTCAAAACTGGGGATAAGAATCCGTGAAAGACTAGTTTTTCATGGATGAGATACGAGATGCAGAAAGTGGAAAAAAATTGACAACCGAAAATTTTTCCACCGAATAAAACTGACATATACACTGTGGATTAACGTAGCTCAGAGCATGCATCACCATATTACATTCACCACATTTCTGTAAAGACAGGATTCCCTCCACAGATTAATTAGGGTCTGCGATTTTATACCTTTTATTAGTCCAGAATTAAAACATAATGATTCACAAGCCATAATGCAAAAGGACCATGACACGTTTTAAACACTGCTGATTGGCCAAAATAAGGTTTTCTTCCGCAGAACGTTTATTGGTGGTAAGAGCAGGTTAAAGGCAATCAGCAGAGAAAAAAAAAACATAATTTTGAGTTAGGATGCATTACAACTCACCAGCCATTGCTGAGTTTTTCTTTTCTGCACGATTGTCTTCAGCATAATGATAAGCGAACAAGAAAAGACCCTGTACGAGGACACAAATGAATGACAAAGGATGAGGAACATTGGATTAAAGGTGAGTTTCAACCATTCTCTTATAAAATTATGGCTTTTTTTTTTGGACATTCGGGAACAATAAGCATATTTAAAAAAAATTTTAGAGGAGATTTTACTCACGATAATCACCAACAACAAATAGTCTCAAAATTAATTACATCCTGGAAGATAAATACCTGAAAAGATTATGAATACAAGGAAAAGTAGAATGGACTGGGGACAAATTTGTTTGGTTATATTTCATAGGGCAAAAACAGCAAGGGTCATCGTGCAACAAACTGAGTATAAAAAGGATAGATTAGTCTTTCATGGACGAAATACGAGATTAAAGTGGAAAAATATGGACCACTGAACATGTTTCTGCAGAATAAAACTGACATATGGAGGTGGATTCATGCAGATGAAGGCATTGGCATGTAACATCACATTTACTATGTA
>QLNU02014176.1:90684774-90702791 GCA_006491805.2 Dysdera silvatica
ACAATTGCGGAATTGATTTCTGTGGGCCATTTCTAATTAGATATAAAGGCCAACGAAAGGGAATATTTCAAAAAGTGTATGTTGCCATATTTATATGCTTAGCTACCACGGCCATTCATTTAGAAGTAGTCACTGGTCTGACCTCAAATGCTCTGATTGCAACACTTAAACGTGTTTTTGCAAGACGTGGAAAATGCTCGTCTAAGTTAATAGACAATGCAAAGAACGTCGTAGGCGCTAATTCTGAATTAAAAAGGTTAGAGTAGTTATTGTAAAAACTGCTCATGGAATTGTAAAACGAGGCCTTGCAAAGATATATTTATTACCAATTAATACTTGTTGAATTTTTTTTAATTACTTGTCATATTTGTATATAATTGTTTTGTTAAGTATTGTAAATATTTGTATAATTTTTTGCTTGTAGTGTAGAAATCTGATTTTGATTTGAAATTTATGTAAATTTTAACGCGCGGAGTAGGTTAAGTCTTATAAAACAGTTCTACCATTTTCATGCTCCGCACCGCCACCTTGCGGAAAATTGTTGTATTAACCAGTTGTAATTCAGGCGCCGACTGCGTCGGCCTCATTGCAATTCTTTAAAGCGATGATTTCATCAGCCAACACCATTCTCCCATTAACGCGGAGAAAAATAAATATAGATATTTTTTGGACCGTCGTTTGAATCTTAATTCAGCGCCACCAGTATCGCGTGATTGTGGTTGCAAAGTGTATTTATTGACAACATTTTAAAAGTTGCGCCGATGTCCACATTTGTCGGATAATTGTGTACTGTTTATTATTTTTATGCAAAAATGGCGATCATTGCGTGATCAAATTGCATCAAATCCTTATAGCCAAGGTAAATGAAACCGGAATTGTACAACAAAATGGCGGCTAATACTTCGACCTAAAATTTTAATGGCTCCACCCTTCGAAATCTTTTCAGTATGCTTCGTTCCGGTTACGTATTGCTAATTTTAATATGAATAACGGAAATTTGGCTGGTTATTTTTTAATTTTCAGCGCAATCTTGCAAAAAAAAAAAAAATATATATATATATACGTTTTAACGCTAAATAGTGCAGGCCATTGGTCTGGCGCAATTTGGCACAGCTGTGGAAACCCTGCATAACCTCAACAATCCTTAAAGCAAAGAAAATTCTAATACCATCATTACTGCATGTACGAAAAAACAAATCAAAATGACAAAATATCATTTAATCAAATGATTCACCAAATATGTGTATATACAAAAAAAATTTCTCAAAACACATCAGTTCATCATAACTTCCAATTGCACAAGCTTTGCATTGGCATCTCCTGGCATCCGATACGGAATCATTCCAGCAAAAGTTATTAAAGCTCGGGCTTGGGAACTCAAGTAGTTCATGTACTAGAAAGTAATTTTAAAAAAAGATTAAAGCATGTTCTACTTCATTTATTTGTATTTTGGATATGAAAACTTATACAACAATACGATGATAATAGAGTTTATATTAAATATATACCTGTTTAGCGCTCTTTCGTGGAAAAACTTCTGACTAAATGAAAGAATTAGGAGAAAAATAATTTACAATACAGCAACAATATTTTAATCACAATTTTATTCACTTTCCAAAATGTTAAATACAGCAGAATTCCAATTTATCTAATGTAGCCTGATCGATTGCAATTATCTAGTTATCTTGTCCGGTTATCCGGTTCCAAGTATCCGGATTATTACATCCGGTTCTAATTTCTCCAGATAATTAGAATTCTGCTACACATATTATACAGAGTTTACATGTATTGTAAGAGGACAGAGCAAAAATTTCACTCATGATTTGCTTATAAAAATGGAAACGGTAGGATATTACTTCAAATATACGTAAGTTGGTGGCAAATCAACTAGCTTACAAATAAATTTGACACCAACGTATTAGTAGCTCAATCTAGAGCTATTTTTGTTTGGGAGAAAAAGAGACGCCGTCCTCATCCCAGATTCGAACCAGGGTCCCCGCGTTGAGCCCGCGGTGTCTTGACCTACTAGACGAATGAGAACAAGAACAAACGCATTTTTCTCCATATATTAAGTTGTAAGATATTATTACCCTTCACAGGGATAACACAATTGCCAAATAATGGTCAACACACAAAGCCTCCTGGGCGAGATTTTTGTGAATGTTCTGTGGAGGATTTTTATTACAAATAAATTTGACACCCACGTATTAGTAGCTTGTATCTAGTAGCCTAAGCTAGAGCTAGTTTTTGTTTAGGAAAAAACAGACGCCGTCCTCATCCCGGATTCGAACCAGGGTCCCCGCGGTGTATTGACCTACTAGACGAATGAGAACAAGAAAAAACGCTTTTTTCTTCGAATATTAAGTTGTAAGATATTATTACCCTTCACAGGGATAACATAACCTCCAAATATTGGTCAACACACAAATCCATCGGGGCGAGATTTTTGTGAGTTTTTCGTGGGGGATTTTTTATTACAAATAAATTTGACACCCACGTATTAGTAGCTCAAACTAGAGCTATTTTTGTTTAAGGGTAAAAGGAAAAAAATAACTTTTTTCAACATGCAGCCGCATTAGTTGCAAGTCACTTGATATTATTTGCCAAGAGGCAAAATGCTCATTTTTGAGAAATAGATAGATCAAATAAACATCATCACAATAATGATGGCTATAATCATAATAAGCTAACCGATATTCAATATAATCTATATCCAGCAGGTGTTAAGAGAGTCAATCAGTAGAAATTATGTGTCTTCAAGAGATATGATTTGACCTAAATTCAATTCTTCAAAAGAGTGATTGCACACATTTACACCTACAAAACAGAAAAATATTTTAAATATAATACACAAAAATTACCTTTTCCTGCACCATATACTCCTCTGGCGATTTTTGGTCCCACAACAAACCAAGGCTCTGCCTACGAAAGCGTAAAAATATTAGACATAGTTTTAAAAATTATCATTCTCACAATTCATAAACATTACTGGTAACGTTTTCATTACATAGTAATTTTCCCCCTCATTTTACAACAAACAATATAATTTTCCTCACAATCAAGAATTTATTGCAATTCATACTTGGCATTCCTGTATTCAGAATACAAAATGTTCATAGTGGCTAGCAGCACGTCTGGGAAATTTCTTCTAACCTACGAAATAATAAACGAAAGTATAAAAGTACACAAACAAATATACAATCAAGGTCCTAATCTACACAAAGCACAGTATGACTTAAAATGAAATAAATTTTTACACGAGTAAACATTTAAACCAAATACAAAATTATTAGAATCTGATAAGAGGAAGACCATGATCGAACAACCTTCAACTCTAATGCTGAAGTTCTGAATTCAAATCCTTCATTCAGGCGAATCAAATACAAAGGTATATGAAGTAATACGATATCTTAAATAGGAAGTTAAGGCAAAGTGCATGATCTGTCCATGAGTTTCATGGCACAAGAATGGCAACGGTCATGTGGCACTAGGAGAGACCAGTTTTCCGAAGAATACACATTACAGTAAGCAGTTTGTCGCTAAGTAGGTTTTTTTTTTGCACAGTTGGGAGTGGAACCCAGGACAACCTCATGCTAAGTGAACATGTTACCACGATGAGGCAACGAAATGTGCATGGCTGCTCACAGTAGCTTATTTTCCAGAGCACCAAAACGAAAACACAAAGGATGTTCCTTCGAGATTTTGTCTTCTTTTTCCTAATCTCTCCCATTTAATTGACACTATGGGCAGCTTTAATATAGGCATGGTGTTAGATTGCTATTTTAACACTATGCTATATAAATGCTAGCCATAAACGATCTTTTTTTTTTTTTTTTCCATAGTTAGTGTCCATCTTTAAGGTGTTAGGCTATAAAGAGGAACACCCTTCGATCTCTGTGCGAATTTTTCAGAGCAACAGCAAGCATGCTTATGCCATATTTTCCTCAACATCTAGTTTTTTGCAGATGGGGGATTTGATAAGCCGGGAAAAGCTCAATCAAGCTTTGATATAAAGTATGTTTCGGGGGAAAAAAAAATCAGGCGAGTTTAAAAAATGGAGTTTGATGTATATATGGAAGTTGAGAAGGGAAAAGGATTTATCGATTAGGCTCAAGCAACATGATCTGAGATTATCAGTTGGTGGGGATTCGGAAAGCAAGATTTAATATTGGGTGGGTGGATGAGTGGAGTGATAGAAGAAATAAGAAGGTGTAAGGGGTAGAGAGATGAAAAGGGATAATTTACATAGAAGGAAGTGGGTCCTTGCAAATGTCGAATGGGAACAGGGTTTGGTGGTCCCAAGCAGATGCAATCTATGGACGAGGAGGAGCACCAACGAGGTTAAAATGGCTTTCCAGGAGTTTGAAGGTCATACTGGTGACGGTGTCCAGTTATGTCTTTGAAAATCTATTTATTATAGATAAACCATGGGATCTTATGGATCTGTTCATTTTCAAAGGTTTGGATGTCTTCCTTCATGAGTAGTGTTGGTTGCTGTATGTTCTGCAAGTGTAAAGAAAGGCCCTTTTGATAAGTGTAAGTATGAGAAGACCATCTACTGCACTTGAGATATTCTTGATACTCCACTTCTTTCAACGTTCATATTTGAACCTACTTTCGTAACTCATGATAGCTGGAGAAAAGAAAATTTTGCCAGGCACTTGAGCTGAACTCAAATAAGAGGTCCTCAGAATCTTTGTAGGTTTATCTACAAAGCGACTGGACTGGTAGTTGTAAATCTTATTGTCCCCAACCCTTGATGTATTTATAAACTTCAGCCCTGCAGGCAATCAATCCGAAGATTATTAGTGTGCATATATATTATTTTCTGAGTTATTTTAAAGGCACAGTTGTTCCACATCAATCTTGACGGAAATAGCACAACAATCACTATCAAATTGCCTCGTTACCTTTCATTAGAAACAGAAAAGCTTTTTACGGCATTTTGATACTATCTTTTAATAAAACATCGTTATTAAACAAGATTACCTCTTCTGCATAAAGTGAAAATGCTGAAACTTTCTGTTCAACTTCCTCTCTTGTAAAAGGCAACAATTTCAAGCTTTTAATGGCCTGGAAATAAAATAAAAACGCAAAAAATATAAATAACTGTAATAATATTCGAAGCAGCTATTCAACTTCCAAGTCTTTGGTTAGTGTTCTATGGTATAAGATTACCCCGAGGTTATCGTACTAAGATGCATAATTTCCTGACGGATCCAATCTTCTAGTATTTAAAGCAGCAGTCACCAAATTTTTTTGGCCCAACACCCCCTCAATGCTAGGAAATTATTATGGCACCCACCCCCCTTCACCCAGTAAGACTATTAATAACAATGTCTTTATTTCCTTCAAAACTATACCCGCAAACATTTGACACAGCAGTAAAACAACTGATGCATACTAACACAAGTAATGTATGCTACATCACAAAACTTGGTAAGATATTACAATGGGCACAGTTTTTGAACTATATGTTTTAATATAGCTTTAAAACGTTCTCTCGAAGGCTTTTAACACTCTTCAAAGAAGGTTACATAATACTGGAACTATTAAGACTGAACTAATAATAAACAAAATTTTCACATACTGTCACACTATCTAAAGTCACGTACAATTGACTAAAACCAAATGAGTTTAGTAAAATTATTAAAAATACACTTAAAGAAAAAAGTAAACAACCAAACACAAACAATAATCTAAAATGGAGAAATCTAGTGTAACTTAATGTGTAGGAAATTAGTCCATGCCGGATGTAATTTTGTGGTAATATCCATGTCATTGACCAAATTATTATTGTTTTGGTGAATAATAAAAGTTTCGAAAAAATTTAAATCAGCCGGAGTAGGGGATTTAAAGATTATTTTTACATGATCAAAATTGAATTTATGGCAATACACCCAACAATGATCAGCTACGGATGATTTTGAAAATTCTTGGTTTGTGACATACGCTTCATGTTAAGTTCAAAATAAGAACGTGAAGTGTATGTCAAAAAACAAGAATTTTCAAAATCATCCATAGCTGATCATTATTGGTCTTATGACCATAAATTATGCTATAATATAAAAATATGCTATATCTGATACAGCTTTCCTTACTTAGAAGAAAATTGCCATTTTTGTAATATTACAACAATAGTTTCATCATATGTAGTTGCTTGCTATAATTGGCATCATTATAAACCATTTCCACTGTGTGTATATATATAAACTTTGCACACAAATACACCTTTCACCCATACACCAAAATGAACAGGTTTTCTATTATGATGGTAAAAGGTTCCTGAGTAACAAAGGATTAGTTAAAATCGTAACAGTATAAGTATTATGCAAGATCTAATGTAAACTTCCAATAAAAAAAATATACAACAATTAGTCCACTTACATCAAGAGCTTCTACACACTGGTGACTATGGGCCAAATTGAAGAAGGTCATCAAGTCCAAAAGAAGGAAGAATGTCCCTGCTGTTTCGCTGTTGGCAGTATGTCCTTGGGATTTATCTGCAAAACATACCTTTACACTTTATTACCTATTTAAAATTTTAGTATACAATACAATTTTATTCAGGTAGAAACATAAATCTATTTACAAATTGTCTACCTAGGCAACAATGGAAAAAGACCAAAAAGTCTAACGTAGCCCATGCGACCCAAAGTAAGGAAATGATATAACAGAAAGAATAAAAATTTTCCCAAGGAATGCTCTATTTATTCGAATTTTAAACGTTGGTTTATTTCTTTTCAGAAACATATTCAGGGTATTAAATATGTCATCACTGCCATAATAGGATTTAGTTTTTTTTTTGCATACTTTTTTTTATATCCACATTAAAGATTAACAGTAAGATATAGAAAAAAAAATGGTTCTAGTCACGTTGATTTTCTTAAAAATAATTCTATCACAGTGATCAATACCATATTAAGAATTTTTATAGGCCCTAAACTGCTAAGATAGAATAAGACTTTAAACTTTTGGTAACAGCAAGACAGGGATCTCAGACCCATGAGATTATAGCCCAAAGTCCATGGCTCATCGGACATATGGGTACCATACAGCACTTCCCCCTCAGTCGTTTCCATCTACAAAGACCCATTATTCTAAGATCCACATGTTATCTGTGGAGTGCAGATTACGCATTGACATAAAGAATAGAGGAAATTTCAGGGAATAACGGAGTTTTGAGAAGGCAGGGTTAACAGAAACCATTTGTTTGTGGTTTTATGGCTCAAGGACTACAATGGTCATGCTGCACTGGGACCTACTGTTTTCTGAGGAATCTGAACCTCGAGACCTACAATTTTTTTGAGGAATTCAAACCTCTTAAGGCCTAGGGAATCAAACCCCAGACCTGTATGAGATTTCTGAGTAGGTGTTCTTTACACTGTTGGGAGTTGAATCCGGGTTAATGGCACACTAGGCGAGTGCACTACCACATTGTGCCACAGCAGGGAATTAACGGCAACCATTTTGCTCAAATTTGCAAATGATCCCACGTTGCAACGTTGACCCGAGAAAAAGCACAAGAGCGGGAAAGTATTCAGACACTTTAGCCGTGCAGAAGCTAAATCCACTTCTCGTACTTGTCGTTACCTAAAGATTAAAGAATGTGGCCCATGCGATATTCGATCAATAAATCACGAGTTCTTCTTTGAAGTTCATTATTTTCAATATCTAGGTTTAGCAATAACAAAAATTTCTTGGACATTTGTAAATAAACAAGATTAAAATAACGCTTAGCCTTAAATAGGAAAACAAGAACCCATGAAGGTCTTAGTGGGGGCCTAGGTCTATTTGACCAATGTATAAATCTGACAAAGGTGGTGATTCAAATCAACACTGCTTTTTTTGACAGCTGATGAAAATGCACGCCTTCTGTGAATCTAGCAGAATTTTATGTTTGTTTGTATTTCACAAAGTAAAGACCATGTTGTGCCTGGTCATACAGTTTTCTGAGGAACCTGAACCTCCTAAGACCTAGGGAACCAACCCCCAAATATGGTGAGCAGTTAATCTGTAAGCTTTTTTATTTTTTTGCAAAGTTGGAAGTCAAACCTAGGGTAACCACATGCTAGATGAACGTTACTAATACACTGCAGGGCCCTCTAGCAGAGTTTGTGCATATATTTGATTCTATAGCTTCACGTACAACTTTAAAATGTACTGTCTAAGGCAGTAGTTCCCGACCTTTTCAGGCCGTGAACCCCCCTTTACAATAAATCCCCTCCCTCCGCCACATTTGCATAATAAAGGCATTTTTAACAGAGTAAAGAAACACAATAAATATGAAACTATGTTATATTAGATATATAAATACAGGGTGTTTGGAAAATATCTGGTAAAACTTTAAGGGATGATAGGGGACACCAAATAAGGCATGTTTGACCTTATCCCAATGTCTGCAAAGGGGCCAGTTTGGCTGTAGAGCGTAACTACTGTTTACGTCCACCACGTTGCTACGTAGCCAACTGCATGATTTACATGCAATTTTTGATACATAATTTAAATGAATGAGCTAATAATACAGCAGAGACAAAGAAATCCGGAATTCCGTTTTCTGATTTTGATCTGTGTTACTGTTTAGTGAAAATAAGCCTAAAAATGCCTTTTATTAAAACATCAAAATAAACATTTTTTGTTCAGCGAATTTTTTCTCCAAAAATTAACCATTCGGGCACTACAGTGAATTTAGTATTTGCATCCACCCCATTTAAGGTTTCCATAAATGGCTACAATGCGCCATTTCACAAAGTTTTAAAATTATTTAATGTCAACAGACGTCAGGCTCTCTCCGGCGATTTTTTATAACCATTTAAATTCACCGGAATTGTATGTGTAGAATTCGCCGCTTCAGGTGCGATTGTATGAATTCTACACATACAATTCCGGTGAATTTAACTGATTTTAAAAAATCGCCGGAGAGAGCCCGACATCTGTTGACGCTAAACAATTTGAAAAATTTTTAAAATGGTGCATTGTAGCCATTTGTGAAAACCTTGAATGTGGTGGATGCAAATACTAAATTCGCTGTAGTGCCCGAACGGCTAATTTTTGGAAAAAAATTCACTGAACAAAAAATGTTTATTTTGATGTTCTTCACCTGTTACACATACTTGGCAGTTCCCAACTCTTTTCCAGTGTGTTAAAAAAGGCATTTTTAGGCTTATTTTCACTAAACAGTAACACAGATCAAAATCAGAAAACGGAATTCCGGATTTCTTTGTCTCTACTGTATTATTAGCTCATTCACTTAAATTATGTATCAAAAATTGCATTTAATTCATGCAATTGGCTACGTAGCAACGTGATGGGCATAAACAGTAGTTACGCTCTACAGCCAAACCGGCCCCTTTGCGGACACGGGGATATGGACAAACATGCCTTATTTGGTGTCCCCTATCACCCCTTAAAGTTTTGCCAGATATTTTCCAAACACCCTGTATGTATATATATAACCTTTAACTTTGTCTAAGTTAATACACATTTAAATGTAGTGTATGCATGTATATTACATTTATATATATATACATAAATGTAGTGTATGTATATTACATTAGAAGGTACTACATGTCACAATCATACTACAATTTTGCTATATATATATATATATATATATATACACACAAATTAGGGTGGTCCGTTTTTGAAAAGTACACGAATTTTATTCTCCACAAGGTTGCCTTTGTTCCATATCATATTAGTAACTTCTTCACAAAATTTTATTGAATTTGAAGAAAATTTAATGGTCGGAGCGAACTACGACATTTTAATTATGTCTAAAAAAGTGGAAAAAGTCATTTCGTCAGCTAATTTCACACAATGTCACATTCAATGTATATATATTGTTATAAACAATACCCCCTTTGCTAAATTATAAGCACTGGCTTATAATTTCCTTTAGGTCATTTCCACCTTATTCGACTTTGGCAGTAATTTTCGAATTCATTACAATTTTTTTGAAGCAAACATGAAAGAAATTTCAAGCATTGAAATTTGTGAGCATAGCACAGTACTAAACAAATTCCATTTGGATTACCTTTCTGCTATGGCAATGGCAATACTTTCCATCCTCTGTCTGTTAGAGCCTGGAGCACTCACACTGGGCACAATCTGACTCAATAATTTGTTCAAGATTTCTAATACTTTGTCTTGCTTCTACAATAAATAGAATACACATATAGTGGAACTTCGATAAGTCAAAGCAGAAGACAGTAAAAAAAAAACTTTGAGTCATCGAGACAGATACGTGTACGATACAGTTTGTTTGTCATTCATTATTACTTTGACTCACTACAATATTCCAGTACACATGTAGGTTTCCCCCTCACCATAAAGAAAAAATTCCCTGATTTTTCGAGGTTACTCCCCCACCCGCCTAATTGCAAACAAAACTTTGAAAGAAACTTCAGACCAACGACAAAATTTTACTCATTATGGGTACTTATTATGATAAGTCCTGGTCAATCATTGTGTTCCTTTGTATGACATAAGAAAACAGGTTGGGGGGATATGGAAATAAATGACTCAGCGGTGGATAGCTAATAGTTGAATATGATGATATGTTCTTCTAAAGTATTTTTTTTTTAAAAAATGAATCATTAACTGTTCAGAGGCCGAATTATGTATCTGAAAGAATATATATATATATTTGTTTCCTTGATTGTGCACACATTAAGGCCCCTTCAAAGTATTCAAGACGTGTTTCCTCTGAGAAAAATTTTCTTCACCGATTTTTAAGGTGTTCTCAAATAGGAACATTGGCCTCAGCCGAGTTCTTTTTTTACATAATTTACAAAGAAGCTTTTGACAAAAAATACATTTCAATGGAAATTTATAACAATATTTAAATAATTTTATATCTTTTACGCCTAAAGCCTGTTTCTGCTTACCTTTATAGTGAATTGCCAGTTCTGAATACAGGGTGTCTCAACACCAGGGTTATAAACATCTAGGAGGGGTAGGGTACACCTAGACGAACAATATTTGTCATAGAACCTAGGGTCGCAAACCACTCACAGCGCTAGTTCTAAAACCGTCCAGCATGCACAAATATTTACAACCAGTGCGTGAAAAGCGCCAGATAAAACTCAGGTCAGCTGCTCAAGTGCATAGATGATTAGGACATCTCATTTTGCGCTTCTCATGCACTGGTTGTCACTATTTGTGCATGCTGGACGGTTTTAGAACTGCGAGTGGTTTGCGATCCTAGGTTCTATGACAAATATTGTTCGTCTAAGTGTACCCTACCCCTTCTAGATATGTGTACTTCCCATGGTAAGTAGGAAAAGACATTTGCAATCGTCTATCGCATTCTAAACACTTATTTCGGAAGGGGTTTTTTTTACATAGAGCAAAATGATCCTGTGTTGCAGTTGTTAAAAAATGATTGTCAGTGTTTTTCATTTCCATGGAAATATGGGCGTTTGGTCTAGAATGGGACAACTTTTGGATTGACCCTCAGTAAGTTCAGAGTGATTTCTTGACGAAATTCAAATGAGGTAATGCGGCATTTCCATGCATGTCTCTATGAAATAGCCAAGATGCTGCAACAACAGTGTTCAGTGCATTGGCAAAAAGATTCCAGTACCACTTTTTACTCCTCAACTGAGGTCTATAAGAGGAAAGGAGTTTATCTAATATATCAACTCCTCACATTCCTTCGTCCTATTGTTTTATAAGATCAGGTTGCATAATATATATTTAAAAATGTGCTCTTATTAATTATTGATAATATTTAATTATTTATTGGTATTATTATCATTAATTATTATAATTGTTATAATTAATTATTTATATTTATTACAAATGCCAGGAGTTTCACTATTTAATCATTAACTGATTATCATCAATTAAGTATTATCAGTAATTAATTATTGATATCGTTACTTATAATTGTTAAATAGATGATTAATTAATATGGTTATTAGATAATTATAATAATAACTCAGCAAAAATCTGATCAGTACATTAAAATTACATTTAGAAATCTGATAAATTAATTTAGAAATAAATTAAAATTACAATTAGAAATTTACATTATATTCACAAATTTTGCTAATTTCATGGGGGGGCAAAATAGCTCATCTACTCCCCCTAAAATACGCCCGAGTAGAGATAATTATAATTATAAACATATATAAATATGTCCGTTTTCTACTATTTAATGTAGCTAATAGAATCCAATCCAATAGTTTAAAAAATGTGTCATAAAAGTTAACATTTAAGGCCAATGTTCCCAAATGGGAACATCTGGAAATTTGTATTTATAATTAACAAATTGAGCATCATTTTTTACAGAAAATGACATTTAAAATATTGTTTGAATTCCTCACTTTCATGACGTGCAAAAATTTTCAAAAATTTTAAATTCTGCGACTTTTTTTTTTGTGCATTACCAACCAAGGTGAAAAGCTAAAAAAAATAGTAAATTACAAAAAATTTTAAAACTGAAATAAATTAATTTATAAAAGTTTAAATGACTCAGAAAAATCTTGAAATTATTCAGCTTTGCTCAAACCAATTTTTATTATGTTATTCTAAAATTGGAATTTTTAGCAATTTTTTTGAAGATTGTGTTCTCAAATGGGAACATTGGCATCTAAACTGTTAAGAACAGATAATTTTTATAGAATTATTATTAATTGTATAGAATTATGTTTTCTAAAATACCTTGGCCAGATCATACAGTTTAATGGCATCTTCATACTGCCCTTTATTCTCGCTGTCTGATGCCACAATTTCAATAATGGCTTGTGTGTCATACTCAAATTTGTCTATCGCACCAGGCTAGATAAAAAAATAATTTAAATGAGTTACATCAAATTAAAAGGTACGCACATACATTGGGAATAAATTTTTTTTATATAACCTCTCAAGGAGACATCCAAGAGCTTAGGTCAGCGGTTGCCACTCCAGATTTCATTACGATAATTGACCTTCATCCTAAGTCTGGTTTCTAAATTATGTATACTATAGCATCGATGGTCGGAAAAATAATTCCAAGCTATTGGAAAAATTATCCGTTTGTGGTGTGCCATCTGGGAACACCACATACTGCTGTTAACACACTCAGATAACTAAAGTTATAACAAAAGGTCTGATTATAAAGGTCATTATAGCACACAGGGCTATTATGACCCTATTGGAACACCACATACTCTTAGCTGCACGATGATGTCAGTTGCCTGTCATAGACCCCTTTTCTCGTTCAATAAACAATAATCATTCACCATTACAAACATTTTGACTGCTAATAGCCATGTTATAAAAAAAAAATGGAAAGATCAATCTTTTGCATTAGAAAATTAAATTATGAATGGGAATTAAATGCTTTACACTAACTTCTAAACATTAGCAATTTCAAATTTCACACTTACTTTGCGGCAACCATCAAGCTCAATTTTTCCAAGTAGCATTTCAAACTAAAATGACACAAAATGTTTGTAAAATCATGCACAATGAAGTAAAATTATGCTTTACAATGGGGGGCAAGAAATTGAGACACACCAGATAATGATCTTAACGTAAGCCATTTACACCCCCCCCCCACACAAATCCCCCATACTCCTCCTCCAAGAGTCAGGTGAAAGTTCAGAAACAGGATCTTTCCAAAGTTACTCGCAGGCTGAAATCCATAAGTAAGGGGGTTAGACTACAACTTACAACAAAGTGACAGAGCTTAATTATCAATTGATTAAGCATCCATTTTGTAGGAACAGTAAAGTTATATTTGCACTAACGAAATTAATAATAATTTAATAATTAATTAATAATAATAATTAAATTAATTACGTGAAAGACATTATAAATATATATAACTAAAAATAACATAAATGTTGTTTCTAAAAAGAGTGCCTTTACTAGGCGCTATGTGCAACCACATGGTTTAAGCTGGATTTTTTCCCTTAAAGTGTAAAAATAAAATTTTGGCATTTTTAACTTTACTTTAGCTTTATATTTCATTGTAAATACTTGGAAGCAACTGTTTGGATGTGGAGGATGGTATGATGCATTAAGCTGAACTCTATTGAGCCCAAAGTTATCTTCAGTTATCAAGTGCAGTTTTAAATCGCTCTTCAATAAACTTTTTTTAATACCTTAGACAAATGAATAAATTATACACAAATTGTACGAAATTTTATTGGTAAATAAAAGACATACCATTATATCAATGCACGAACTACATAAAATCAGAGAGTAAATAAATCTCATTAGCTTATGCAGATGGATACATGATGTGTGAATCACATCATATTTATTTGGCGCACAAATCCCTCCAGATCAGATTGATTCATACAATATAACTGCGTATTCAATACTTTTTCACCCTTATCCGAAAATGGTCCTTCTTAATCAAGAGAAAAGTTTTAATTGCAATCCAAAATGTAATAATATTGTACCATATTGCAGATCATCGCGAATGTCAACCTGGCGAGTTCCAATGCAGGAATGGTCAGTGTATACCATTACATCAAAGATGTAATTTGCTGCCTAACTGCAACGACAGGAGCGACGAGCATGATTGCAGGGGTAATGTATATCCTTTACTGTCTTCATTTGTACCATTTATCCATTAAATATTTATACTAGGCAACAAATTACATTAACGACATTCAATTTAACAAGCACTGTACTTATAGTTTGAATTCCTAGTCTTCTGCAACTTGTATTTCAGTAACCTTCCACAGTCATCCTTCTGCAGATTTGTCCATACACTGCATTAAGGTTTTGTTACATATTTTATATATTAAACTTCTTTTGCGAAGCTTATTATAAACCAGCATTTCGACGCTGGTTTATATGAATCTTCAGGTGGTTACGAAATGCTCGTCGATGATTGGAGGGTAAGAAAGATTCTCTCTCATTTTTAAATCAATGTGTGCATGTTAATATGAGTTTTACGGTATTGAACTAAATTTAGTTTTGTGGACAACGAATATGAACGTAGAGGTGCAACGTTTAATGTATAGTCATTAATCTCCGCAAATTGTCTTCTGAGAAGCTAAGATTTTGATTGAACTTTTAAATATACTACAGAGCAAGATTTTCTAAGATAAATGATTACAGCTCGTCGTTGCGTAATTCTCATTCCATCTATTTACTTTAACCTTCTGATGCCCTAGAAAAATAAAACTTTTTTCAAAACCTTTGTTTACACTTTTAGACGTAATGGGGATGCTAAAAAATTGCTTTCGCGTTATTATTATTTTTTTGTTATTATATAACTCATAATTCCACGTAGAATATACTTTACATGGAACTTTGACTTCTAGTAGTAGCTGAACGGATGTAGAGCCTTCTCTACGCGGGGTATCAGAAGGTTAAGCCACTGTTTGAAATTTGAGTGAGTAGTAATTTTTATGAAAGTATTTTGATCAATCCTAGCTGTATAGTAATCGATGAAATGTGTAGGATGTCCAGTAGGCTATAAGAAGAAAAAATTATGGTATTGTAGCTACGGAAGTTAAAGTAGACACACTATCTACAGTTTTAAATTTATGATAACTATCATGATTGATACTTTCCATTTGCTTACTTATAAAATTCTCCCCAAACACCTTCAATCTCTTATGAACCACCAGTCTTCGTTATTCAAACTTTCTTCAAATATAATATTTCCATCTTGTATGAAGAAGTTTCTTTGACCGTTTATGGTCTTTTGGAAAAGAATTGAAAATATTGATTGTACTTCATTGATAGCAGTATGTACAGTCCATTTCTATCTAAGTTGCTTGACTTCAACGAAGATACCAGTAAATAATGTTTGATCTGTGGCTCAAGTATTTACTTTTTCTGTTCGTCTGTCGGTGGCTCTGTCTGTTTGTATTAAAACTGGTATTTCATTACAGGTTCGTGTAATCCCAACAGCACTTTCCAATGCTATGATGGTACATGCATACCACGATACACACTTTGTGATGGACATCGAGACTGTCCCGGAAAATACCACGAAGATGAACAATACGGATGTAGTATGTATCTTGTTTTTTGTCTCCAGCTTTCATGACACCATGACAGGATGAAAATGTAAGAATACTGGTGTAGCATAAAGACCGTTCATACAAACTTCAGCAATTATTTTACACTTCGCACGGAATGATATTTAACATCTTTGCGTGGCATAAGTTAAACGAACAAACAATTTAACACCTGACTGTTGGTTTGTATAAATGTTATTTCATCAGAGCTTTCTTTCCAGACGACGCCTTTGATTAATGTCGGTAAAATAAATACTAAGTAAGTCGGGATAATTGCCCATGGTGGTAAAGCGTGTTTAGTTCTTCAGCGAAAGGTTTTGTTTAGTCGGAATAATATAGGTATTAGCGTAGCGTAATCCTTACGAAACTTCCGCCTCTGACAAAGCAAATCCAATTTTATTTGGTTACTTTGCTTCCAGTGTTGAAATGTTTTAATGTTCATCATGTCCCAAATTTTTACTGAAAGAATCTATGGCAATCTTATGATCTTTTTGGAGATACTCACTGGTGTACGCAAGGGGGATTAATGAGAGCCCCCATTGCCATGTAATTTTGTAAAATTTAATGATGTAAGAAATCACGTTATTTAAAACATAAATACTTCTTCGAGAGATAATTTTTATATATAAAATATAAAAAATTTATAATCTCGAATTAAAGTTTTAATTGATGTTACTTTTTCAGCCAGAAAAACTGATCGCAATGGCTTGAAAGAAGAAAAACAATTATGTTCCAATAGAGGTGATATTGTGGAATATTTTTTCATATAAACTAGATATTTATAATACTAGAGCTATATATTACACTATATTTTTTAGACGAATCAATAAAATAAGGTACTACCACTGAATTTATTTTATTCGAATTTTAATTCATACTTTATTCTTTTATCTTTATCATGACTAAAATTTTATTTTCTAATTTTTAATTTATCACAAGTTTATTTCTATTGCATAATGTTAATTCCTTTGGCAATATTTTTTATATTTGTAGCATTTTTTTGCAGTATTTTTTTCAAAAATAATTTTATTCTCATAGCAATTAAGGAAGTTTTAAATAGGATTTATTGCTTTGAATTGTGAACTATAAAATTTCGTAAATATTTTAGACAAATAATATGGAATTAAAAATTGCATATTATATTTGAGATAAAATATTTTTGTAATTATTTATTATTGCCCTATCAGTACCAACAATTTATTATTACTAATTTGGATTATTATACATGACTTGATTTTCTAATAAACTCTCCTCTACTTATTGCAATAATATGCAATATTAACAAAAATTTTAATCTCGCTTTAATATCTTTTTTAAATCAACTAGATAAATAAGTTTGCATTATTTGATAAATATGTTGTATTAGCACTATGTTAAGTCTCAAACTTTGAGCTACCGCACCGTATCGTTGTACTGCAGTAGCTCATAGAAAACTTCATTAAGTCACTGTTATAACACAGTGCTGCACTGTGTAATAACTCACTGTTATAACACAGTGCTGCACTGTGGATCACTAATACTTCAAAGTAATACCCTTTTATACTTAATCTGGTGTAAGAAAGAAACAATCTTAATTAGTCGAATCGGCTCCACTCGACTTAATGAATAACATCATAAGGTAAACTATAAATTTATCACCTACATACCTCGCGATGACATAGTAGTAAACGTAGTTGACGCAGCAGTAAACGTAGTTGACGTAGTAGTAAATGCGACGGGTTTCCCTAGCCCGCAGTTAATGCAGTTCAAAGGATGCTTATCGACTAACTGCTCACTGACTGCTTACTTACATTTGCATATGAAATGAGTCTCTGAGCCCTGCGGTGGAGCAGTGGTGACGTATTCACTTAGCGTTCCGAACATCCGGGTTTGACTACCAATAGCACCAAACAAAAAAAGCGCTTATCGATTAACTGCTTGCTCAGTAGGTTAGGTCTCTCGACCTCAGGGGTTTGATTCTTCGGAGACCTGCAGGTTTAACTCCCCAGTGATGTAGCTAGATATTTTGCCGCCTGGGGAGAGTGTCTATCATTGCCGCCC
>QLNU02014176.1:90703791-90714790 GCA_006491805.2 Dysdera silvatica
CATAGATGTTGTTTAAAAGAGTGCCTTACTAGTATCATGTGCAACCATGGTTTAAGCTGGATTTTTTTTTCCCCCCTTTAGCTAAAGTGTAAAAATAAAATTTTGGCATTTTTTACTTTAGCTTTATATTTCTATTGTAAATATTTGGGATAGTTTTGAAAATGTTGTACTTTAGGAGAACGTTAAACAAAATAATAATTAAAATTTAGAACTACAAATAACATTTTTTATTTTGTACAAAATTACACAATTGGCCATATAGTTGTACAATTCTCCTTGGCTTTCCTACCCACCATAGTTTGCAGGCATTTTCAAAATCAAAATGTTTTTGATTCATCCATTCATGACGTCACAGGTTTTCAAGATCGTCGTATGGCGGCCGCCGACATAAAATTGTAGAAATTTTTAATTTTCAAAGCTTTGGCTTCTTAGCAAAAATAAGATTAAGTTTTTTTCGCAAAATACTATATTCTTTCGGGGGAAAAAAAAAACCACCACTATAGGGAACTAAGTTATGGCAAAACTTTTTGTTTCTTCTGTATAATCTACATATTTTTAAAGTTATGCCACTTTTATTGAAGATAGCATGCTTGCTTTCTCGCTATGTCATAATCTATCCAATTTTCTGCTATAGCACCAACATGTCATAATCTACACTCTTTACTAGGACTGGGCAATGTATCGATATAAAACACACATCGTGATACCGATTTTCCGATATAATGTAATGTTGATTGAACGATGTGCGCTTATGCGATATCAAACCGATATTACAAAATCGATGTGTCCCAATGTCAATATCGGCACTTCCCATTCCGATGTCAATATCGGCGATTTCCATTCCGATGTCAATATTGGGGCTTTCTATTCCTATGTCAATATTGAGGCTTCTCATTCCGATGTTAATATCGACGATTCCTACACATCGGCAATTTTTCTTGTAATGAAATCGGTTTGTGTTTACTGAACACAGGTACGGACTTTGCTGGTGCAGGACCTGATTTGGGTCTTTTTTTCAGGGCCCCCTTTTATATAGGTATATAATAATGTCATATGTAAAGGGTGTATCGCGGGGGGCCGGAGGCCCTATCCTTTTTCTAGGCTGCTATTGTAGTTACGATTACAATAATTTCGTATTCAGAGTGTGCATGTGAGCAACTGGAATGTCGCATGTCAGGGCCGTATCAAGGAGCATCCTTTTTCTTGGCTGCTATTGGAGCTACAACTACGATATTTCGTATCCAGAAAGTGTACATGAGAGCAATTAAAGTGCCACAGGTCAGGGCCATATCAGGGTACCCGGAGCCCCCATCCTTTTTCTAAGCTGCTACTGAAGCTACATGCTACGATATTCCATATTCAGAGAGTATATGAGAGCATTTGAAATGTCGCACGACATGGCCAGATCAGAAAGGGGTCAAGAACATATTTAGAATGACTGCAATCATTTTATATGACTACAGTTACTCAAAGTAAGGTTTTAAAGAGAAATTAAAGAAACTACTGTACAACACATACAGGGCTGCCATTAGAAAATTCGTATAAAAAAGTTGCTTCAGTTGCCTGTGAAGCCAAAAGTAGTAGGAAAAACAGTTACATACCATCACTGATTTAGTAGCAAAATAGTTGCCTTTCAAACTTATCATCATCATGATTGTCTAGGATTAGGCGAATTACACGTTCCAGCTTCTTTTTTTCACATTTTGGTCTACCTCTTTTCCCATTAGGACTTAACTTATCAAATACTACATGTGAAAAGTTAGTTGAAATACATATATGTATAAAAATGGCAATATAAATAAAATATTTTAAACTGGCATATTTAGTAGTCGAAAAATGTATGAAAATAGGAACTCTAAACAATTTTTGAAATTGCAAGCATCAAATATTTCATCATGTTACAACCTGCTTTTTATTTCACAAATTAAAATTGGATCCTGAACATTTATTCACAATATAACCGAATATGTTAATTTGAATTTGTCTGCAGATTTTTTCACCCATCAGTAGATAATTTCAAAATATACAACACAAAATACCTTTAGCAAAATAACCAAACTGTGCGGTTTAGATAAAAAGTGAAAGACGTTATAAATATATATAACTAAAAATAGTACTTACTAATCGAAGGATTTCTACTTATAAAAATTACCATACAACGAGCATATTTTAATTTCAAACTTTATTCGAGAATTAAATAGTTTTTAAGAGAAAATTATGTAAGTTTAGGCTTCTTGCTAACAAAGGTATCTATTAAATTTGATTTTCGCTTGCTAATAATTTTGTTGAGTTCGTTATGTTTGTTTTCATGTTCCCGCTCTTTTATTCATAATTGAATAATATAGCCAATTATCAAATATAGCCAATTTTACTCTACTATTAGCCTCTTTCAATAATGAATCAGCCGAGTCTTGAGTATCTATCTTTTCCTGAGATAAAAGTTTAACTTAATTTCCAAGTTTTTGATTGACTGTTTTTTTTTTGTTTTTCCATTTCTTCTTGCCTCAGTCTTTCTCTATATTTTCTTCCCTTTCTTGTTCCTCTTTTAAGGACTTTTCTCTTAGCATTTTCTGTTCATTCAGATAATTGTCATAAGACTTATAGGCATTGTATGCCAAATTAATAAGATCCCTTGTTATGAGCACTTGTGAAACATTTTTGAATGTTTTCAATTAATCTTGAATTACTAGCCATTCATTCAATATTCGGAATGACATACTAGACTTATCATCCACCAAAATCTTTTTTGAAATGGAAAAACTTCTACCCCACATCAACATTTATACGTGACAAACACAAAGCAGCTTTCACCAATTTCTCAAATGCAGAATACTTTGGTTCCCTGAAAGAAGTTTTTGGCACAGAACATCCCTTGAGAAATAATCTATTCTGCCTTCTGTGTTGGGAATACTATATTCTGATTGTAATAACCTCTGCTCACCTTTGATGTCCGTACCTACTACTCCAATGAACGAAAGAGCTTTAGCAAACTTTCCAACAAGTTGTAAACTTTTTGGTTGCAATATTGCTCTAGGCTGAAGACACAATATGATCGAATGAAAATATATATAGATATATTTTCATTCGTTCAAAGATTTACTTTTTGTCTTATATGGCTTACAGAGATCACACTCGCACCAATGCCATTCGTATCAGCTTCATAGCAGGAAAAATGGTCCTTTGTAGAAGGAAAAATGGCATTCGGTATCTATTTCATAAAAAAAAAAGCTTTTGCATAAGTTTTGTAGCAGAAAAAAGCTTTTGTAGCAGGTGAACACCAGAAGTTTATTATTTTGTACAAAAAAATTGGTTCGCACATCTGTTTCGTAGCAAGCAAAAAATACTTTAATCAAATGAATGTGCATGATAAAAATGAAAAGTAAAATATTTCATTGAAAAAGTAGAACTTCATGCACATCAAGTTCTTTGTTTCGTTTTTTATAATTTTGAAACCTCTTCCCTGATTTCCTCTTGAGAAGCTAAAATTGTTGAAATACGCAAATTAGCTTTGGTCAACGAAATTTGTCCACTTTCGACTACAGATGTATTTTTTCTTTGTATGTAAATTTATATGTTAAAAAATATGACTCACGACCGGTAATTTCGTGCTCCAAGGTAGGTGGTGTATCAGGGCAAAATTCCTCTATTTTGATGGAAAAATACTAAAAAATGACCAACAGTCATTAATTACAGCACATTTACAAAAGTTTACAATTTTGCCGGTAGGTAGCGAATCAAAGACAAATCGCACATCAGAAAAAAATCACTCGTTAGTTAATCAAAATCGTCTTTTAAGTGAAATCGTTAATTTCGCTTTTTTTTTACGGAATAGAATTATAAATTACGTAAATTAATTAAATTTATTTAATAGGTAAATTTACTTTTAAATTAATCTACAAGCCTCTGCATGTGTAGATAACGAAAGCAGACGGGGGAAATATCCCGAAATATATGCCGCAAAATCTCGGCGCAATTCACACGCTATTTTTTAAAGTATCATGACGAAATTTTTCCAAACTTTTAATAAAATGCTGCGAGTAAAAAGTGATTCAAAACGTGGTAAAACTACGGGTCCACATAAAAATTTTCGACGGTGTAAAACGGCCATTCCTTACTACAAATATCGCGATACACTTGCAGGTAAATTTTGTCTGCCGAATTTTTTTTTTTTTTTTTTCTACAGCTGTTCCACAATCATGGCTGCATTTCATTTCGTTGTTTTAATCCAAATTTGAAGCAAGTTTCACATACAAAGCTGGACGTAAAAAATAAGAGAAACAAGTATACGAGCCGGAAACGTCGCGTCCAAACGTAAAGGCGCGAGCCATCTAGAAAGTGCGTTGTTGTTTTTACCAAAAAACCATAAAAAATGTGGATTTTTGTGAGGCTAATAGAAAATTGTACGTGAGGGCCTTGAATGAGGTTTTCCTTAGTTTTCTTGGTGTCGTTCGTACAACCGTAAGGTGGAGTTAAAATCCGTACAAACTACGGAAAATCCGTAAAAGTTGGCATCTCTGGACGCGGAAACGCAGAAATGCGACAGGAAAAGCTATTTTCTCCTGTCGCCTGAGGCTAGGGTTTTCTAGTCAAGTAAATATTATGGAATAGAAACACTGGTAGGAATTTTTCGCAAAACCCATGCACATACGCAGAAGACTGAACTGTTCCGGTCTCTAGACGTTAGTATCAAATAACCAGTTCATCAACCGTCGTGTTATGTGCTATTGGCGAGATTTAAGGCCAACGACTTGGAGAAGAGAAAAAATACTACACAGTATAACCAATAATGATGTAAGCTAGAAAAATGGCCCACTTTGTGAAATAAATAAGTGATTTTGGCGCAAAAATGGAAAAATTTGCACTTTTGTAGCAGCATTTGCTATTTGGCGCAAAAACGGACAAATTCATGCTTTTGTAGCAGCATTTGCTATTTGGCACAGGCGTGTGATCCCTGGGATTAGCTTACTCATGACTCAGACTCTGTATTTTCTATATTACCTTTTCTTCTCTCTCTCTCTTTCTTTCTTTCTATCTTTCTTTTTTTTTTTGGAAAAATTTTAGAAATTGAATTGCTCATTTTTGGCTTTATGTTATGAACTCGTCCTGTGGGTGTTGATAAATCCAAAGGACACAAGATCCTTAAAATATTTTTCGATTTGACTAACACACAGTCATTTTTAGAAATTTTGAAACTCGTACTTAGTCCTGAAGGATAAAAAAACGTATTTTAAAATCTTGTTCAGTATAGAAATGTCTTTTACAATTCCAAGCCACCAATTTCACTGATATATGCAAGCAACATTACTGTTATTCTTTACACACCCAAAGGAAACAAAGTCTTGGATATTTTCTTTGAAGATTTTACAATCGATAAAATGTTCTGAAAGGGAAGCTTCACGGACTCCTATAGTATGTATGTTTAAAGGAGTGAAGCTGTGGTAAGCTTGAGTGTTCAAAATCCTAACACAAGAACCAAATCTGTTTGCAAGAAATTCTGCTTGCTCTTCAACCTTTGATTGTACCACAATGACATATTTGATTTGAGATATGTTTTGTTTACAAAACTCAAACATATCCTTTGGTGTTGTGATATGATCCTGGGTAATTCTTTGAACGTCCGCTTCTGATACAAGTCTTTTAGTGGCCTCTCTAATACCATTACAGAGTCCCTTACCATGTGAGGTTGCACAAAAATGCCACTCAGCATTCAGCCGAAAATATTTTGGTGATGACTGAGATTTATAATGGTTTTTTTTATTATTATTATTTTTATAGTGCCCTGATACCCAGGGTTGGCTTTCTGCCGGCAGAAACTAGTTTTTGCCGTGCCAGTGGCAGAAATTTGTCATAAACGGCAGAAACTAATAGAAGTACTTACAACAGTACTGTATCATTTAGTAAATGAAAGATTACAAATATATATTTTATTACAATAATTTAGTATATTATAAAGCTTTATATTAATAATTTTAATAATTAAAGTATTTTAAAATAATTAAAAAATACTAGAGTAAATCAAAGATTTGTTACAAAAACCATCTTTTGAAGGCCATATTATTTAACTTATTATGCCTATTTCATCTTATTTATATTCTCTACCTCATTAGACCTTTGGCTATAAAATAAAAAGCATCAACATTGACAGACTGGCTGTGAGAAATAGCCTCAGTGATTTGTGACTAATCGTATAAGCCATACTACAGTCAATAATCCATACTTTAAAGCCTGTTGTTAAGTACGAGGTGCCTGTTTAGAGTATTTTAGAAATAATTACAGACACTGTGCTTGGCTAAAGGAATACATAAACACTGTAAAGCCACAAACACCCAGCAATATAAGGTGGAAAAGTTAGGTAGATTGCTCGGAATTGTTCATAAAGAATCATCCATATAACTTGCAGATCATGAAAATGATATGGATGATAAAGGAACTTTCCAAGTCATAAACAATCAGATGATTAATAAAGATGTAAAAAGACTTGTTGCAACTCTTAAATTCCAATGCTGTTGCCCAGTTTCAAAAAGATGACTTTTCTATCGCAGGTACTTGTGAAATTTGATTAACCCTGATAGATGGAGATGATTTCATAGAAATGAATCAAAAAGAGTAAAAACACTTAATCAGGCAATAACTCAACATCATATATGCCAGTTTATATGCTTCATCCAAAGTACATGTGATCTAAATTGTCACATGAGCAGGAAGAAAATACTAGGAAATTCCTTAATATTATTATAAATTTTTGAGTAAAATCAGGTCCTTTTCCTGAAATATACTACTACATAACTCCCAAAAGGACCTATCGACGCAACCGAAGATCTACTTTCGAAGCGATTACGCACGACTTCTACTTTTCATTAACTAATTTATTTTCTTAGTTAGTCAATTTGACAAGATTCGTAAAAAAATTATGAAAAAGAGGGATTTTCAACGGGAGCCGCACTTAACTCAATGAAGAGCCACATTTGTCCGTCTTTGATATATATATTAGAGGCTGTTATGTGTTATGGCAGTTCACGGAAAGCCTCGCCATAGTCAAACACAAGGCTCAGTTGAAAGGGCCAATCAAGATATACAGAATATGTTAACTGAATGGATGACAGATAACGATACAAATAAATGGTCAGATGGTTTACCCTTTGTTCAATTTGCTAAGAATATAGCATACCACGAAGGAATATGCCAAAGTCCTTATGAAGTCCTGTTCGGCTTTAAACCAAAAAGAAGCATGGCATCGCCATCCTTGCCTGGCGAGCAAATCACAAATATTGAAACCAACAAAGAGATCAAAGTAATTGTTAATACTTTTGAAGAAAATTTGAGCAGTGACCATATCGAAAACCATATTCCAAAGGAAAATATTGAAGAGGAGCTTCAACCTACCACATCTTCATATCCAGCCCTGACTGAACGACATGAGTTTATTTCTATAAAAAGAATGGCGACGAAAGAGGATCTTCTACTGCAAGCAACTAAAATGTTACGAAGCTCAAAAAGAAAATTTGAAACCGTATGAATACATGTTCCTGATGTCAACCATGGTCGTACAGATGCCCGAAATGCGTTGGAGGTTGTTGTTGGAATAGAAGACTCCGACTTTTATAAATTAGCAAAAAAAATGGTACCCTCAAGCAGCTTTATACCCATAATCAGTTCGTAATTTATAAAGAAAAGTTACTTTCCATAGATGAGATTTCTTCTCAAAAAATGTCGGTGAGAGAAAAAGCTGCAACGAGAAGTGGAGGGCAAGGCTACACACGCTATAATTGCAAAAAAGAAGTGTTGCACGGCTAAATGCAGTTATAAAAGCAAGGGATTCTTGTGCAATTTAAAGTGTCATAACAGTTTAAGTCATTGCAATAAATAAGATTGAGTACCGTTAATCATATAATTAAGTAAGTTTATTATTGGTATTATTTTCTTTTCTCATTTAGAATGCTTTGTTTGTTTGTTTGTTTGGATGTTTTATGGCGCAAGAGCATCTGGGCTATACTGCGCCAAATTAGAATGTACTGTTCGTTTTAGGTTCAACAGTTTATTTACATGTGCTGTTACTTAAGCTTTCTCCTATTTTGACATATGTCATAATATGTTTTGATAATACAGTATGATTTAAAAAGTTGCATTTTTGCCTTAACGTAACAAAAATATTTTTACTCAATATTCACCATCAGTGCATGCTGAATGTCAACATTTGCCAGTGTGTAAGTCAGAAATAATGATATTTAGCAAATATTTCGGACATACACCAAGCGACTATGTGAATGTTGACATTCACTGGAGACTGTCGACATTCGCCAGATTTTGGTCTTTCACCGTAACATATATATACATACAGATAGACACTGGAATTCTGATTACCTAAATATGTTCTAGTATTTGGAATATTTAACACTTAGTGAAATATTAATTTGGCAACACATACAAAATATCGAAACAAGTTCTGTTTTTCTCCCACTCCCCAATCGTTTTCAAGAAAATATTTCGATTCTCCAGTTTGAAGGTGGCTACATCTCAGAGACTAGTTTGAATAACAGAATTGAATTTTCAGATTATAAACAATATGCAGAATAGTGCTACTTTGCCGAATTTCAAACAGATAACTGCTCCCCATTTCGAGTAGCTGAAAATGCCCACTTTTGAAAATTTTGAACTCTCATATGTTAAAACGGGGTGGAAATAACTCCACTGTTTTGGAGTAACACCCCGAGAGAGAGCACTAACATAAAAAAATTAACATTGATATCTGTTGCCCTTCAGGAGGAAATCGTTTTCAAAAAATGACGATTTTAACGATATTTCAGTCATTTTCACATCACTCAGAATTTTAAAAAAAAACCTAAAGCTGTAAAACTTATATCGTATAAATAAACAAACTACCTAAAGCTGCAAAACTTATGTGGTATAAATAAACAAACTACGTAGATTTTAAATCTTTTTGAATATTTGATTTATCTTTATTGGTTAATAAAATACATGCGATTTTGTAAGTACTTGATTTTCGCAAAACCGCACGAAATCTTGTTTTTCCGATGCCTGTTGCCAAAATAAAAAAAAAAAATTTGCAATTGGTTTTTGATTTTTCTTGCATATATGTTTCAGCATACAAAGTATGAATGAAATTAAAAATGGTCGAGCAACCGAAAAAAAAAAATTTCGAAATTCTGTGGAATGACCCATTACATAGTTACCGACTACAATCACCAAAGTTTATTCCCAATTTTCAGGAAAAGTCGCCTAGAGCATTAAAAAGTCGGCACTTTTTCAAAAATAGTTACTTTTAGGTCCTTTTTTGCTCAAAAAAGTCGCCGTAGTCGCTGGAAGCCGAAAATAGTAGCATTTAGTTGCATTTTAGTAGTATATGGCAGCCCTGCACATATACCTGTTTGTGATTTAATGAACCAACTGGTAACCAACAAATGAGTCTCTTGTGACTACCAGGAAGGGTTTATCAAAGTTACTGGCACATGAGGATGACACTTTGGATAAGTCAGCTATGAATTCAAAGAGAAAAGCTGAATTGAATAAATATTCGATATTGCAGAAAGTGAGTCTAGAAACAAACCCTTTAATATGGTGTGAATTGCATGAAAGCTCTTTTCCAGAGTTAAAAACCTTAGCAAAATTTTTTCAGCAATTCAAGGAACAAGTGTTCCTTCAGAATGAATTTTTAGTAGTGATGGTGATAATGTATTATCTAAACACAGAGTATCATTGTTACCAAAAGATGCAAAAATGAAGGTGTTTCTTGCACAAAATAAATATATATAAATAATATTATTAAATATTTAGCATTATATGTCATTATTTAGAAGTTCTCAATTACATGCAGTAAAAGTTTTACAACATGTTTGGGAATGTATATTAAAAATACTTTCCAAATCTACTGAAATTTACAAAACATCAATTGAAAAGTATAGGGAATTAATAAGTTATACTACATGTAAGTATGTGCACCTGTTTTTATTATATGTATTTTTAGGTTCATATTTTATTATATGCACATCTGCATATTCGTAAAATAAGCTATATTTCATAAAATGGTTTTAATGTGTATAAATTTAAAATTATAAAGCACCAAATTAATTTTATGACAGTGATTAAAATAACAGATTGTTAATATCGCGATATATCGTGGTTTTTGTTTGATGATATATCGCTATGTAAAAATTATGGTATCATCCAGCCCTACTCTTTACATTACATTACCTATTATGCTATAATCTACACACATTTTTCATTAGGGCATCTACATGTCATAATCTATTTATACATACTCCTTCCATTACAGCATAGACATATGTCATAATCTATACGTACTTTTCTACAATACATTTCCAGGAATTAAATCAAACTCACTGAATTTGAAGACAATATTTCAGTCTTCTGTTGCATAAATCGTTCTGTTTTACAGGGCATGGGACTGAGGATGCATCTGGGTTTGTGTGTGGTGGTGGGGGGAGAAATTGAGAAATTACCGATTTAGGGAAAGGTATAAAAATTACGCACCTCCCTGGTTTCCAACACCAATTCACTAACACAGGCCATGAAGAGACTAATATCTCGTACAGCTTTCAAATCCCTGGAACATAAAATACACGTGTGAAAAATTAAAAAACAAATTAATTTCTGCTAAGTTATAAATTTTGTAATTCAAAAAGCAAAAGTGAATACCGCAAGATGTAAAAATATTGAAGGGCCTCTCGAGGATCAGTGACCTCAAATTTCTTTGTATACATCATAATAAGTCGAGAAAAATTCAGACGACGCATCGGCGGCTTATCAGAACTAACTTTCGACACTACAATAGTAGAATAAAAAATTAATTATTATAAATTAATGTCGAGAGTTTATTTAAATCTGTATGCACTTAAACGCATATTAGCATAATGCAGGAAGTACCAAAGTCATATAAGTGATTTTGTATACTGCTTATAAATATAAACTTTATGATGATAAAGATGTATAACTCACTGCATGTAAATATTCCAACTATAAA
>QLNU02014176.1:90714890-90737031 GCA_006491805.2 Dysdera silvatica
ATAAAAAGGTAGGCATCACTTTTCTATGGTTGCTAGGGGTATTGGTTAGTTACCCAAGATTGTCATCACTGGGGGAAAATGACAGAATTTACACACTTCCTTGAAAATTTCAGAAAGTTCTACAAATTGTTGGCAGAAACCCAGGGTTCCACAAAACAAATTTGAGAAACATTGCTCTACGACATCATATAGACAGATGCGTCATTGTCTACAGGAAGCCTTTTTCAAACTTTTTGTGTCCATAACATGTTTGATCCCTAAACAGATTCAGGTGACTCGTCTAATTTGTGAGCAGAGTTCCTACTCGGCCTGGAGAAAAAAAATCCCTGACTTTTTTAGCAAAATTCTCCGACTTTTCACGGTTTTCCCCTGACCTTTCCAGCAAAATTCCCTGACTAATCACATTTCCAACTGAATTTCAGTTGTGGAGAAAATGGCTTCATGTTAATGGGAGATTCAGCTATTCAAAATAGAAGTTAAGAAAGTTTTTCTCCCAACTTTTCCAGATTTTGAATAACAAATCTTGTTTTTCCTCTGACTTTTACAGATAATTTCGAATTCCCTAGCAACTCCAAATTCTCCAGGTTGCATGGGAAGCCTATGTGAGACAAGGGGTCTATGTAAAAGTATAAAGAAATGACATTGGGTAATGTAATGAGTCAAATCCACTTTTGTTTTGCATGGCAGACATATGCATTACTATTATACCACAACAGGACACAAAAGGCATAGTTTAAATAAATTAGTGTAGCGTTAAGTTGTGAAATAATTGTGGTTCGTATGTTTCTGAATATCTTAATGTATGACTTCATGGTAAGATCGTAATAATACATATGCTAATACTGTGAGTTAGGCCGACATAGACCAATGGTGATAACCACAACAGATGGTGCTGATATATTATTATTATTACTCACGAAGAAGAGCTTGATGGCTTTTTGGCAGTGCTAACAAATTTAACTCGTAAAGAACGATGGCTACATGGACAGCATGGCACCGCAAAGACTCTATTCGTGACAGAAATTCAATCGCAGCTTCGAATTGTGCCGTTAGAAATAATACTTGGAAATACAGATGTGGTTTCTGGTAGGCACTGAAATATGACTCTCCTAAAAAAAAAAAAAGGTGAAAAACTCATCCATTAATATCAAAAACAAGGACTGCATGAAAGCAGAGTGAGTACTGCTTCAACTGTAAATATTAACTTTAATTTAAAATATCTTTATATCCACTAATTATGTTCATAAAAGCATAAAGTGATTAAAATATTTCAAATGCTATCAAGAATAAATTCATTGTTCATGACACTTTACAATACAATATACAACTTTAAGCATCTAGTAATGACTGACATTCAATAAACTGGGTATAGAAACCAGTGGCATGGAATGGGAGTACCACCGAGGCAAAATTTCAGTACTGGACTCGTGAAAGAGAGTGCTAACGGATTTTAGAGGAGTGCAATACTTAACTTGCTATGGGACACTGGAAACCCAACACTACGCAGTGGATAGAAACCAGCCTTTTAGGTTAGAAAGCCCTATCATGGATCAGAGTTATTCAATCTTTGGCATTTCTTTAGGAAGTAGTTTAACTCCAGTTTTCTGAGGAATTTGAATCACTTGGATCAATCATTCAAATCGAATCTTGGGATGTGGATCAGTAGAAAAAATGGCACAAACCAGTATCTGCTGGAGATGCAAACCCAGATTTCACACATGGCAAACAAATACTTTACGTCACCATATGCCGCTAGTTATTTAAATATTTATTCCCACACCTCATTTAATTCCTTTTAGGTTACCATGTCCCCTACTCACCCAAGGCTACTACTCGAGAGGAATTTAAAAGGGTGCTATTAAACAATTCACCACAAGTGCATCTCACCTTTGAACTTAAATGTAAAAATAAATCTTAATAGTGAGATTTTCTTTAGACATTATGTTATTTGAGGTGCCTATGATATAAAAAAAGTTGTGTTTAATTAAATTAAAAATAAACCAATGTTGAAAATGTTATTTTAAAATTGGCGAGAAATTTGCACCAAAAATGTTAAAAAATGCCACAATGATTTTTATGGGCTCCAGCTCAATATATCTTTTAATGTTAAAATCCTAGTTTACCATAGTCCTCAAGCAGCATTTTTTGCAGCCGTGGGAGTGTAACTTTATCCGTTTGTGTCATATCGACATTTTCTTCTTCCATGTGAAGTCGGCAGAGCTTCAACCACACGTAATCATCGATTTTGTCGGCAACTTCAGAGTTGTCGTCTGAGATATCGCATCCCAAAATACCAAACACCGCTCTACAATAAATGCAAACAAATCAATGAAAACCAAACATATATATTATTAAAAAAAAAAATTAAGACGCACATTAAAAACATTATCAAATCAAAATTTGTGGGTTTTTTTAGTGATAATTGGCTTCCTAAAAATCCGCCAAATTTTATGGAAAAAAAAGGATGTTTCATGAATGTAACAGAAGTTGAAACAGAACCTCTTAAATGGATCTGTGCTGGATCTCACTGTACGGCGATACTGCAGTCGAATCTGTCCTTCACTAGTTGGATTAAGCCTTTAAAAATAATAATAATGATAATTAGAACACATCCATCCACAATTAAGTACAGTAGATTCTCGTTACAGTGAACACTGAAAAATCAGTTATTATGAAACTAAATCTAATCCCCGTTTCAAATGCCATTTAGACAATGTAGAACCGTTCCCGGTGAGGGTGCAAAAGGTGCCTCTGCACCTGGACAGCCAAACCAAAGGCTGTGCACTACATTGTTATTATAGTGTCTTTGATCTTTGAATTATATATAATTCAATAACGAAGACCTTTGTTTCATTTTAGGAAAATTAAAATATATTTCTCTTTTACATGGTAACCATCTAAAACTAAGCGTATATAGCTATAAAAATAAATACGGCATACATAAAATTTACCATTAAATAATATTCATTTATAACGATGGTGTTGTTTTTGCCCTTGAGTGGTCAACAACTCAAGACTGGCCCTAAGACAATGTATTAAAATTTCCAATTTAAAAGAAGTAAATTTTTGGAAATCTAGTATTACTAAAAAATCCATTCATGGCCCAAAAGTTTTTTTTTTTTCTTTTCAAATACATAAATAAATTCACTCCAAATGCTGATAATTCAAAATGCAAGAAATAAATCGTTACAATTTTTTTTTTGAGGGGGGGGGAGAGATAGCAATGAACAAATGGTAGTTGAACAGACTTTTCTCATTCCTTAACATTATTTTCTGTTTAATTCGTTTCCTTATTTCCAGCTTTCCACCAACCTTTCCTCAAGACTAAGTATGTGACAAACAACTGATGCACAGAGAGCTAACATGCAACAGCAAAAAGGATGTTCAGCATCCATTCTGCTGTTGTCTGGGTACGGTGTTAGTTGTGATTCTTTTTTTCTTTCTTCTGTAGTGACTTCAAAGGCAGGTTTCTTTGGAATGGGAAAAAAAAAATCTGAAATTAATACAGGATTACAGAAAATTGATGTGGCCGAAAAATATGGCACATCCTCTCAACTTTATCTTCATTTTCAATATTCATTACAAGCATTTTTATTATCTTCAGCTATGAATTCACTTGCATAAACAAAAATTATAGATTTTCTACAGTTGTGTAAATAAAGATTAGTTTTTAAATTTAAAATTTTATTTCACTAAATTATTATAGGTTAATTTAATTTTTTTTATCAAAATCATACCTGGTCAGAATAAAAAATGTTTTACATGCTCTATTCACATGAATACATTATGCAATATCAATAAATTGATATGAATTCCTTTATAACGAAATAGTCCAGTGTTCCCATAAGTTTGTTGCAAAGAGAATTTATTATGTTAATAATGGAAAAAAAGCCCATATATTTAATCTGAAAAGAAAAATGATAAACTGGTAACACAAGCAGAGATTAATTTATAGACCTTCATTTTTCACAATATTCCGTCAAAAGGGAACAAAGTGGATAAGCTCGCTAAGGAAAAAAAAATGACAAACTGTTTTACAATAACTGTAACACACAACATTCATATTATTAATTATAAAATGATGTTTATGCTATTTTTACAATGTTGGTTCTAAATTATCATACATTCATAGTTTTATATACATAGAAGGATTCCGTACACTGTGTACAAACTTTAATGGGAGATGGAGAACACTAAAAAAAAAATCATTTAGCGCACATTTGTTACTGTGCCATTCATGGAACAATCAAACAGCAGCTCTACCATTTTCATCGGCAGCTTCATACACTATATGGCTGACATGCAAACGGCACATGGGACTGCCAATGGAAACATGGAAGCTTCTGAACCGTTAGGGTATGGTGAATGATACCCCTGAAGGAAATGTGTGAAGGGATTTTTTAGTGTTCGTCGTCCTCTGTTACTTAACACGAAGAATTTTTAATCATCCTGTAGAATAATAATAAACGGGGGGTGGGAGAAGTTACGAGATATAACAAACTTATTTTAAGTGAAATATTTAGTATGGTAAAGAGAGAGAGTGATATTGTGAGGGGGGGGCATGTTTATTTACTTCTATAGTTGCTTCCTACTATGTTTTTAGCTGCAATTCCTATAATCAGAAAAATACTGTTCTGATGATGATTTCAAAAGGGCCCTGATGAGGACCAACATCGTTGCCCTATAAAATATTTCATTTGCTTAAGGTCATTACTTATTTTAACCATACTTTAATTAGCGTTTACTTTAGAAAGCATCGAAAGCATCAATAACAAAATTATCAAAACGCAAGGCAATACTTTTTTTTTTTTTTTTAAATTTTCATTTTCTCGGAAGAACGAATTCTAAGAATTTACAAATTACAGCAAAACCTCCCTAAGGCAACCACTCACAGTCCCATGAAAAAGTGGTTGCCCAGAGAGGGAGGGGGGGATCTTTTGATGAAGGTGTATGGAAAATTGGAGATAAACATGAAATTAAATAGAAAGCAATTGAAAATACATCACAAATGTCTTCTTTTTTTTTCACACTGGCATGAGAATTAAAAAATATTCTTTGTGCTTGTGTTTAGCTTTTTCAAAAATTGTTATTTATATTCTTCCATCTTTAAGCACTGGCAAATTTTTTTAAGTTTCCTTTTTTAATTGAAAAAATCCACTCCAAGGAAAAGTGGTAGTTAAGGGAGGTTGTCGTTCAGAGAAATCTTACTGTTGTTATTAACCTTTCGCTTGTATTTTACGGTAGAAGATAACTAAAGTCAGGTTGTTCCAAAACCTACAGCTTTCCAAGGGATTTGAACCCCTTGAATATGGTTTGGCAGAATGGCAAACGCTCACTAAGAAAAGGATTCAAACCAAGATTTTTTGCATGGTAGTCACTATTATTTCTATGTCACAACATTAATTTGAGGAATTATTATTATAACCAAATAAGCTTAATATAATAATATACCCAGCCTTGTTTGCTGATTCAACTGCTGCGTCCAAGTTACCACAACGCAAGCAATAATAGATGACTGCCCATATGGGATTGTCGTCGATAACACCATCCTGAAACACAACCAAGAGACATTCAGAATGCAATACAAACAAAATTTTAAATTTTTGTTTTGTCAAAGTGAAGCTGTTCCCTATAAAAAAAAGGAAGGCAAGACATCCCTCAATAACCTCCCCTCCTTTTAATAAGGAACAGCTCCTTTTAATATGCAAAAGTATAGAAAGATCATCATGCAGGATTGGCCTCGATAGCATATAATTTGCAATCGACTGATGGCTTGAGTCTATCCTAAAGCATGAACATTCTTTCAAATCTTGCAAGCCAAATACGAGGTTTTACAAAAACAGTAATGGTTATCAGTAACGTCTTTCTAATCAACGATTACTTCTCTTTAATAACAGTATTTTTTTTAGGTCCCAGCAAATACTTCATAAAATTATACATATCCCGATTAACGTCCTTTTTCTGTTCAACAACATCTTTTCTCTGTTCCTTAAAAGTCGTTAATGGGACCGATTACTTTGTGCAGTTTCGAAAACAATTCTACCACATGGGCCTCAGACTATAAACCTCTATGATAGTTAAAAGGACGTAATCTGCAAAAGTCCACTAAACCCTCACTTAAAATCCTTGTTCAAAACTTGCTGTCAGGGATTAATGTATAGCCCAAATAGACCCGAACCCAAAATTGTGGGCACCTCCTAGAAGACCTTGATATCATTTAAATTTAAGAGTTTTAATCTTGTTTATTTATAAATGTCCAAATTTCATTATTAATAAACCTAAATATTATATAGACAATGAATTTCAAAGAAAAAACTGATTGAAAGAAAAATTTATTGACTGCATATCACGGAGGTCAGATGTTTTAGGAGCCCATTCTCTCCTTCCAGACGAGGACTCACAAGATTCTTAATCTAACAAGGCTTGCTGTGTTGCTTATACTGGAACCTTCTTTCTACTCATTATGTAATTAAATGAAAAAGAAAGAAAAATTACCTCAAGGCCAGGTGGAAGCGTTGGAAGTCGGATCTTTAGGAAACTACGGACTAAAAAGTATGTTCCAGGCCGGGGACCCAAGTCCGCTTCTTTCAAATTACCAAATACAATAGCCTGTATATATTCAAAATACCTGTCAAGATACATTATGCGGTATTAACTATTTTGATCATTATGATATTATGCACTTGATGTAATAAACATCTACTTTATTAAAACAGCAACATATGCTAGAAGCTATGTAAAGATATTTCTCTACCTCAGTGTTTACATAACACCGAAACAATTTATTAATATTCTGCTTTTTATTACACCCTTTAAAATGAGTGCTTGAAATCTAAATGTTTCTTTTTTGTTTCTGAAAAAATTATATAGGATTATATTTTACAATTCATTTGCAAATTTTTCAAAAAACAGTACATCTGTACACGTTTACAATCCAACCAAAATCTGTACACGTTTACAATCCAACCAAAATCCGTACATTGCTAAACCATACAATGGTGTTCCTCAAACTTTGGTGGCTCATGGAACAAAAACAACAAAGGTCACGTTGAGCGATGGGACCAACAGCTTTCCGAGAAACCTGAACTTTTAAGGCCTACGAAACCAACCCCCTGGTAGGCAATTAGTAAGTGTTCCTTTTTGTTTTGGGCAGAATCAAAAGTCAAACTTGAGATAACCGCGCATTAGGCGACCGCAATACCACTGTAAAACACCCTAACCTAGCACTCCGTTCTATTGTTGTGATTTTCATTCCTACGTCACAAAACATGATTGGTTTTGTTTGTGTTTAAACATATGATCACATGCCGGGAACAACGATTTTTTGAGAGATCCAAAGCTACTACTGTATATTACATGTAGGTCATTCCATGTTAAACCACCGAACATTATTGACCCAAACCCCTTTAGATTTCCCTGAAATGGTCCTGTTTTGGATTATGGTGCTTTATAAAATTGACTGTAACTTTTTTCGTTTTTAACCTACAAAAGTAAAAGAGGTCTCATTTGAAAGATTTTTTAAAGATTTTTCTAAATATGTAACAAAAGTAAGTATTATAAGCAGAATTATTTTAAATAAATTGAAAAGAAAAGTTTGACCTTGAAGTTTTCAAAATAGGGTCATTTTATTTTTTTTCAAAAGATTATTATGTGGCATCATATTATACACCTTTTCTCAAAATTTCACGATGGGACCACTATGGTTTCAAGAGATATTAAAAAAATTCAACTCACAGGTAAAACTTTATTCTTACGCATTGTGACCTCTCATATTCCAGACTTGTATATTATTGCATGTTACTGAAAATGACCCCATTTTGAAAAATTCAAGTCTAAACCATTCTGTTCATTTTATTTAAAAAATTTCTACTTATAATACTTACTTATATTACATATTAAGAAAGATCTTTAAAAATCTTTCAAATGTGACCTCCTTTATCTTTGTAGATTAAAAACGAAAAAAATTGTCAATTTTGTAAAGCATGATAATCCAAAACAGGCCCATTTCAGTGACTTTTGACGGATAAAGTTAAAATTTGGGATATTTCAAGCATCCACTGGGTCATCAATTCGGCAAACTTTCAGGGAAATCTAAAGAGGTCGGGTTGTGAATCATCAAAATTTTGGGTGGTTTGACGTGGAATGACCCATATAACATATTGTATGTTGGGAGATCAATTCCCAGATGATGGATTAGCAGCAAAACAACAAGCGATCAGTATCATCTGAGTTCAAACCTGTATGGCAAACTAAGAAGACAGCCCTATGTTAGCATTAAGTCTGTTTCCTGGTACAAGTCATCAAAGGACATTGAAGATGTCTTGCAGTAGCATGGCGTAATCTTAAAATGATATCCATTCAGATTACACACATTCGAACAGCAACTTAATGCAGCGCAACACACGTTTTGTAACATGCCTTGTCGGGGCATGCAGTTTTCTGCGACAACCGAACCTCTTTCGCTTTAAGGCAAGATTTCTCAACTAAGGAAGAATTTCGCAGGTTAAAAGGGGGGATTGCAGACAATTCAAGAGAAAAAACAGAATTACAAACTGTAACAATGCTAGCACTGCTATCCAAAAATAATTTTTGAGGGTGGGGGGGATGACATTCTGAGATATGATACAGAAGGTGAATGGGCAAAAACAAGTTGAGAACTACTAACCCAGGAAACTAAACTACGAACTGCTGATACGTACAGGGGTAAGTGAGGGGTAATACATTACAGTTATGATACCACAGGGCATAAGAAATGAGACTGTAGGGTCATCTCGCGATGTTTATGTGAATTACAGAAATATCAGAATGGCGAGATCCCCTTTTAATTCTTTACAAACTTACTTCTTCTCTAAATACTTTCTTGCCTGTCTAACAAACGATGTCTGCATCAGAAGGGAGTTACGAGAGGCCAAAATATCTTTATTCGGGCTAAGTGGAACATCCGTCATGTACTTAACCATTTCCCATAGTTCCATGATTTTCTGAAAAAGAACAAAATAGCGTTTGATGCTAAAATAGCTCATTTGTCATAATTAATGATTCACCACCATAAATAATAGCTCACTTGTCACAATAATTCTTCTATATACTGGTCTACTGAAAACAGCTCATCTATCTATTCACTTTAGATTTGCGAATTCACAAGATTAGTCAGTGAGCCATCTACAGTAAAACTAGCTTTCTTTATGCTATATAGAACACAGACAGCTACGATCATGCTATCACGATTATGATCTTGATTTATCACTAATTAATTCTATTCATTTTTCTTCACTGGGTAATTAATTCTACATTGCTGTGGCTTGACACTCTTCTGTTTCTTTTGATAACACTATAATGGCGAGTGACAAGGCAGATCAACTTAAAATTTCAAGAATGGCTTGGTTACATCTGTTAATCAAGGAACACGACTTCACAAAGCCATTGAAAGCGCTTAATTATTCCAACGTCAGTCCATCTACTAAGAACGATCACAATAATCACAGAAGCTATACTACAGCCTAAAAATCGGAGGTACAAGTACAATCTAAGACACAATCACCTTTTCCGATTGCAAAACAATGAAATGAAAAAACTCTGTTTCAGTGAAATGGAAAATCGCAAGTGTGTCATAATTATTCCTTTTTATTTAATAACACTCGAAGTATGTTATGGGAGAGATCAGTGATGATAAGATTTGAAGAAACTGACCCAGGAATTTTCCAAATCCCCAGAAGGCAACCTTGTTAGCCGTATCTTATTATGGAACTAGTGATTTTTAACCTAAGACACGTTAACGAACACTTGAGATTAATGGGGAATGCATTTGGGGCCGCAAATGCACAATCGCATTCGAATACTAAGCTGTTTAAAATCATGATACCCAGTACACGAGACATTCCACTTACCCTTTCTTCCAGATCTGAGAATATATCGTAAAATTTGTCCGCCAGACTGTGTTTCATTCCACCCTGCACAACCTGCTCATTGTATTGGTAAATCTAGATGAAAGAAATCATCGTGGAATAAAAACGTTATGCATGGAGAAGCACGATACACAAACTTTACGTTTCAAATTGTTTACCCATAGTTATACAGTTTATAAAATGGGAATGAAAATTACAGTGAGCTAAAAGTCACAACACTTTTCCCACACAACCAATATAGACTGTACATATGCAGTTGGATTATCCAAACTGAAATTACCTGCTGCACGTTTTTATTAATTTTTTTTAAGTAGACACTTGTTCAATGTTTTCGGCAAAAACTGTAGTATTTGTTTTCTATTGTACTGAGGTCTTAAGAAAAAAAAAAAAAGATGCAAATCCTAAGTTTGAACATAAGAATAAAACGTGCAAAAGAAAAGCAGGGTGCTGTTAGTCAATACTTTTTCACCCACTATGCTTGCTACGATCACACGTAATTCATAGCGCGGAAGTGAACATTTTAGCACCAGGGCTTTAATGGCGTGTTTTGACAGACGTATCACATCCGCATGGTTCTGGTAATTTTTCGTTGTACAGCAGTGTATTGCAGCTGACATATAATGCATTGCAGTCTTAAAAATCTATTCAGAAAATTCATCTCTCCTGATCGAAATGCCTGTTCAGTGGCATTAGATTTAATTGCCACTGTGTCACTGTCCTTATATTGGGAATATTTATATTATTGGAATATTTATTATATTGGGAATATTTAATCCCAGGACATACGGTCCCAGTGTGTGTTGTGGGGAGGGAAGTGAATAAATTGCCCCATGAGAAAAACTTGTGACTTCATAACCACAACATATTTTTGGATAAATGCTATAGTTTCTTTGAAAATCTACACTAAAAACTGAAATTTTGCATTCTTTGAAAATCTACACTAAAAACTGAAATTTTGCATTATTCGAAATTCCACTTATCAGGACCACCCTCATATTTTAAATAATCAGGGTTCTACTGCATCTATACGTACAAGGAACCCTTGATTTTATGTTCCTGCATATACGAGGACTGCAGAACTAGCTCCCTAAAAAGAACCAACCCTTCGAATAGTTGAAATGCAGTAAGATTTTTAAAATATGCTGTTTCTGATATTCTTTTTTTTTTTTAAAAAAACATTTTTCACCGAATTTTAAAATGGCGCGGCAAGCGAGATAAATTTTTTGTAGTAAATCTCTTTGGAATATCTTATATCTTTAGTAATAGTAGCTACTCTAATATTTTTGAATAAACCTAAGAGGCTCAACTGACATGCCCTGTCTGAATTGAGATGAAACAGGCCTCATAGCTCAACCCTCCCATTAAGTATAGCCCCCCACTTATGAACTTTCTGCCTACACCTATGTGGTGATGGCATCTTAATGAATTCAGTAAGTTTTGAGGTTATGGAGTAGTAAAACTAATACAATTTTTAATTCTCATTGAATGGTTTCAAACTAATTAAATGATAATGAATTAAAAGACAAACCTCCTTTGCATAAGCCATTTCTACCCTGTCCATGGCACTCCTCGTTCGCATATTAACAGCATCTGAACGGGCAGACTATAACAAAGAAGAAGAAAAAAGACAGGAATTCAACAGAAATACCTTCTTTTCAAATCATTGCCATTTCTATTTTGAGAGTTTATAAACATAAAGATACATGTTTAAAGTTCACTAAATTCGCACCGTTGCAAGGGAAGTTGCACAAGATTGCAAAACAACTTGTGCACAACAGTTGCACAAGCAACCAAAAACAGTGTCATAATTAAGGAAAGAGTTATACACAAGAAAATCTTTTCAGGGTTAAAACGTACCTGGGTTATGATAAATGCACATAAACTAATAAATTTTCACGTAAAATACACAGATCGACAATTCTTTAAAATCTTGTGTACCACCATATATCTACAATAATCTCTCTCGATAACGTCGTTCTAATTGACAACTATATTCTATTTAACAACAGTACTTCATGGGCCCGGTAAAAATGTCTCATAGAAGGACACATACATTCTGATTAACGCCTATTTCTGTTTACCGACGTTCTTTATCCATCCTTTGAAAGTCATTAACGGGAGAGTTACTGTGTGACTATCATATGCTTTATCCCTCATAGTACTTGGCAGTTCACATCAAGCAAACTGCAGTTGAATTTAGCACAGAGAATAAACGATACCTTAGAATTAAAAGTTAAAAAAAAACTCAGGCATTTGATTAGTGGCCATTGGCCAGCAGGGCCCTTTTTATTAGAGGCCACTTCATTGAAGTTAGTAGCCACTTTCACTTGACCACAAAACCTTTAAATGCGGCAGCCTTAGGGGGGTTCGTTTGAGCAACATTTTCCATGAATAATAATAAGTAGTTTTTAAGTTAAGTAAGTTTTTAAGTAAGTTTTAAGTAAGTTTTAAGTAAGTTTTTAAGTAAGTTTTTAAGTTAAGTAATAAGTAGTTTTTAAAATTATAAGTGATGGAGACTGAGGTCATATTTTTAATCGCCATTCCCCGATATTTAGTCGCCCTGGGGCCGGTGGCGACTGTGAATTTGAACCTTTACTTGGAATCCACACAGAATGGCATCCAAGTGGTTCTGCCCTCTACTTTCAGATCCACTGAGCTTGGTCCAATTCCCGGATGAAAACCTGGATTTGTGTAAATGTAGCAAAATTAGGAGCTCACATTCAATTATCCGGACCAACTAGGTTCCCAGTTGGTCTGGATAACTAGAATTTTCTATTGAAATAGATTAGTTTTGAACTTTATGCCTGATCACTTATATGGCTATCTATTTGTCTGTTTCGTGCATTATTACACAAGCGTAATCAATGAACCCATTGGAATGAAAGGCTAATTGTAATATTCTAACAATGACATGTTTAACTAAGACCAAAGTTTAGGGCTGCCCAATCCTGCCTCAGTGGATTTGTTTTATAGCACGACAGCAGCTAAGGTCATGTTGTGCTGGGGTCAAGTTTCACAGGGAATCCAAAAACCTGTTGTGCCAAAAAGCTAACGTGATTCCCCCGCACACTGAGCGGAAAAAAATTTCCAGACTTTTCCAGCAAAATGCCATAATCCATCGCAAATACAACTTCCTTCCGAAATTTAGTAGAGATAATAATAGAAAACAGCTTTATATTTGAAGGGAGAGTTAGCGACTGAAAATAAAAGTTAAGATGGTTTTGCCTGACTCTTTCAAGTTTTACTAAAAAATACTGTTCTCCCCTGACTTTTAGGAGTATTTCAAATTTCCTGACAGTTCCAAGTTTCCAAGGTGAATGGCCAAACCACAGCCGACGGTGAACAGGGTAAAGGTTATGATATCATTAGATAGTTGAATTTTAATTATGCAAGGGCAGTGAGAGTCATATTATGTTAAACGACTTGTATAAGCTTTACTTTACATATTAAGACATTTATAAAGAAGTAATATGTTTATTTACGTAAAATGTATATACTGATTTATATAATCATTTAATTGATATAAGATTTATATATTTATTTACATAAGGTTTTATATATTAAGATATACAAGCTATATACCGATTACACATAATATATAAAAAGGTAAATTTGTAAAATAGAAGTAAAAAGTATTCAAAAATTCAAAAATGACACTGATCAAAAGAATCGTAAAATATCCTCCAGGTCAAAGTCATCTCATCCAAAAGCAGACAAGCGCTGACACTTAAAGCATGTAAAACAGTTAAAGGTTTGTCACGAGTATCACACATGGATATGTTCTCTCCACGTAAAAAAATGAAGACTAGAAAAGCATGCACATTTTATGCAAGGAGCATTTAACGCAAATAATTTCCTCTCTGTCATTTTTTCTATTGCTAGAACGTCAAAATTCAAGCTGAGGTTTAACAAAATGTTAAGAATTTAGTCGTCTCATTCTAACTGTTGACTGTTAAATGAAATTGATGAAATGTGATTTTCAAAATCAATAAAAAAAGAGGGAGTTTTACGATCCTACTGAAATTGAACCATGGTTAAAGGCATGATAAGAAGAATGTGTTAACCCTATACCAACGGTCCTTCGACTGTAGTTCACGAGACCCCCCCCCGCTTCCCTCAGTGTGACACAAAGGTTCAGAAAAATCCTATGAAAAAAGCACTTACTCTTTAATGCTAAAAATAAATTATGAGGGAACGAAAAATTCCTTCCTTAAATGGTGAAAATCAGTGATGAAACATTAGAAATAAATATGTATGATGCAAATTCCAGGCTTTAAACTTTGAGTTAATCCTGGGGGGATCCGTGGTCTAGGAAAGTTGAAGAACAGCTACCTTATACCCTGCAGAACTCCCCAGTGGATGCAAGAGTTATAGATGCAATTATTGAATTGCCCCTGTCATCATCCAAAAGTCCCTTTTTTAGGGTAAAGATAGTAAATACACCGAAAATGTGAAATAAAATTCTAAATTTACCATATCGAGATTAACTCCCTTCGGTGTCATCATGGGATAATGCGATTCGTTTCCGGCTAGCATGCTTTTATGACTGGAGGAGTATAACTGAAAAAGAATTAACAAATTAATCGTTAAGATGTTGCAAAAATAATCAAACTTATTAACACAACAAAAGCATCTAAAAGTTTTATAACGTTCATGCGGAACAATTATTGCAACTTCATCCCCCCGATACGGAGGTTTGCGTTGATTGGTTGGTTGTATTTTTATGACACAAGGACAGAAGAGGTGATTCCTCAATAAAGAAGTTTGCATTTTATGGCACAAGGGCAGCTGAAACGGGCAGAAGGGCAGCTGAAACGGGCAGAAGGACATGCTATGCTGGGACCTACAGTTCTCCAAGGAATGTGGAGCCTGTATGTGGTGAACTAAACCCCTGCCCTATGGACGAAAAAAAAATCGACACTTGTCCACAGTAGAACTGGGAACAATTACAATCGGTTGATATGATTATTATTACCATAGTAGGATTATGATTACAGTTAGCTGAGTATCAAAATTTGGATGGTGATTTTTATTATAATTAGTCAATTTTCGGTTTTCGATTAAGACCACGATTATGAATGCACATATGAAAAAACACGATTACAATTACAGATTATAATCAAGGTTACTTGCATGCAATCAGAAGTAATTATTTTTGGTTATGATTGCAATCATGGTGATTACAATTATAATCACAGCGATTATGATTACGACTACCTAAGAATTTCAAAAAACGATTATGATTAAATGAAATTTAAAAGTGTGATTATGATTATATTGCAGATTACAGCTACTTCAAAACATTCAATTACAATTACAGATGTGATTACGCGAAAATGTAATCGATTGCAATCGATTATAATCACTCAATTACGATTACTCAGAGTCTGGTCCACATTGAAATCGAACCTAGCTTAATCGTATGACAAACAAATGCATTACCTCTGTGCTACGAAAGAGTCCTTAGACGGGGAAGTTTTTAATTAAATAAAATACATTAGCTCACAATATACATAAAATAAATAAATAAAATCAAGACAATTCAATATAATCTGCATTATAAAAAATAAAAAAAAACCAGAGTTTTGTGTATGACTATCAGTTGTATGTTAGTCGGAACTTCTTTTCAAGGGGATTCAAGCACTTCACCTCATACATCGAAACCCAAAATAGAGTGGTACAACAAATTGCAAGCACTTGATAATAATGGCCGGGTGCAGCCCCAGATTTTTACGTAGTAGACAAACGCATTCCCTCTTTGAAGAATGCATCGCTACACCGATCCAGATACTTACTTCTGATTCCAGGTCCAGGTCCAAAACTTCATGCGCAGGTCCGGTCATGGCATTCAAAATCCTCTGTTTCTCTTGCTCCCACTTGCTTTCTAAGGTTTCCCAGAACAGCCTGTCGGCTCTCTCGAATGTCTAAAGCAAAAATGCAAAAACAGTAGCATAAGACATTCTATTCCAAATAAGAGCAAAACCAGATATTAAAATAACATTGAGCATGCATGAGAAGTGGGCATGATGTTGAAATCCAACAAACGAAACAAGGTATGACAGAATTTGATGGACTATATTTTTCGTCCTGATAGTTTATACATCTAAGGAGTCTGGAAGGTCATTTGGGGTAGGACTGAAGCGCTTAGCATCACTTCCGTTCTGTGGTAAGTCCATCAACAACCAAGCCAACCATGAATCTAATGTATCCCAGTGGAGTTGACTAGAGCGAGGAGACCACCGACTGACCATAATGGGATAGAGGGTATAAAACAATGGTAAAATAAAAAAAACTGAACCAAAGAGTCCCCTTAGATAATCAAGAATTGCTTGTTTTCATAGCATGGGACAGTAATGGTCACGCTGCATTGGAATCGACATTATTTCAAAGGAATTAGAAACTCTGCTGCTAAGGCAACCCAACCCTGGGCAATGGTAGGCAAAAAAAGACCCATGTTCTAAGAGGTGTGATCAAAAAGTATCAGGACTGGTGCCCTATGCTTAAGGAAAATACACGCCAAGTGAAGATGCTCAGCAAATATTGAACTTGAACCCTTCGACGCATGCACCGAAAATCACGTTGTCATAGCTCACACCACTTCTTTACAGTAGAGCTTTGAGAAAACGTCGTACTGTGTTATCACATTCACTATGGAAAAAAGTTGAACAGAGAATCTGCATCAAATTTTGCCAAAAGCTTGACGATGCCTATGCTGAGACCTATGCAAAATTGAAGAAAGTTTATGGAGAAGAGAGTATGAGCTGCGCAAAAGTTTTCGTTTCGTTTGTTTTGTGGTTTTACGGCTCAAAGACTACAGTGGTCATGCTGCGCCGGGACCTACTGTTTTCCGAGGAATCCGAACCTCTTAAGGCCTAGGGAACCAAACCCCGGACTACAGTGAGCAGTGCGATCTTTATGAGATCTCTGAGTAAGCGTTCTTTTTGCACTGCTGGGAGTCGAACCCGGATTAGCCGCGCAATAGGAGAACGCGTTACCACACTGCGCCACCGCAGGGCCGCGTAAAAGTTTATGAGCAGTTTAAACGTTTCCAAGATAGCTCTCCAAGATCAAAGAAAGCATGAATGAGTCAAAGCAAGGTGAAGACATACTGACAGTTTTCTTCGATTACAAGGGCATTGTTCATATAGAGTATGCTCCACATGCCCAGACAATGAACAAAAAGAACTACTGTGAAAATTTACGATGTTCAAAAGATTCCATTCGTCGAAAAAGGACAGAGATGCATGCATCCGGTGGCAAATTCCACCATGACAACGCAACTGCTCATTCAGTGCAACTTGTGCAGGAATTTTTGGCCAAGCATTAAATTCCCCAGGTCCCGCATCCACCGTATTCTCCAGATATGGCACCCTGTGACTTTTTGCTCTTTCCAAAAATTAAATCCCACTTGAAAGGAAGATGATATCAGGGTGTCGAGGAAATCTAACAGAATGTAATGAGGGACCTGCTGGCTATCCCAAAAAATGAGTTCCAGTCTTGCTTACAATAATGGAAAAAAGGCTAGATGGAGTCTGTGACTTCAGAAGGGGACTACTTCGAAGGAGATTAAATGCCAAATCTGCAAGCACTGTAGTTTTTTTTCACTTCCAGTTCTAATACTTTTTGATCACACCTTGTATGAGACCATTGGGCATCAAATATGGGTTAGTGGGTGAGTAAATGAATGTGTTACCTTTACACCACTGTAGGTCAATAGACCTACATTTTCCTCAAGGAATTCAAATAAGGCTTAGGGAACCAACCCCTGTACTACAGCAGGATGCAAAATTAGCAGATACACTGTGCACATGAAATTTTACATATGCATGTAAATTTTTAATTTGGGTGCATGCAGTGCACCTAACTATTCCAAACTATGGCTACTTACGTTTATTTTTCAAGAACAGTGACCTATGGACTAATTTTATATAATTTTCTCAATGTATCTGCATTTGCTTTGAATTTTTCTTTTTTTTTACAAATGAATGTTCAATTATTTTGAAAAGTGTAATTCCTTTAGCTTACGTGCTTAAATATAATTGCTACACTTACATTTTACCCATTTTTAATGTTGAGGTTTACTTTCTATTCTGTTAGTTACTTATACACCTAACTAGTATTTGGTGCACCTAAGTTACAAAAGTTGGGTGCACTTGTGCACCTGATTTAAAAAGTTAATTTCGACCCCTGCACTTCAGTGGGAAGTTAATCAGCAAGTTTTTTTTGCTTTGTCTTGTTTTGGTTTAAACAGTTTGTAGTCAAACCTGGATTAAAGGCAAGTTAAGCAAACACGCTACTACTGTATGGCAGCTTTATGTGGAAGAATTAATCATTAACACACAGTCTAATACAAAGTCTACTTCTAAGATTCATATTAGAATCTACTTTGGGCTCATAATAAGTAATGAAAAGGGGAGAAAATAAGGATAAATTCCTCCTACTTCACTGCCTAATAAGACTTTGGTCAATGCATGTAAAGAAAGGTAATTTCTCGAGACTGTTCTGATTATTGTGGCTCTATTCTACTATAATCACATTTATTTCACATACAAGTATTAAAAATCATCCAGAATCAATTACAACAAATCTTCGAGTTGGAGTTACAAGACGTTCAAGCAGACTTCCGAAGAGGAAAAGGTACTTGAGATCATAGGCATAGCCAGAAGGTGATTTTGGGGGTTGTTAGCCCCCCCCACACACACCACTGAAATGAAATTTTGTATATTTAACATAGGAATATATGAGTTGTAGCTCTGTAACCCCTCCCATTAAGCCTATAACCCCCTTATGAACTTTCTGCCTACGCCTATGCTTGAGATCACACTGCACAGATCCGTTAGGTTATTTCGAAAACTTGTGAATATAAAAAAAAATATTTACATGGGCTTTACTGATTATAGTTAAAGCTTGGATTATATGCACTAAAAAAATAGCAAAATATGCATGCAAGTATAAACTAAAATACAATAAAATATGCATTTATATGCACTCAAAATAATGTATTTATATGCACTCAAAATAAAGTATGTATTTATATGCACTCAAAATAAAGCATGTATTTATATGTACTCAAAATGATAAAATATGCATTTATATGCACTCAAAATAATAAAACATGAATTTATATGCATTCAAAAGACTAAAACACAAATGCACTTAAAATGGAAAATTATATGCTTGAAATATTCTTTTCACTTGTTTAGAAAACAAATGTCTGGTGTTTTAAAACAAAAGCAAGGTGAAGACATACTGACAGTTTTCTTCGATTACAAGGGCATTGTTCATATAGAGTTATATATTTGTATATATTAAATATATACTATACTATTGGTATATATTATATTTATAGGGTTATATATTGGTTTTATTACTAACTAGAAGTATTTGATAGACAACATAATTTCCATTACATCATATCACAAGTTTTCTACCAATATTCTGCACAACTAACTAACTCGCCCAACTAAGTTTTTCTTCTGCTATTTAATAGAATTTTATGCCAAGTCCTTTCCTATTGAGGTTATTAAATAGCATTTATAAAATTTTGGGGGCAGTTCATAATGTACAGTCTATCTGTAATAAACCATCTGCAACATCTATTACTGGTAGAGAGATGACAGTGCGGAATTTTACCTTATGCATTTGCTGCGTTTAATCTGACCTTGGGTTAACTACCTATCTAGCATAATAGAACTAAAACTCTTCCACTTGTCTGCTAAGGATAGTGCCTAATTCAGCTACATTTTTTGACACCTGAGGACATACTTAAATATGTACATTTGCACCCTTTCTGCTTATGTGAGAGTAAAAGGAAAATTTAACTTTATGGTTGTGTGAAAAATTTCCAAGAAAAAGAATAAAATAATTGAAACTCTTACAATATACATTTATTTTGAAAACTAGCCCTTTTTATGCAATTATATGCACTAACACTGAAAAGAGATAAAATAGGCAATTACATATGTATAATCTGGGCTCTACTGATTACATTGCACCTTTGGGAAATAAGTTCTCGCTTTACGAATCAGGGCTCGAAAGGAATTAATTCCCCAAGGCGAGAGCTACCAGTATACCATTAGGCATCTAAAACAAGAACGATCTTAAACATTCAAGAGAATCAAAATAACTTACCGATTTTTTGGCTTCTTCTATCACAGACAGCATGGCGTTTTCCCTCTCGTTTTTCAAGAAACCCTAAATTATAAGTAAGTTCATGATAATTAAATATTTATTAACACATAATATAGACATTCAATTAAAAATACTTTATCCATAAATAAAAAACTTTAAAGGGGGGTGATGGGGGGGTTAAAAATTGTTTTTTTCATGATGATAAACTTTGTCTCATTTGATAATAGAAATAAAATACAGGGTACCAGGGAGGAAATTACATAAAAAGGTTAAACACTGGTAAAATAGCAATGAAAAAGATCACTCAAGCTTTCGGACGCATCAGCAGCAGTCCTTCATCAGGAGTAATGACGATGTTATGTTTCTGTCTCTTTTTTATACTTGAAATTTCTGGAAAACCCTTCATCAGAGTAGTCCCGCAGAATGGGAAAACCCAATGAGAACCAATGGGAGGCCTCCAATAGAATCATGGAAAAACCCAATGGGTCAGCAGCAGTCCTTCATCAGGAGTAATGATGATGTTATGTTTGTATCTCTTCTTATACTTGAAATTTCTGGAAAAACCCTTCATCAGAGTAGTCCCGCAGAATGGAAAAACCCAGTGGGATTTTTCATGATTTCTATTGGAGGCCTCCCATTTGTTCCCACTGGGTTGTTCCATTCTGCGGGACTACTCTGATGAAGGGTTTTTCCAGAAATTTCAAGTATAAAAAGAGACAGAAACATAACATCGTCATTACTCCTGATGAAGGACTGCTGCTGACGCGTCCGAAAGCTTGGGTGTGCCTTAGAACTTTTTAAGGTTCAGCATGAAGATTGACACCGCGAATGCTACGGATTTGATATGGACATTTGATAATGTTTGACACAATCCTTGCCAAGAGGGATAACTTGTCAAAATAGTTATCCATTTTAAGTAACTCATAACAAAATAGTCGCCTAAATTAAATAACTTGCAAAATGCTTATCTAAACGATAACAAGCTATACAATACCTGTATATCTGTCTCGCGTATGGGCTCAATGGGTTCAAAAGTTTTTGCCTGACTCAAACCTTCCAACTTTTGGGCAATCATGGGCAGATCAAAGCCCTTAGTTCCTAATAATATTGAGCTGAAAAAATACAAATTGAACCCTCAAATATTTATTACTCAGCACATTAAAATTAATGTCGATCAATATATTAATTAATATCCCTTTACAGCTTACTTGAGTTGTTGCCACACACTGCGTAAAGTTATGAAAGAGCGAGTAAACAACAACAAATAATCGCAGTTAAAAATGGTTAGTTACACTGTTCATAGCTATTTCGGTGGCTAATCCGCCACCATCATCAGAACAGTTATGACCCTATTTACATACGTGGGCGTGAAGCGTTGCCAGTGCTATGATCACAAAATAGCGAACTAAGAGGCATTTACAAGTTGCACGTTAGGGTGGCAGCTCTTGCTGTAGAACGGGGAAAATTTTTACAAATAGGTGAAAGTGTATTGAAAGGAAGCTAGTCATTCACGGAATTGACTGATTTGGTAAGGGTGTGATAAGCTTCAAAGTTGAGGTCAAAAGTTGAAGAGACTTTTTCAATTAACTGTGCTTTCGGAAAAAAAATTGTGGTCAGCTTCCCATGAATGTTTTGCCAGTGTGGATTCCCTTTATAGTTTATATCACAAGACAGTGTAGTAACTAAATTTGCCTTCTAGTCCTGATGAACCACACTACAGTACGTTGTACTCATGCAGTTGAGTAATTCCGGCATTATTGGTTATAAAACCATTTCTACCTCTATAAGATTTCTTTTCTTTTAACTTACAAAATTTCCCTCACTAGGGGGAAAAAGATATTTGGTTGAAAATAACATTTATGACATAAACATAATATCGTATAGTAAATCGTATTGTAAGCATTTGTTTTACTGACTGCCAATCATATCACAGATAAAATATTATACTGCCTGAAAATAAGTAACTTACTTATTTTTTATTTACTTACTAATACATGTGAAAAATCATGAAAAATGTGCTATGATGATTTCAAATTAGTTAAGATCCAAGTAGCCCACTTAAAAAAAGAATAAATATATCAGAAGAAAATCCTTATTGTTTGAAC
>QLNU02014176.1:90760800-90775734 GCA_006491805.2 Dysdera silvatica
GTGTCCACCCTTGGTTGAACCATGGGTGTTAGAACACTTATTATCTGTAAAAATTCACCATGAAAAAAATATAAAAAAAAACATGCCAGGTGGCTTTGTGTGTTGACCATTATTTGGCAATTGTGTTATCCCTGTGAAGGGTAATAATATCTTACAAACAAGTGTGCTTTATAACACAAAGACAGCTAGGGTCATGCTGCACCAAGACCAGTAGTGGTTCTGGAGAAAAATATTTGGGGGACATAAATTCGTGCCCATGGGCTTCGAGGCACTATAATGAATTCTGATTATACATGGGGAGCCATGGCCTCCCTGACCCTGGCCTAGAACTGTCACTGACCATAGTTTTCCTCAGGAATTCTTTCTTTAAACAATACGATTGTCTCCTATCAGTCTACAGGCGCGAAATGAATCTTTTTTTTTATCGCAACAGATACAATATTCTCAAACTTTAAGTCAAATTTCATGTATAAATGATCTGAAATCAGGGACTTCATGACCGATGATAAAACTGCCATCAAACTTCTGTATCCAAATATAAGATGGGGAGGCACGCCTTCGTTCCTTCCTTCCAACTTCCACATTTCTCCTGTATATATCTAAAGGTACTTTGGCGTCGAATTTTGCAGTATCTGAATTCGGCACAAAAACTTTATAGATACTGATGAGTTAAGGGTGAGTGACTTACATAGGCGTATGCAGAAAGTTTATACGGGGAATTATATAGGCTCAATGGGGGGTTACAGAGCTACAACTCACATATTCCTATGTTAAATATACAAAATTTCATTGCAATGGGGGGTTACAACCCCCATCAACACCCCTTGCGTACGCCAGTGGTGACTTAGCACATCCTAAAAAAATGAGCCCCCAACAGAGAGGCGAAAATTGCAACTAAATGCTATGTGCAAAGCTATTTGGGAGTTATAGCAAGGGTGAATGGAGGAGGGCCTGCTGATATGATGAAGAATAACAAATTTACGCTTATTATATTTTTACATTACTTTTTATGCTTATTTATTAATAATAATAAGTTAATGAAAATGACTTACACCCATTTTGAAAGAAACAAAACTAATCGGGCAATAAATGTGTTGCAACAAATGTTTTCACACTTAGTTAAAAATATAAATCGAATTCAAAACATGAAAATCTCCACAGGTTAACGCATTAAACTGGACATCTTTCAATTTTTAATGACTATCGCATATTAAAATAAACAAAAACGAAAACAAAACACAGTTCTTGCACTTATTTTTAAATACGATGTTTTTTTGGTTTTTTTTCGTTGTGCTCCAACTAGATTATTACCGATCCCGTTGGCCGTAGTCGGGAAGTTATCATGGGTAGGGACTTACACTTTCCTGAAGAATCCGAACCTCTATCGCTGACTAGTTTTCATTGCGGGATACTTTAGGATCTTTTTTTCTCTGTAGGCGGACCAGAAGATATGAAAATAAAATTATCTTACACGCTATATAGACATTGGGGGAGATAGGGAAGTGGCGTAGCTTGGAATGTGCAGAATTTTTAGGGGTGCAAAATTTCAATACTGGACTGGTGAAAGAAAGTGCTAGCGAGTTTTAGCGAGCGCAATACATTAGAAGCTGTTTAATCCAACACGTTCGGGACCACAGCCATGTCGGATGAGCGATTTTACCGGATTACCAAGGGTCAATATGGTTTTAAAGGAAATACCAAAGAAAAACTAATAAAGTACAATGATATTTAAAACAAATTGTAATAAGTTGCTGTATAGCAAGAAAAAAATACATATAAGCTTTACTGTTTAAAAAAGTCTCTGATAACATGTTGCCTTTGTGATTCGGATCTTTCCTTCAAAACATCGTTACAGATTATACACAAATTTATGAGTTCTGCCACGAGCTATTATACCTCATTGAGCTAAACGATAATTGGAGTGCAACTACGCAGCTGAAGCAGGTTCTCGTGCCGCGGAGGGATACATTTTGTAAGCGTGTTAAGCAAACAAACCGTAAACCCACACTCAAACCCATGGGTGAACGCGCGTGTTTAGTTCCCAATTTAACGTTCATTTTATTTGATAATTTACTTTTTATTCAATTTTAGCCTCGAAAATTATGGTAATTTTCTGCTCAGCATTCCGATGTACAAATCGTTATAAACAGAACTGCAATCGAGGCAAAGTAAAACATCATTGGTAAGTGGTTTGATAACCACATTTTCAATAATTTATTTATTCTTTCTTTTTATTATATTAATAATGCCCGCCGTTAAGAATTCACGTTTAATTTAAAGATGCATTACTTCTCAACTACTGTTTTATACATTATGTAATATGTGTGCTTTTTTTTTTTTAACTTTGAAAATTGTAACTTCAACTTTTATATGCTATATATATGTGAATGGGGGGATTTTTTGTCACCTTATAAACTAATTGACCTCCCAAAGTCACGTTAATTTGATTCAATACTTTTGAGCCATGCCCATGGTTACGTTATAATATTTTAACTTATTTTGCACCAACAAGCTGGTTTTTAATTCTTCCAAATCCACTGCCTTTAGGTTCGAGCACAATATATTATTGTACAAATTTAATGCTATCCATAGGTGTATAGTTATATATATCCGAGACCCCCACTCCCAAAAATGATCTAAAGTAAATTGCGATTTTAGTTCACGTCTGTGTATGTAAAAGTTACATATATGTTAAATAACCAGATGTGACTTAAAAAAAAACTTACATATGTGAACAAGCATTAACGTATAGTTCTTAAAATGATCGTTGGGAGAGCACATATTATGTACGTTTATAAATTACAGTACATGTAGGATCGCAATTTATTTTAGACTATTGTCGGAGGGGGTGTTCGGGCCTATATAACTATACATCTATGGATATAATTAAATTTATATACTAATATATTGAGCTGAGACACAAGGCAGTGGATTTGGAGGTTAACTCCCCTGTTTGAAAAAAAAAAGTTATTTAGCTGCAAGAGACAATGTTGCTGTTTTATCACCCCCAATTTTGAACCTCCCAAAAAAACTTTCCAAATCCTGCACATGGGCATGGCTCAAAACTATTGAATCAAATTAATTTGACCTTCAAAAGTTAATTAGTTTATAAGGTGACAAAAAATTCCCCCACCTGCATATATACAGCACATAAAAATTGAACTTACAATTTTCAAAGTTAAAAAAAGCACACATATTACATGATGTATTTAACATAGTAGTTGTAAAGTATTGCATCTTTAAATTAAACGTGAATTTTTAATGGCGGGCATTATTAATACAATAAAAAGAAAGAATAAATAAATTATTGAAAATATGGTTGTTAAACCACTTACCGGTTAAATTTTACTTTGCCTCGATTGCAGTTCCGTTCATAGCGATTTATACAGCCGAATGCTGAACGCAAATAAACAACGAACGCTACAAGTAAATAGTGTCTAATAAATATGAGGTGGATTTGATAAAATTATTTATTAAAAATAATACCTTTATTACACAATAAAACCTCCCATACCTACCACTTCCCGTAACAACCATCTTTTTTGGAACCGAATTTTCTTCTTCCCCATAGACGAAACGCTACATTTACCTCCATTCAAAGACCATCTCTTTGAGCGACCGCTTTTTCATTGAACCGGCGGTGGTCACCTTAGGGATGTTTTATTGTATAAAATTTAAACTGTCAAGGGGGAGACCATGGGGAACCTAGAAGGGGCCTCCCTCTGAGTGAAAAAAGTGTTTGAGAGCCACTGGTTTAAATATTTAACTGCGATTACGTGTATATAATGGTGGCATGGTTCAGACCTCCGCCTCGTGGTTGTCAAGAAAATTTAACAAATCGCAACGCTTCCCCCCCCCCGAAATATTGTTACGAGACAGAGATTAATTATAAGCTTAATTAATCCTTTCTTGTCTATCTTCATCGATGTTGTTTACAATCACGAGGCAAAGATGAAGAAACGAGATGTGATCCACTGTACCTGAGGTCGGATACTTCTTAGCGGCGAGATGATGTGTTCGTGTGCGTTAATCCTCGCCGTGGAAAGGTATGTCAACAAGATTATCTACTTCCAAAAGACTCTTTCATAATAACTTTGGTTCTATGAGATATCCGTCATGAGAACCATCCTGCAGCTACCAAAAGACTACGTGCGTAAAGTTCATTAGGTCGGAGACCAATCCCACAAGCGGACGTTCGATGTTTCATGTAGCCAGCTTCCACCCGAGTAGCAGGGATGTCAGGAAAAGACACTAGCATTCTCTCTTGAAAAGTTATCGTTGGAGTGAACGGACGTGCAAGTTGTGTTATCCTCCAAAAGGCAGCGTGTGTTAATACAAGCGATGGAGACGTAAGTGACAGCGACCCGAAAGAAATGAACTACCGAGGGATGCCTACTAAAGGATTTTAGAAAATTTTTGGTTTAAAGTTGGTGTACATGTTGAACTTTTGTATTATATTATAAAACATGTGTATTTTTAAAGTGTTAATGATTCATGACCTAAGTAAAACCCCTTTAGAGTTTTGAGTTAAGCATTGCACGGAAACTATTGAAAATTTACAATGGCAGAGCAACGTGAGATAGTGGCATACATACCACTCGTAAATTCTTTTTCTGGGGCAACCCCGATTCTACAATGCATGATTTTTTGGACAGAATTGACGAGGTGAGTGACATGGCTGATTGGAGGACAGTCAGTGAGAAGGTCAAGGTGCTGTCAAGGTGCTGAACTCAAGCTAATTGTTTCTGCCTCACACTTTCTCAAGGACGGTCCACACTTAAAGGAACGGGGACTTGCACAAATTAAGAGTGCTCTAAAAGAAAGGTTCCACACCATGGCTTCGGGATCCAATTTTTTGGCCCAGTTTGCCACATGTAAGCAGGAAGCTGGGGATACGGTTGCACAGTATGCAACCCGAATTGAAGGCGTCTCCGTAAGATGTTTCCGAAAGGGCATGGAAGGCGGAGCTGAATCAATGAGGGAAAAATTGCTCCTTACGCAATTTATAGCAGGCCTTTCTTCGGAAATTAAGATATTTGTGGGATCGCACAACTCACAAACATTCGCAAGTACCAAAAGAAGGGCCTTTCTAGAAGAACAGAACTCCGAAGAGACTATTTCAAAAACTGTTAGTTTTGTCGAACCTCAAAGAAAGGCAGAGATGGAGTTAATCAAAGAATTGACAAAAGACGTGAAGGCTCTCTCGTTGACTGTAGAAAAATTGCAAAACAGAGATATTTATGCAGGTTTCACTAGATCCCCTCCCCAGAGACGACCTATCGTTTGCTTCTTTTGTGGAAAAGCATGCCACAGGAAAATTGAATGCTGGCAAAGAATAAGCCAAGAGCAACACCAAAGCAGAGGTCGACAAAATCAGTCCTATAAGGGAACAAGGCAGAGAACTTAGAAGTCCTAAGAATAGGGAAGGTCAAAAGGCTACTTTAAACTAGCAGAAAAGGAGAAGATGCGGGTACCACACTTCAGAGAAAACCCCAGTACATGTGCCTGACTTGACAAATTACCTTTACAGAGGTAACTTACCCATAGTTTCAACCTAAAGGTTAGATAAACAAGTTAGAATACTTATCGACACTGGCGCGTCGGTGTGCCTGATTAAAAAATCAGTGGTAAGGTCCAAACAAGGTCAGTGGAAGGTCAAAACTCAACCTTGTGAAGTAAAGGTGTCAGGGATAGCGAGTAATGAGCGTACAATTATTCGTAAAGCAGTCATCTCCTTTTATCTAAATGAAACAGAGGTGGAAGGAGCATTTTTATTATGTGCAGGGGTTTATTGTAGGGGTTACCCAGACAATATGATGTTTTAGTGGGGATCAACTTTTGAATTCTCATCAGATCAAAATAGACTGTTCCACCAGGCCACTTACAATCATATCATGAAAAAATATTGATTCTCTGGTTAAGGTGCCAGAAAATTTGGTTTCAGTTGCTTACCTGTTACACAAGAAACAAATTCCACCCAGATCGGAAATGTTTGTTAAGATCAGGGTCAAAAGTCAAGAAAATATCTTGACCCAGGATGTATAATTGAACCACTTCTAAAAGAGGGAATTTTTGATTTTTGTCTAGCTCGGTCTGTGAACCACTTCAATGAAAAAAGCGTCTATCATGTAAAACTTGAAAACCCAAACAACTTCGAGTTAAATCTCAACAAAAATTGCAGCTTGGCCTCGGTCTAGCAAATCAAAGTAAACCCAATAGCTAGTGAGTCAATAAATTATGCGGACACAAAAAATTCTGAGAAGTGGGATTTTGGTGATTAGGATGGAGAATTTGATATGGAAACACCTAAAACCCTCAGAACGTGTAGATTTATGTAAATTGTTGGACAAATATAGTCACCTTTTTGCCAAGTCGGTGGAAGGCTTGTCTGGGTGCGACACTTTCCTCCATAAAATAGAATTCCTGACCATATCCCCTGCAGACAAAATGCATATAGAGTACCATACCCTTTAGGAGCAGAATTAGACTCGCAATTTGTCGAATTACTCGAGGCAGACTTAATAGAAGAGTTCTCGTCAGACTATGAAGCCCCGTTATGCTCGTCAGGAAGCAAAACAACAAATTTAGATTTGTTTGAGATTACAAGCGTCTTAACGAGAAAACTCGTCATTTACCATACCCTCTGTCACTATTAAACGAATTACTGGATAACCTTTAGGGCGCAAAAATATTTTCAACCCTCGATTTAACGAGCGGCTTTTATCAACAAAAACTAGATGATGGGACACAGAGTTAACCGCATTTATTAGCCATAAGATTTCGTATTACTGGAAAAGAAGTCCTTTTGGTCTCCGAACCTCAGCCAATGCATTCACGAAACTCATGAATATTGTCCTCAGTGGCCTTAAACCAGACAAGATTGGGTGTTATTTGAACGACCTTCACGTCGTCTCAAAAACCTTTGCAGAGCATCTAGATAGATTAGAACCAGTATTTAAACGTTTAGACCAGCATAACATTAGGCTCTCGCCCAGCAAATGTCATTTTGCAAAAACCAGTGTCAAATATTTAGGATTTACCGTTGAAAATGATTGTATTGTTCCTGACGAGTTAAAGATCGAGGCAGTTAAGAACTTTAAAGCCCCCCAGATGAAGAAGCAAACTCGCTCATTTCTAAGCCTAACCAATTTTTACCGGAAATTCATCCCAGATTATGCCAAAACCACCTTGCCCCCCTCACACAGTTAACAAAAGATAGTGAGAAATTCCAATGGAGTGAGTCTGCGCAACTGGCATTCAAGCAAATCAAGTCCTGTCTAAACAAGGCACTCACGTTTACTCCTCCTCCTAGACTTAAGTAAACCATTTTTTGTCCACAGTGACGCATCATTAGAAGCCCTGGGAGCAGTTTTGAGCCAGATAAGAGAGGACGGGTTGGAACACCCCTTAACCTATGCAAGTAGAACGCTGAAATCGGCTGAAGTAAAGCACAGCACATTTAAGAAAGAGGCCCTGACTATCCTATTTGCTGTAAATCAATTCCAAAATTACCTGTATGGCACAAAATTTACAGTCTATTGCAACCCAGCAAGCCTATCAAATGTCCTTAGGTTCAAAGACCCAACAAATAGAATTTCATGCTGGGTCCTTGCACTTCAATAGTATAACTTTCAGATCAAACATAAGCCTGGAAGAGAAAATATTCTAGTAGATTTTTATCGCGTCCCTTTACTGAGATTAAACAACCTGCCAATGGTCTCATAATAGAAGAAACAGCCGAAACAGGGTTTAGTAATGAAAAAATTGGAAGTCTGTAGCTTAACGACACGTTTTGTAGCCAAGTCATCCAAAAACTTTAGGGAAAATCCAAAGTAACTAAAAACGATTTCACCTATTGGTTGAAGAATATCCTCTTGTTTTGTCACAACTCAAGAAATATTAACCAGTCCTCAAACCATAAACTTGTGACTCCTTTAACGTTAGTTCCAGAAATTTTGGAAAAGTCACACAATTCTGTCACTGTGGCACACCAGGGATTTAGCAAGACCATGCAGCGGGTAAAAAGTCAGTAAACCTGGTCCCAAATGTATCAGCGTATCCGTAACTATATCAAGTCCTGTACTTCATGCCTGCAACGCAAAGCAAACAAATACAAGAGGCTAATCCCTCTCCAAAGAATCAAGGTTGGTAGTCGTCCTTTTCAGCGTTACGCGATGAACGCCATTTGTCCGATTATTGAATCAAATTGTGGCAATGAACATATTATAGTCATCAGCGATTATTTCACCCTTTGGTCTGAAGCGTATGCAGTCCCCAACCTAAAAACCGAAATAGTTTGCAGAGTACTTGAAAGGTTTATCTGTACACATAAAATTCCAGAGCTGTTAGTCACGGATCGAGGGACGTCTTTCATTAGCGAGGCAATTAATACAGTATATGGGAAGCTGAGAATATGTAAACACACCACAACAGCATATCACCCACAATCGAATGGCCTGGTTGAACGTTTGAAGAGTACTCTTATTGAGTCATTGTCGCATCTAATAGATTCCACACGGTTAAATTAAGATGAATATTTAGATTTTGCCTTAATGGCTCACCGCTCAGCAGTACACAGCGCTACAAACCAGACACCCAGATATTTAACATTTGGTCGCGATATGACTTTACTCTATCATCTCATTATTGGAGAAGAGCGTCCTATACACCAAAATTTTTCTGACTACAGCATGGACTTAATCCATAGACTGCAGAAGACTTTTGATAGTGTCTACCAGAGCTTAGAAACTTTGGCAAAGCGCCAAGAGAAACATAGACTTACAACAGCTAGGGAAAGTAAAATAAAAGAAGGGGACCTAGTGTATCTTTTCACACCTGTTGTAAAGGTAGGCACTTTCCAGAAGCTTACAAAAATGAATACAGGTGCTTTAAAAATTACAAAGCAGACCTGAAAGGTAAACTTTGCGATTAGGCATATTAACAACCCTTCCAACGTTCAACTTGTCCATGTAAATAGGCCTACAAAGTCAGAGGAAAGGATTATATTCCCACAATTTGAGAAGGAGGATCAAGGTTCAGTCGAACAAACAGTGCCCAAACAAATTGAGGGTGTTGTTGAAAGTGAGGAAAACATTATGGATCATTATTGGGTTAGAGCATGGAGGAGGCGTCCAAGAATAGGTCAAGAGGTCCCTAATCAGAGAGAATAGCCACCGAATAGGGAAATTTTAGAACCAGAAGTGCTCAGACCGGAACGACCAATCCACGGGCACCACCTTAGATCTAGAGTCCACCCTCCCAGATGTCACTACTAATTAAAACTCTGTAAAAAAAGCCTTACGTGAGTGGCAAAAAGGGAAAAAAAGCCTTGTTTTTTCTCTTTTTGACACTGACATATGAGCCACGCTCACCTTGATGTTGGCTTCACAACAGTGTTGCCATGCGCTCTCTAGTGATCCTAGCTCGTTGGGTTATACAGAGTTATAGCTTTTATTGGATTCGGCGAATTTTATAAATGTATTTAATGATTCAGAAGCCTGTTTCCACGAGACTTTAGCTTCATCTTCCACGTCTCCTCCTTCATCCGACTTGGCGGACAAGGTCAACGAACGCCTGAATCCACCCGAAAAAACCGAACGCGAGCAGCTCGATCGATGCCGGATTATAGAATGCACCGAACTAAAGAATGCCGGATTAAAAAGCTCCTACTGTACTTACTTTGCCCCGGAAGCCCGTAACCCACGCTATGCCGCTGGCTAGGGGATTATCCTCCCACTAGAAACTGCGGTGATTGTATCAATACACGCTGTAAAATTTTTGACACCCCCCCCCGAATATACATCCTGGTTACGGTCTTGCCTGCACTCGTGAATCAAACACCAGACTACAAGTACGGAGGGGGAAGGCGAACCCAAATTATTTGCATGATAACCATGAAAAGCACTAAAAAGAATAGCCAAATAGCTAGTTAACGACGAAGGATGTTAGCTCTTTGTTGAGGACTCGTTTAAAATTAAATGTTTTAAAGTTTCTTACAGAATTATGTCTAAAATGGAAAACAAAATCTGATGTATATGATACTGTTCCATCACATTTCAGTTTTCTATCAAGGAAAATTTTAAGTGAAAGTCCCACATCACATCTTAAAAAATGGGCTGCTGATTTTGGTACAAAGTATAGTTGGGGCATTGATATAGTGGAACTGATAAACGAAGTAGCCTTTTTGAAAATTCAAGCATCAGAGCCACTGGAAAACATTGACGCGGCTTCCTATTTACATATGATGAAACGTATAACCAACTGTGGGCAAAAATATACTTATCCCAATATCGAAATAGCACTGCAAATATTTCTTACTATGCCAGTAAGCAGTAAGTATAGCACCTTGTGAATGTAGCTTCTGTAAATTGAAACGGATAAAAAAAACTGCTTCAGATTAAGTATAAGTGAAATCAAACTAATAAATCTAGTAATCTTGTCTGTCAAGTATGAACTAGCATCAAAAACAGACTTCAATGAAATTAACTATTAATGAGTTTTCTTCGACTACAACGAGAAAAATAAAGTTCTAATCATATCAAACTTCATTATGTATTAATTATATAAATTATTAATTAATTATATAAACTTCTTCGAGGAGATTGCTACTTAAAGCGCACAGTTGGCTTAGCTTGGCTTTTTTGCAATTTTTCAAATAACAACTCTTGTGAATAAGATCTTGTGAATAATAATAGTTTTCTTACTTTATATCAACGAACTAACACGGATATTATGAAAGTAGTACCATTTTATATCATATATATCATTTTAATGATATATATGTTATCATTGTGAAACAAATCAATATGATCTGTTTTGTATGATTTGCATGCATCTTTTAGACTTACCTGTGTATTTATATTACAACTGAATTATATAAAAAAAATTCAACTCATATCAAAAAGTAATTTTCTTTGCTGAAACCTTTTATTAATGAACAATAAATTTAGTATTGGACTTTCCGTGGAACGATCTGTTGCAGGGTGAATTGTGTAAGGAATTTAATAGAGAGGAGGGTTGAAGGAAAAGCAGTTAACGTGCCTAGAAGTGGCAGTTAGAGCGGTCGTACGAGAGGTGAAAGGTCATAGAGCAACGACCCTGGTTAAGATTGTCTTTTTTCTTCCAAACATTTCAATTTGCATTTTAGTGCACTGTAGATCCATTTATTTTCTAAATCCCATTCGAAAAGAAGTAGCTTTAGCACAAAAAGTTACAGCTATTTTATCTAATAAGTATATGACAGACTTACGTTTTGCTTATTTTCTCCGTATGAGTTCTTAAAATTTTGCATAGATAGTATTAAGAATTTATATGCAAAAGCCATTTATATGTAAACGAACAGGCCTTATGCCAACAACTTACACCACAGGTTCTCAAAGTGTGGGGTGAGACTCTAAAGCGCGGGAAAAAAAAATTGTATATTAAAGGATTATTTATATCTCAAATTAATTTAGTCCCAGAAAAATACTATGCTGCATGTCCATATAATTATTATTAAATGCAATATTTCTATTAGATATGTATTTCAGCTAAATTATCATAATTCTTTTGAGCGCTGCACTTGGCTAGTAGTGGGGTTTTTTTTTTTTTCGTGTTTGGAAATGGTGAATTCCCTAAAGCAGCTCTGTTTTCCTAGAAATGATAGTGAATTTAACTAATATTAAACCTTTATTTCCCCATAAACAAAATATTAAAATATACGCACACTAAACAAACAATATATTTTTATTCATATATCGAGGGAAACGACGACGTTCGCATGTGGCTGCAAAGGTGGTCGCAGGGATAAAAAGTTTGAGAACCACTGACTCATGTGATTACATGTAGCCAAATATATTTCTAAGAAAATCGCAGTTTGCCCTGAGTGGACCATATCCGATTTTAAATTCTGTTGTTGAATTTAATACAACGTATTTTGGGGATTGTCTCAAATACAGAGGCCAATTATTGCTGGGAACAATCGGTTTCCTGAAAGGAAAATAATATATATCAAACATTGATCATTATATTTCAAATTATTATATATCACAATTCGTATACAGTCGAACCTCGTTAATATCACATTTAACGTGTATCCTTAATAATTTTGCCATCCACGCTTGAACTCAACTAGAGCTTTTTTTTGGCACAAGAGAAAAAGATGCACATGCTTAACATGAATTACTTTTAACATGGATGGATTCCCGCCAAATGGTATAGTATGTGATTTTATCCTTTCCGAATAACATGAATTGCTTTTAATGTGAAAAATTTTAGTCACCATGTGAGTTCATGCTAATGAGATCCGACTTTATATAAGTACATATAGTAAGCCCATATATTCTCTGTCTACCAGGTAATCTAATAAGAGTTATGGTGGTAGACAGACTCCTTCCTGTCTACCATGTTAGAACCACGGTTGCTTTAAAATAAAAAAAAATAAATAAAAAATAGAATAACTGTTATAAGTTGTAGCAGTCATATTATTTATTAACATTTCAACATTTCTTTTTCGGTATAAAGCCGTTTACTTCATTGGAACAAATTATGTTTTACTGGCAAAGTAAAATTTAAAAAGAGGCTGGAAGTAAAATTCCAGTTTCATAAAGTATTATATAAACAAGCTCTTCCAAAGCTGAAATTAAACATTGGTTAGTTTCATATGAAAAGATGAGCGATGCACCTCTCGAGACCTATCACTTCATCCGTAATTACGGTACAATAGTCAACCAGCCATGTGAGAAAAATTATTCTCCCACTTGCTACAAACATCTCTGCAATCTATCGCAAATTTGTTCCTTTTTCATTTTACTTCGCACCCTGCACAATAGATGGCGACACATGTCTGTCACTCTGAGATATGTTTATTTGTTTTTATCTTCTGGTTTAGTGGCAACAAATCAGTTTGGACGAATTTCTGATGAAGGTGGACGTTTGATTTTCCACCGAAACAATTGTAAAATGTCTCTCCTGCTCAAATTAAACTGCGTTTGTGTGTATTTCGTTTTTAAATATTGGTAAGTTTATTTAAAATACAAAAAAGTTATTCGCTCCTTTCAGGAAAATAAAGCAGCCATGAATTTTCATGAGAGAATATTCATGGTTTTACTTTCTAATACCAAACTAAACTCTAATGCAAAGCATTTCGTCCTCAGATACAGATACAGCATCTGATTTTGTTAAAGGAACTAAAACTACTTTAATTACTAAACTTACTTTTACTAAACTTACTTTAAACTATTTTTCCATGGGACCCATGGAAAAATAGTTTAAAGTAACACTTGAAACGTGTGGTTTTCAAGAAAAAATATTTCAAAATACATTCATTTTTCTGGTAGCAGTTCAAATTTATCCCTTTGCAGGTGTTTCGAGAAAATTATTGCTTGATGATATCGGTTTCCTCACTTCTGTTAATCCCCTTTAAGTAAATCTTTTGCTACAGTAATAATATTTCTTTCCACCTTTCTGATTTGAAAGTTGATCGAGTTTACTGCGCTTTTTCCTTCGGGAATGCACCAGTCGGGTTTGCGATGACTCCCATATTTAGTGACCAATCTCAAGTTTTGGCGATAATTGATAATTCATCAGCTGTTTTTCTGTATGGCAAATGGTTTTGTTATTTAACGCGCAGTTTAGGGGTAAGTGCTGCCCCCATTCCTCTTGCATAGGTGCCGACTTGAAAAATTATTGTGGGTTCCAAAAATTTTAAATCGATTGACCCACGCCCTTTTTAAAAGGATTCAAGTATAATTTAAATTTCATTATCAGATTATCTGGTACAATAAGACACCTGAAATGTTAAAATGAAGCAAATTATAATTTAATTAATTATTTATTCATTTACTTAATTATAATAAATTATAATTAAATAAATTATAGTTAATTATAAAAAATATTTTTTCTCTTGATAATTATTTATTTAATTTATTTTACTTTTGTAGGCGTAAAAATCACCAAAGACTCGCCCCGGTTGTGGGTTGACCAGCATTTAGCAATTGTAAGCAAGTGAAGTAAGTAAGTAATACTTTATTCCTTATTATTATGTACATCAGGAGACCATACAAACGATTTGCTTGGGAAATGGAAAGAGAGCAGTAGCGATGCTAGTAACGGGGCTCTCTTTCCGGAAGACAAAGCAAGGGATTTCTCGTATTCAACAAGAAACAATAACGATATCGATTCGCGCGTACAGATCCTCAAAGTTATTAAGAGATTTACATTCGCAGGTGTATCACATTTACAGAGTTTATGAGCAGAGTCTTGACTCGAAGATGTTACAAGTGAAGGTTGAAGTCCAAAGGTGGAATCTTTGTGGGCTGCAGAGTAAGAATGTTTTTCCTTGTAGCCAAGGCCGGAAGAAGAAGTAGGAGAAACAAAAATAGTAGAAAAATGTAAATGAATTTTGAGTTGACCGTTGCGGGTGCAGTTTTAGAGGACATTTAAAAGGAAAGGCAGACAAAAGAAAAATGGAAAAGGAAGAGCAGGGAGAGCAGAGGAGGGGGAAGAACTGAAAACTAAAAGGAAAGAGTGGGAAGGCAGAAGTAGCAGGCAGAGCATACTTGATTTAAGTACCAATCAAAGATTTTGGCTTTAAGGGTGAGAAAAGAGAGATTTAAATTCTTGAGGAATTGAATTCCAGATTTTAGAACCCGTAACGGAGACACTGTGTGTTTTATAGTTTGTGCGAGTCCGCGGTAGCCTGATATCGTCCTGGTGACGTGTATTGTAATCATGTGTCGTCTGTGAGATGGAGAAAGGTAAAACTAGGTCACCTTTTGTGACTTTGTACATAAGGAGTGCAAGTTTATATTTTACTAAGAGAGTGAAAGGAAGAATGCGCCATAATTTAAAAAATTGGCCAGCGTGTTCATGGAAGCCTGCAAAGTTAACTATTCGCATAAGCTTTTTTTTTTGCGTTCCTATCAATTGCCTAAGGGAAGTAAAATATGTGATTCC
>QLNU02014176.1:90775834-90791372 GCA_006491805.2 Dysdera silvatica
GTCCTCGATTTGAGAAACATTGCTCTCGGGTTGTCCAAACAAAGTATATCTCTTTTGAAAGATAACAACATTTTAACCGTCTTCTCTATTTTGAAGAAACATTAGAACTCTGAAAAAATTGCATTGAAAAAACAGCGCGTTTTATTCGTGTTAAGCGAAGAAAATTTTCCAAGAGCCATTGAATATCAATCCTTGTTAAATGGTATTTCGTGTCAACTGTGTTCGTAGTAAAAACAACTAAAAGGCCACAGGAAATACTGTACAATTTGACGAGGTTTGAGAAATCAGTTCGTCTTAAAAGTAATTTGAGTTAATGAGGTTATTCTTTGTTTCAGCTTACCCAGTTTTTGCGAAACTAATCCATATTTTTATCAATTCCCTGCTTATTCGTTGGTCATCCAATGTCGAGTTCTGAAATTCTCTTAAAGGTTTCCCAAAAACATACGGAACTTCATCAAAATGTGGAACACCCATCCATTCAGCATGTGGACTTCGACTCGAACGATGCTCAAAGGTATAGAAGAAAACTTTGCTGTTTTTTGCCAGGCTTTCAGCAATATATTCAGTAGGGCAGCGTGTCTTCATATCTGAGCAAATGTCGGCAGTTTTCTTTCTGATGAGATTATGGTCATCATCCGGTACATCACCTGAAATATTAGAATTTTTATTAAAACGAAATATTTACCGATTTCAAAAAGATTGAACTGTTTTAACAAAATATTCGACAATTTCAACAAAATGTTCAACGATTTCGATGAAAAAGAATAATTTTACTGAAAAATGAGCGATGTCAATAAATAAATTCAACAATTTCATTAAAAACTTCAACAATAAATTTTAACGGAATATTTAGTAATTTCAACGAAATATTCAGTAATTTCAATAAAATATTCAGTAATTTCAACGAAATATTCAGTAATTTCAACGAAATATTCAATAATTTCTACGAAAGCTTTTACAACATAAAGCATTAGAATAAAAATACGCCGAGCGATTGGAAGATCTTATAACAGAAATTTTCGAGTGAAAATCGGATTTTCGTTGGTCTTACTCCAGAAAATACAAAAGGAAATAAAAATGTTCACACATATACACAGTACAGTACACACAATACAGGAATTAGCATCTATAATTGAAAACGGTTGACAAAAATCTCAGAAAGTAAATACAAAACTGAAAAAAAAAAATTCATTCCAAGTGAAAAAAAATTTAATTTATTACCATAGAAATAGTTGAAAATAGCCTCGCTGTCTTCGAGATTTGGGAAAAGTTTGGTGATTATCTGCTTGCTTTCAACTTTAGTGAGCTTATAATCTTCCCCAGAATACTCAGGGAATTTTAGGGCCATAAAAATAGATAGTTCGTCTTTAGTAACTCCTGTTAGAACTTCACAGTCCTTTATGTCTCCAGCACGAATAGAATCTTGGTAATCAATGCGCAGAAGTTCGTCCCCATATTGAGGCTCAAACAGCAATTGACAGTTACTTTCCGTTGCAGCAAGGGTATTGGCATCTACTCCTAGAATACATATTTGAAAAATGTGATTACAATTACATGTCACTAATTAGTGAAAGCAAATGGCAACAAAAGAAAGTAACTGACCATCAGAAGGCGATAGCGATGCAATTGTACCTCGTTTAAAATGAAGACCAATGGAAACGGAAAATCTATACGTGTTAACAGTAATTCGTATTATCCAGAAAAAAATAGGGGACAATCATGGTATTACTAACAAGGGAACCACTTTTGTGGAAGCTCGCACTTTGAGACAAGACATATCACAAATGATAGTCCCTTATCTATCACAAATGATAGTTCCTTATTAAGAATATGGAATCAGTTTTTTTGTGAATAGCATATAAAATTTTTTTTCATTAATACTCAAAGTCCAAAAATCGCACTTTTTAGATGAAGTTTGATATTTTTTATTCGTATTGTATATGAAGATAAGAACTTTTTAATTCAATTCGAATAAAGAGGGTAATTGCATTTAACGGATAAAATTATAAAATTACACGAAAGGTCATTCAGAGTATTTTAAAAAATTGTATAAAAACTAAGCTTTTTAATACCAATATTTGGCGCGTTTGGCTATGGTTTTGAAGAATTGGCGATATCGGCATGAAGTATTTATTATTCAATTACGTTCATATTGCAACCTTCACCCACAATATTTTTAGGAAATATAATGGCATAATAAAAAGGAAAAAATCTTCTAAATTTTATGGCCGTAACATCAAAATATTTTATATTCCAATAAAAAAAGTATTTTTAATGGAGCTTGCATTTCAAAATGTTATATGTAAATAATTTATTTTCAAAAGTAGACAAGCATTATTGAACGTCAATTGTTTTTTGCTGAATCCACCTGGCTCTCGTAAAATTTTGACGCGGAAAGTTGAAAAAAGAATGTTGTAAATCAATTAAAGACTTTCAATATGAGAAAATTAAAAAAAAAATACTCAGAATATCAAAACCCAGAAGTATTTTTATAAATTATGGTAATGATACTTTTCCTAAAAGTGTTCAAAGCATAATTGTACCTTACAATGGCTGCACTTTAAAAAAGGATGTAAATTACATTCATTATCACTGAAAATCGTGTCAATTAAGCGAAAAGATATTTCGTCAATATTTTTGAATTAAATGGTTTCATTAGGAGTGTAATTTCATTTAAACCAAGAATATTGCAACATAAGGTAATATTGTTCTACATTTAATTGGTTGGGTACCAAATAATGAATTTTTAAAATTTCATTTTGATGTGTTACATCAATTTTGATTTTATTCAGAACAATTTTGTTTGAAATTTTTTTTTGACGAAATGTTTATACTTCATGCCGATATCGCCAATTCTTCTAAACCATAGCCAAATATCAGTGTTAAAAAGCTTATTTTTTATGTAATTTTTTAAAATACTATGAATGATCTTTCGTGTAATTTTATCCGTTAAATGCAATCACTCTCTTCTTTATTTGAATTGAGTTCAAAAATTATTATCTTCATATACAGTGCGAATAAAAAAATATCAAACTTCACCTAAAAAGTGCGATTTTTGGACTTTGAATATTAATAAAAAGATTTATGTGCTATTCACAAAAAACTGATTTCATATTCTTAATAAGGAACTTAGGGACTATCGTTTGTGATAAGTCTTGTCTCAAAGTGCGAGCTTCCACAAAAGTGGTTCCCTTGTAACTTATTTATTTTATCTCTGGTTGCCATATGCATATTTTGTTATTATATATATTATTAATTTATTATTTTATTATTATATTTTATTATTATTTTATTATGGCATACACAATTTGTAACAAAAACAACAGTATTTACGCCCCAAAGCAAAATATTTCCAATGTTCTGCAACAAGCCTTCAGCTGAACAAAAACATTCTTCAGGAAATGCATGTGTATATTTATATACGTATTATATACATTTTTAAATTCTATAAAACATAAATTCCTTTTTTTAATAGAAATGCAGAAAATATTTGTCGAACTGAGATTTTTTTTTATCTATTTATTTATTTTGAGCCAAAAAAAAAACAGATTCCCTCGCGATTATTCTTCAATGAAGCTGTTTGTTCTGCGACGTGCGTCGCGCTTTTTAGCACTGCTCACTGTAGTCCGGGGTTTGGTTCCCTGGGCCTTAAGAGGTTCGGATTCCTCGGAAAATAGTAGGTCCCGGCGCAGCATGACCACTGTAGTCTTTGAGCCGTAAAACCAAAAAGAAAGCGAATGCTTTTTAGCACATTCTGCTTTGGTGTATATACGTATCGTTAACGTGGATATTATGTACAGTAGATTAGTGCTTCTAAACTATTATGATGCCATGACTCAGTGAATTCTATTTTTAAAAGACGAGGATTCGATTCCAATAAATTTACTCGTAAATACCTTTTTATTTTTTTTAAGTTCCTATATTACGCTACCAGAAGTGTGAATAATTAATCATGATATAATCATAAAGAGCATTAATATACACTCCTTCTATTAACATGAACTTTTGTGATAAACTTTTTTTGCTGATTGGTTACTGGCATTTGCAACAGGGATGTGGTTTCGTTCAGTTTTAAGAACAGAGGATGCAGCGCATATTATTGTAATCAGCTTGTAGGCACTTTTATGAGGTCATAATGAGCGGAACATCTTTTCTGGAATGCTGAAAGATTTCCACGTCTGTAAATTCTCGATCGTTCATGAACACTTGCATATTTAAAAATACACGGCTTAGTCACTGGCAGTTGTTCCACAGATGTTATTTAGGCGTTCTGTGCCTGAGCTTCCAGACCATTCGCGACTAATATGTCCCTCAGAATTTCCACTATGAAATATTTATTTATAAAAAACACTTAGAAAATTAAAATGACAAATTCTAGGGGAATTGCTCGCTGCCCGGTATAACTGATATCAGGGGCCCAGTACCGGGCTGCGGCCCGGCCGTTGAGAACACTATAGTCAGGGACGCGGAAATACTATAGTCATAGTATAGAAACACTATCACATGGACATATATTTCACATGGTATAACACTACTATCAGGCGCAGCAACGCAGGGCCCCAATGCCCCCTTCTGGGCAGTGAGTGGCATAATTTTTTTTTTGGGGGTTGTGTAAACAAAAAAAAAGTATAAAATAAGAACTTTTTTGGTTCTTACTTATTACTTAATTATTTTACAAGATCACTGCTGAAAAAAGAAACTAACGTAAGCTACTGGTTGTTATTATTATTTTTTTAATAATCGAGTCAGACTAATGAAGTATAATTAAAAAACTATACATTAAAAATGTACAAAATCTTATTAATCTGGATTTAGAGAACAATTTTTCTGGCTTCGTCTGGATTCGTCGGCTTGAAATAGGAATTTTTGTACACGATTCTAATAGCTAAACGATACACTAAGTTTTCTAAACGCTACAATTCAATATAAATATATTCTAAGGAGTGTTCCTTGGAATATATTCCGGCATATATGCACGGGCACGTAAGACCATAGCTGGGAAAATTCTCGGACAGGCACATCATTTATTTTTTTCATATTTAAATAAATAAGCCAGAATTTATCAAAAATATTTTGGGGGTAGGGCCGCCCCCCCCCACAGCATAGGTCCTTGCAATCGCATAGACTTCATCTGGGTTCCCGGGCTTCAACCCCTGCTGCCCCCCCTCTTATTGGCCCTGAGTATAGAAAATAGATTATTCGGAAGATCCTTGTTTTAATGTATGTACATACTACTATTATGGTTTAGTAAATATTTATTTGTTCCGGATTACATACTGTGCCAAGAAAAAATTTAAAATTATAGTAGAACACTTCAAAAAATTCAGTAAGTGCAGACTGTTTTCACTTTCTATTGGCACAACGTCGCTAAAAGCTTCATGTTTCGCCACCTGCTCTGGGACTACAGTGCCGGCTCCAGCGACCACCCTTTCCAATTCCCCTTCTGCCCAATATCCACCCATCTTTGCCACCTGCTGCAGTCGTCCCATCAACACTATGTCCAATTTGTCATTGTATTTTCCAATAATATATCATAAAAATTGACTAAATACATGTCAAAACTTTAAATCGAAAACTTGAGAGTGGCAATCAAGGCGTTAAGCAAAACTGACTACCTAAAAGTAGACTGACTGACCATCAAAAACACGGTTAACAAAATCAACAAGTGCTGCTTGTAGGTACCAAAAGGTTTCAGTAAAGACGTCCAGTAACGTGGAGACTGAGCAAAGCATCAAAGTCAAAAGTATAACGTTCATTTCTTTGAATTCTTTTTGTGACTATTCAGATAACTATTATATCATGCAGGTATAATTATTGCATAAAGTATTGTATTGTAAACAACCCCAAACTCCGGAGAAACTCCCTCATGGAGGAACTTTTTAATTTATATTTATTTTTTAATTTATTTTACTTCCTATTTTCCTTATTACACACACACACACACACACACACACACACACATATACTTTGCGATCTTGGCAACTTTCCCCACTTTACTGTGACCACAAGAGAAAGGTGGGTATTGGCAACCCTATCTGCCTGAGATGGTGACGTCATCCCGGGGAAATGGGGGATTGATTTCCTGGCAAATCCCTACGTTTTGAGTATTTTATGGAATTGCACCATGGCATTTTGCACATTTTGACGATGGCCCTTTGGGGGCGCCTTTGGAAGTCGAGGCTCCTTAGATAGCATAATTGTGGGATCCTGGTATGGGGTGGGCCCCCCCCCCTCTACCAGCGATTGCTTTGGGGTCCAAAGTATGTAGCTGCGCCCCTGCATGGGGAGTTTGAGTCTTCCAATCGACCTCGTTTTTGTCTACTTCTTTAGTAAAATCAGGGTGGAGTGATGAGAATTGTCATGAACATCAAAGTAGAGTTCTTAAAATTGTTGGGGGCCCAAGCACATTTTATGCACATTTATACATTACAGTATATGTAAAATCTCAAATTTTTTTCGGATTATTGGGGGATCGGGCCCTACGAACCCATATAACTCTACGCCTATGGTCATGAAAAATGTAAAGGGCACTAACTCGGAAAAATTGCAGTCAATTTTACTCTTTTGCGAACACTGATGAAAAATCGATTCCATGTGTGTTTTTTGCTGTAGCGATTAATGTACAATAATACCTGCCTAAAGCGACCACTTTTAGGAATGGACTGCAATGGTCCTCATAGACAGGTGATTACTATACACGACAGATTTTGGTTTAGGCATGATGAAGTCCCTACTATTTCTCTCTTATTAAATGTGGCCATTTTATTCAGGTGGTCAATCTACCGAGGTGGTCACTTTACGAGGTTCCACTGTATTTATAAAGCAATCCACAACCTAATCAATTTTACAATAAACTAAGAATGATTAAACGAAACATTTGAAAATTAGGTATCTTCGATCACTTTGAGCTTACTTACAATCTATTAATTTAATTTGTAATACAATGATAAGTCTTCATTAAATTTAGATATCTTTAATTATTTTTATTATATTTAATTATTATTGCAGTGGTTGCAATGTGTATTTAAATTTATAAAAGCCCAAACTTCGAACTGCCGATTATAGGAGCCGGCCGCTTAATAAAATCCAATTTGTTGGAACAGAGGTGATTGTATTAAGTGCCACTGATGTCCGCTTCCTGAAATTTGCACAGTATTCAAAATTTTCAGTAGAATTTATAGTAAATACAAGAGAAGAGAACAAAATGTTTAAACATTACTTTTTAAGCACTCCACCATGGATAGCCGTTCCATGTATGTAGGACGATTCTTTGAAAGACATCCCAGATTTGCAGCAAGAACAAGAGTCTTATTATAATTGCTAAATCGAGAGTCACTGGACGCCGGTTCAACTGGCGATATACTTTCTAAGATCATTCTTTTGAAAAGATGTCTCGTTACTGGTGATATAGCCAGCATACTAGAAAATATGGCACCTGTGCTCCATCCAAACACTGTGATTTGATCTTTGTCCCCACAGAAAGCTTCTATGTTTTCGCTCACCCACTTAAGTGCTTCCACAACATCAAATAATGCTGTAAAAAAAAGTTAATTAATGACTAAGACAAATTAGCAAGAGAAAAGAAGACTTTAGAAAATGTTTTTGTCAGATTTCGAAAAAAGAAGAAGAAAGTTATATTCCTATTTACAGTGCAAAGATCATAGAATACGTGTCAAAGAATTGTAATCTTCGCATTTAAATGCAATGCTTAATATACACATAGTTTACATCATCAGATAGCCTTCGTTAAAACTATAGAATAGCCTTTCCTTTGTTAGTAGCCATATCAACTCCATTGCATTCTTGCAATACATCCCCTTCTTCTACATCTAGGAAAGGGATTGTTTCGATGCAGTGATCATGTAAACCAGGGGTCTTCAACCCGCGACCCACGGGCCGCTGGTTCATGAAAAATTATAAATTGTTTCACATAAAAATACACTCCTTTCGAATCTTAAGTCTATTTATTTTATGTTATTCTGTTCACATTGTCACATTTAAAAATAAATATTTTAAAGTGCTGGAGAACTTAAATAACACGCGACCTTCCCTCAATCGTTTTTCACTTTAATCAGTGGTGCACCCAGAATATTCTCAAGGGGGCACTGGTGCAAGGAATTTTTGGTGGAAAAAGTGCCCAGGGGGCCGTATCGATTACGGTTGTTTTTTATGTTCATTTATCATTATTAAATTGCTACTAATTTGACAGTGCAAGATACTCAAATAATTAAAAAAGTAGTAGATTTTTTTGTACAATTTTACAATGGCCAGCTTTTGTTTTCCACAAAAGATCACTGTTTTAGTAATAGGTTAAAAACTAACCCTATTGTGCAAAACTTGCTTTTGCTTGCCCTCTGTCCACTACTTGATCTACGGAAGCCTTTTTTCCTTTTATGACCTTTGAAAACTCATCGGCTTTGTGACATGAATCCTTATGATAGAGAAAAGTTCTATGTTGGCTGAACTTCTTCAATGGCATTTTCTTCCAATTATTAAATTCTTTTGAAACAAGTTGACCTGTGGCTTGTGTCGATCTTAAACCGACTTCATGGGGTGAAAAGAGAACACACAAAATTTGCTATAGGCACTGTCTTCTCCCTTTGGGTAATCTAGATAGTTATGCTTACTCAGTTCAGATGAGCAGAACTTCCGACTGTGGTGAGATTTTCCTTGACTTTATACAGCACTATTGTGACTGTCGTGAGAAAACTGCAATTTGCATATGGTTACCAAAGATTTTTTAGCACTGTTATCCTATCTTCATCAGTGAGGTTAGATTTCTTGACATAATTAAAAATATCTGCAGTCAGAATTTCTATTTCAACTGTTTTGGACTACCTTTATCTTCTGGAAAGCATTTGAAGACAGCTCCTAGCCACTGCTGTTGCTTTCCTCAACAGCAATCTCATCAATGTCACAAGAGTTCAGGGAAATGTCGTTGGGATCGTCACTAATTTCACACACACACACAATTTCACTACTTTTAAAAGAATAATTTCAGTGTCTGTTGGCGTAATAATTTTTCGCTTTGTTAGCTCAGGTGGTGGGTCCTCTTAGTCCCCTACGAGGATGCGCCACTGATTTTAATTTTCTTGCGTATATCGATATTAAAGGTAGTTTTATTGATTTGCAGTGTAACAGTGATTTTAAAATAAAATTCAGCTTACGACTCACTGAATTCTATTCTAAATAAATCGATAAGAACATCTTCCCAACCATCCGACTGCATGCTCTGAAAACGGTATCACTATTACACTTACGTCTGCGAAAAGTTCACTTCAAGTTAGTAAAATCGAAAATTGGGCCAGAATAACTGACGTCCACCTTAAAAACACTCTTAGGGTTGCAACGTTAAAAATAAGATCTGACAGGCTTGTTAAAAATAAACAGTGCTATAAATCTCACTAAAAGGTTTGATTTCGCTTTATATATTAACAACTAAAAGTATTGTAAACGTTTTTTTCCTTCCATGCATATTTTATGCTATTATATATATGTATATTTAGTTCCAGCGGCGATCCAGAAAATATTTTCGGGGGTTGGGGGCAACCAATATAAAGATCTAGAAAAAAAACGACAATAAAATTGAATTCAGGAGAATCACACACCCCCCTTGCATCGGCCTTCGTTCAGTCTAATATTGCTGATACAGTAGTGCGGCCCATGGGCCTACAAGAATAAGCAAAATTGGCCCTTGGACTGAAAAAGTTTGAAGACCCCTCATGTAATCATCATCACACTTTTATTAAAGCGTACTTTAATTAATTACCTGTGAATTACTTATTTAAAATTCAATGGCTACATTTAATTTTATGACTTCAGATGCTGACAGCTATAACTTAACGGCAATTAATTATAATAATAATAATTTATTCAACCTGAGATACATGTTTAAATTTGCATATGGTAAGTTTATATATGAATTACATACGAGGACGATGATGAGAGCTTACTTGGTACAATGATCATATTTGAAATGGAGAAAAATAGAAAGCAATAGCTGTTGCAAGATTCTTTCCCAGCTTTATCAAACATAAATAATTCATGTTTAAACATAAAACGGAAAATCGTATTACAGTAAAAAGATGCATAAATATCTTATATCCTCATCATATTTTCTTAGAAGTATAATCGAATAATGTAGTTTGTAAGATGGTTATATATTGGCATAATAATATTTATGAAGACATTTAGGCCTCATCTGAGAAAATTGCGACAAATACAGCGTATTAATTCAGATCAGACTGCGCGTATTGCCACAAATAAAATTTATTACTGACAGAATTCAATGACAGAAATGACTTTATAAGACGACGGATAATCCATATTTGAACTGAAATTTTTAAGAGATGTATTGTAACAATTCACTAACCCGCATTCCCAGGAGCGTTGCGTGTAGCTGCATACAGAAATCCGAAGGGACCAAGTCTATAGTTAAATGTCACCACGATCACATCCCCCAAGGTAGCCAAGACTTTGCCGTTAAAAACGTCAAGTCCATTTGATCCAGAAAAGAACACCCCGCCATATATCCAAAACATCACGGTTTTAAGTTGTAGACAACTGTTGAGGTGTTGGGGCACCCATATATTTAGATATAAGCAATCCTCACTTTTCCTGGAATGTGAATCGACCCATTCTGCTTGGTAACTAGGACTATCCACACAGGCAGGTGGATTTTTCAGAGCTCGTATGGGTTTTGTCCAGTTTCGAATGGGAATTGGCTTCCAGAAGCGCAAGGGGCCAACTGGGGGATGTACGTAAGGAATACCAAGAAATGCTGCCACGGGTTTCGATTGAAAGTATTGGTATTTACCAATCACAGTTCCTAATTTTGTCTTAACGGTTGGCACTCTACCAGATGACACATAAGCTCTTACCCCAATATCCAGGAGAACCGTGAAGGCAATTGCAAAAACCTGAAAGAAAATTATACTGCATTACTATAAGATTCTATACACGGTGGACCATAAATTTTCATACATATGGTTTTTAACATTTTATTCTTTATATTTCAGCTACCCTAAAGAAATACGTTTGGATAAAGAGCAACGAATTGAAATCGTACTGATGGCCGGGTCAGAAAGCAGTCGCGTGGTAGCAATCGAATTTAACAGAAAACGTGGAAAAATAATTATTTTTCCTGTGTATGGAAACTTTTGACACACCCTGTATAAATAAAAATTAATTTCTTGGCCTTAGAGCACAATGAATCCACCAGCACTGTTTTTTAAATGGAAAGGGACTAACAATATGAACACTGTACAGGTATGTCGAATCGTTCACAGAATAAATCAATGAACGATTTTGCCTACCTATCATAAGTGAGAAGACTCGGTTTGCTGATTCGGTCATCGGACGATTGGGTGCATCTATCATAAGGAGCAGACTTGTTCATTAGTTCTGTCATTGAACGATTGGGCACATCTATCATAAGCGAGCAGACTCGTTCACTGATTCTGACAGTGAACGATGGCATATACAGGGTGTTCCAAAAACACACTATCAAAAGTATATAGCCGTGATTCTTGTGCAAAATGGACCATAACGACCCTTTACATGGGGGGTCGGAAATAAATATCCACGGAGTTATGGCTATAAACAAATAACAAAGCATAATCGGATGAAAAAAAAAGCACTCCTAAAATAAACGTATTTATCCAATACACAGCATCTGGGCTGTATTATAAAAAAAATGATAGTTTATTCGCTGTGCATACGTGGCATGTGGGAGTTAACAATTTCGAGCCAATGAAAATTGTATTTGAAAGTTTGGCCTTTAATTTCCCATCTTTTGCCGTCGCCAATTTTTGGCGGGAATGGCGAATATTTGGCTGTAAATCATGAGCGAATATAAAAAAATTTTAGGAGCGTAAATGTTTATGATTGGCAGGTGGAGGGCATTGATGGATCTAGTATGAATCCTAGAGGTGGGGAGGGTGGCGATTTGTATGGAAGTATGCAAAATAATTTGAACCCTCTTAACTGCTTAATCATTTTCTTAAAGTCGCTTCAAAAATTGCATATATTTTTATTACATATTTCAAATCTATATGCATTTGAGAGTTAAAATATGTAGCACATTTTTGTAAACAAGATTTTTTTAATATAAATTTCGTGCATAAGAACAGGCTTTCATAAAAATCAATTTTAAGAGTAATCGTTTAAATTCAAAAATTCTGAAAATAAATCTTGATTAAATTACGATTTAGGAAGTGTTCAAGTATTACGTAAGCAATATTTTGGCCATTTCAACACCCCCACCACCACCACAAAGATGCTTACGTAATACTTGAACTGTTCCTTACTTTATAATAGGAATCGACCGATGTATCGGCGCCGATACGTCGGTTTTTTCTTGGTATCGGTACTTTCACACTTTCTATCTATCACTACAAATTATCTGTTCCAGAAATACCAGTGTATTTTTACCGATACTTAAGTTTTACCTCATAAAGAAGAAAAACTCTTTTTGCGTCTATTGTTGACAAATTTAGTACGTTTGTTGGGAATTTAGTACCTACCTGGGGATTTCAGTACTTTTATTTATTTATTTTTTTTTTATTTAATGCTTAAATGAAATACAGGAACAGCACAACTTTCCTTCACATTCATTAATTCAAAATGCAGTCACCCGGTGTAACTCAACCTATGACATGCTGCAGCGTATGCTTAGCATGAAAAAAGTGTTAATATTATCTACAATCTACGCCATAGTCTCCCAGTTTCTGGAAAACCGAATAAAAACCAATGGGGTTTATCTGCATCTTTCTGCAGTTTGCTGGGAATTTTCAAAGATGTTACGCTGCAAATAATATCATCTGGCAACGCTACAGCTCCTTTGATTTTCCCTTTTGTAGAGACAATCGGAACCCTAGAAGAAGAAGAGCCTGCTATTGGAATAGAAACAGTGAAAGATACAATACTAGAAAGTTTACGAGTCCGCTTCGCTCAAATGTACAATAATAAGGTCCTTTTCCTTGCAACATTTCTTGACTCACGGTTCAAAAATCAGCCGTTTTCCGAGGAAAAAAATATTATGCCTTAAAAGATGGTTGAAGGATTCGTTCGAATGAAAATTTTCATGAAAATAGTCCCAGTGCTTCACAGAATCACCCTGATAGTACAATAGAACCAAGAGTTGATTCTGAGAAAAAACGAAAAACTGTTTGGGATTACATATATATAAAAAAAAAAATGAAGATGTCAACAGACAACGAACGAACTCGGTGTCAGACGTTTTATCTGATTATGATCTTAATCGAGAATTACAAGACTATACTTTGAGTCCCAATGCAACCCAAGCAGACATTTTTCAATGGGAGCAACTTCTCGTTATCCAACACTTAAAAGGCTGCACTGAAATATTTATCTGCTCCTCCAGCAAGTGTACCAAGTGAACAATTATTTTCTACTGCTGGACTTATTTATGAGGAAAATCGGTCTCGCTTAAAGCCAAAAAATGGTAAAAATACTCTTATTCCTAAAAATCAAAATTTTATTTTATTGTACTTTCAGTATTAAGTAATATAAGTAAATGGCCTATACAATGGTTTTATTACAGTGGCTATCATAATAGTTTCATCATATAATCAGTGTAAGTTTTTAAAAATTTTTATTATGCTATGTGGTACGAAAAAAGAGTTCAGGAAAATTATTTTAATAAGTTATTTATTATAACAATGAATTTCAAATTTCCTTGACTTTGGCCTTTGTATTTCAAATTTCCCTGACTTTTCCAGGTTTTCCAGGTCCGTAGACATCCTGTTTTATTTATTCCTTAAAATGGTATTATAAAAATGAAATCCCTTGCACAGATTGTCTCTTTAATTCATTTGCTGTGTGTGTGTGAAGGGTCCTTAATTTTGTTTTGGTCCTTAAATTTTACCTAAAGAAATGTATATAAATCTTGATTTAGTGTATTCAAAAATTATAAAATAAGAAATATATTTTAGTTTTGGGAAATTAGTTTGGGTTTTATGTTGTCTGATATAAACTGTATCATTAAATATTACCTAATAAGGAAAAAAACGTAGTACCCCATTCCATTCTGGACAGAGTTCACTGCATGTTTACAATTCATGCGTCAATGCATTAAACCTAAGAAATTTTAAGATTTTCTAAATTGAAACGTTGACAAGTATGCTATCCACAGATTGCTGATATTCAATAATAACTCTGAAAGTCAGGTATCAGTCCTGTAATAAAAATTTAGCTTTGAAATATGCGACTGTAATGATGTTCTGTTGTATGTGTTTTGTTTGGAAGATAATGACTAAGTCCTCAGAACAGGCGAGTGTTTTTAACTCAACAGTGGCGACAGTTCAATGGAATTTGGTATTTCTCATTTGATATTCATGATATAATGAACTGCGGCTCAATTTGGTTAAATCGCAATTCATGGTCTGACTTCCGAAATGAAGAGGGTTTAAATGATGCTCTCACCAATTTCATAGGCTGGGTGCAAGTTTCTCAATCATTTTTCATAAATCTAAAGTCAAAAGCGTTATGACTGGATAATAAAAAATAATCTTGCCAAAAATCTTGCCAACAGCTTACTTGACTGCAGGGCAATCAAAAATTGAAGGTGACATCCAGATGGTTACGGATATGGCATGTCTATGTACCATATGTCCAGTTGGAAGTTTTAGTAACTAAATATCTGATTCCATATTAATTGCGAATGCAATAAACAACGAGCACAATAATTAGAACACTTTTTGATATCCAAAACTATTAAAATTATCAAAAACTGTTGTACTATTGAAAAGTGAAAACCAGAATACTGTGTTGCAATAATGAACATGATTACAAATTATGCCAACTGCTTTAACACTAAACCTACCGACATTTCATGTATACCTAAATCCTACCATGAGCGGTCAAATGCCCGCTTCAAAAAAAAAAAAAAAATGTATCTTAATATAGAAAGAGATTTTAGCCAATTGGATAGTAAACAAAATATTTTTTTCTATTTAGAAAAGTTTTATTTACATTTATGCATTTCCAGCACATTTTTTACAAATTACAGAATTTTGTATTGCACATTTTCCACATACGTATTTTTTACATTTTATACAAATTTTGTTAGTCTTATTGACTTTACAATATCTTATTTGACAAGCTTTCCATCCAGATGAATCTATAGCTGTATTTGTTATTGTTTCTGATGAACATTCTTTGCCTAGCTGTCTCTCCTTCTGATATTCGGTCCCAAGCTCTTCTGCCAATTGAAATAAAAATTCTTGCCTCGATATTTCTTCACCCGTCGTTTCTTTGTATAAAATCCAAGCATTTATCCCGGCTAAATCTAAGATATTGAAAAATACCCGTAAAGGCCATCTTTGACATTTAGATTTTACACTATATTTTCTGGCCATTTGATCGGTTACATCTACACCGAATTTTGTGCTATTGTAAAATCTAATTGTCTCTGGTATGCGGGTGTCACTTTTTTCAATTTCAGCGGATGAATGCATTGAACTAAGTATCAATACTTTTTTATTGGGTTTAGCTTTGTAAATTGTAAGAATAAAAT
>QLNU02014176.1:90800711-90810987 GCA_006491805.2 Dysdera silvatica
GGCCTGGCCGTTTCCACACATCGTCACATACGTTCAGCGTGTGGGTCTCCTTCCAGTTAGATATCAGCAACCCTTTTTTCAGGCCATACATATATACGTAGTTCAAATAAATACATATATACAAATATATGTATACACACATCATATAAATACGACTTAATATAAGCATGTATCTCAGAACTGTCGTCTGGGACCTTTTCTAGGACTACATGCTTGGCGCCTTTTCTGGAGGTATGTTGCAAAATACAAGTAAATCAGATAAGCCAAATGCATTTAGCGAGATACCCAAGGCCCAAAGGCGCCAAAAAACAGAACGTACAAATCCAAATATTAGTACAGTATAAACAATAATGTATACAATATAAGCATATTAACATAAAACCAATTAAATAGGAAATGATATGTAGATACATGTTTACACCTGCAAAACAGAAATATGTCGAGATGTAAAAAGAATGTACATGTACAAACGCTTTTCGAAAATGGTTAATGTTTATATAGTGGATACAGAGCCTAATAATTACAAAAAAAGAAAGAAAAATGTTTTTCAAAGAGATCTTTCAGAAAAACTTAGCCTGCATTCTATTGACCTTACATAAATAATTTTAAGTGCTAATGCAGTAATGGTATGCAGTAATGGTGAATAGTACTTACATAATACGGAAAGCTTTCCATAGACAAAGAACGAACACAAGTACAAGCATTACAAGATGTAAGCAAAATAGGCTAAGATGGTGACTTGTATGGTTTCGAATTGACCCTTCCAGTTGAAGCGTCTCCATACAGGGTTATAGCTTGGCAGCCTTTTGGCGAAGTTAATTGATGATGATGGCGTGAAGAACAAGCATTTATACGTGCAAATCCTTTATGCCCATGAAAAACTTTTTTTGTTTAGCTATGTAGAGAATTTTTTTAATTTGTCTATTGTAGAACGATTTTGGAAAGCCATTATTAATTAAGAGAGTAGTAAGTTGCTGAAGATCATTAATTGTATTTTTTCTAGTATTACATATTCTTAAAATTCTAGTTCCCATGGTAATAATGATGGTTCTGAAAACGACGTTAGAAATATTGGAGCTGCATTTAGAGAGGTGGTTAACTTGGAAGGTGAAGTCCATCTTTTTGTCGTAAATGATGCTTGTTAATTTATTCTTATCAGTGATTTTTATATCTATGTCCAGGAAGTGAATAGAATTGTTTTGAACTGAAATTTTTTCTAATTTTTATTTTATTTTTTATATATATGGCCTGCAAAAGGGTTGCTGGTATCTAACTGGAAGGAGACCCACACGCTGAACGTATGTGACGATGTGTGGAACCGGCCAGGCCAGTAACCTAGTGTCCTACCCCGCCTTCAAGTGGTGCAGGCTGAGCTTTCTATTTATGTGGCAAATTAATATTTGCTACACGGATAGAAAGGCGGAAGGGGAGGGCTAATTCACCAACCCGTCTAGCCAGCGTGGTGAAATTATGGCTAATTCCTCCATTATGTTGACACACCAGAAACCATGGCCCCTAGTCTCCAGGTGCTGGAGTGCTCCTGATCAAGGCAGCGGTCAGTGTGGCATGAAAGCAGGGGGTGCTAAGAATCACTGGAATGGCCCAGGCTGCCGTTTGTTATTGACCTTGGCTACGTTTAATGGACGATCCCTTGCTTCTGAAGCAAAACTTCAGGAATTGGAAGAAGAACTTGACAAGATCAAATGGGACATTGTAGGACTCAGTGAAGTTAGAAGAAAAGGTGAAGAGTTGGTGGAACTTAAAAGTGGACATTTGTTTTATTATAGAGGAACGGAAACTGGAAGAACAAGTGGTGTTGGCTTCTTAATCAACAAAAGAATTAAAGACTACCTTCTTGAAGTCGAAAGCACGTCAGATCGAGCAGCGAGGCTCGTTGTTCAACTAACCCAGCGATACCAACTTCAAATAGTACAGGTATATGCACCAACATCAAGCCATACCGACGAAGAGGTTGAAGAATTTTATGAAGAAATCAAAGAGTTACACACCAAAGGGAAACAACATATCAAGCTCATCATGGGGGATTTCAATGCAAGAATTGGACAACAGGAACAAGGAGAGACATCGGTTGGTAAATACGGATATGGGGAAAGGAATGAACGTGGCGATCAACTCATCGAATTTGCAGAAGCTGAAAATCTTAGCATCATGAATTCATTTTTTAAGAAGAAACCGCAAAGAAAATGGACATGGAAACACCCAAATGGGGGAACTAGTGAAATTGACTATATCCTGGCAAACAAGAAATCAATTATTGAAGATTGCAGTGTACTGAACAGATTTAATACTGGAAGTGATCATCGAATGGTGAGATGTAAAGTGCACTTAAATACTAAATTAGAACGACAGAAGCTCATTAGGAAACAAGTAAGTAAGAGGGTGGATTTAAAGAAATTAAAAGAAAATACCGAGGCATTCAAGTTGGAATTAAAAAATCGCTTTTCTGCACTGGAAGGACTTATTGATGAAAGTGATATCTCAGAAGCAAATGAAAACATTGTTAAGACAATAGTTGAAACTGCTGGGGAAATTGGTGGTGTCATCATCATCATACATCAGCAGTCATCAACTCTTTAAGATCAACAGACATTGAGGATGTGTACATTGACATGGTGAAACGTGTGTATAAAAATGCAAGTGCAAAATTTCGGTTACATAAAGATACCAAAACTATCAAACTTGGCAAAGGGGTGAGGCAGGGAGATACCATTTCTCCAAAACTTTTTACTTCTGCTTTACAGATGATTTTTCAGCTGATAAATTGGAATAACAAGGGAATAAAAATAAATGGTGAATATTTAAATCATCTGCGGTTTGCTGATGACATTGTTATTTTTTCAACGGACCCATTAGAACTCCAAGACATGGTACAAGAGCTCTCAACTAGAAGTGAAGAAGTTGGACTCAAGATGAACCTACAAAAAACTAAGATCATGTTCAATAATTTTGTAGAGGAAACAAAAATACAAGTTGACAACACTGAGCTAGAAATTGCTGATTCATATATTTACCTTGGCCAGCTGATTTCAATGGATGGCAACATTATGAAAGAACTCAACAGACGTATTAAACTTGGCTGGAGTGCATTTGGAAGAAACAGTTTTATCCTGAAGGGGAAATTGCCTTTGTGTCTAAAAAGAAAGGTCTTCAACCAGTGTGTATTGCCAGTCCTCTCTTATGGATCAGAGACATGGAGTCTAACAGTTGGAGCAATACGAAAGTTACAGACAACGCAAAGGAGCATGGAGAGGTGCATGCTTGGAATAACTAGGAGAGATCGAAAAAGAAACACTTGGGTGAGAGAGCAAACTAGAGTAGAGGACATCATTGTTAAAGTAAAAGGGCTGAAATGGCGATGGGCTGGGCATATTGCAAGAAGAACTGATCAACGATGGACAACAGAAATTCTGAACTGGATTCCAAGAGACCACCGAAGACCTAGAAAACGTCCTCAAACTAGATGGGTGGATGAAATAAGAAAACAGGTTGGGGTGACGTGGAAACGAATGGCCCAGGATAGACTTGTGTGGAAAGCATTTGGAGAGACCTTCATCCAGCAGTGGATAGATAATGGTTGAATATGATGATGATGATATATATATATTAAAGTGATAACTCTACACAGTAAGATATATGTAAACATAACGCTTTTTTTTTTTTGTTTTGAATTCGTACCTGCAAGGAAAAGTAATGACACTATTCAGAGAAGCTCTTATAAAAAAAAAATGTTGATGAATTATTAAATGAACCTGTGATGTTGGCGGACCTCCACTTTACTGTTTCATCTGCTTAGCTATTTCAGACATTCATTAAAACTTTGCAAAAAGATCGTCCAGTGGTTCATATTTTGTTTTTGTAACTGCTCTCAGTAGTGCTGAAGCTGGCAGGTCATATTTGTGAATCGTCTGCTCTGAAAAATTTACACATGTTTGACTGGAAAAATGAGAACTTATTTCAGCAGAAAAATTTGGCAGAACTGTTGTCTATTAATATGTCTGGAGAAGTTGCGAACGAAGTTTCTTTGTTAGGTCAAAGAAGTAAAAAAGTAAAATGACTTTTCAAACCTGTGTCCAATCACATCACATCGCTGGCTGTATGCACTTTATTAAGAAAGCCCTCACAAAAAAAGCTCTTGGGCATTTACATAAATTAGAAATTAAAACAGAGAGAAGCTATTGACAGATTGTGATAGTTGCAAGAGCACTTTCCTTGGATATGGGTGAAGATAGTTTCCTAGATGAGTGGAAATGACTTCAAGTAGAAAGTGAAGAATCGGATTCAATTGAAATCGAAAAGTATTGGAGCCACTTTTTTGCTCTAAAAACCACTGATGGATCTCCCAAGTATCCTATTATTTCCAAGGTGATGAAAGCAGCATTATGTCTTTCACATGGAAATGCTGATATTGAAAGACCATTTTCAGTTTCCAAGTTAATTCTTGATGATAGTTCACAAATGTCTTTCAGAACATTGAATTCAATTCTAATTATCAAAGATGGAATGAAACAACATAAAAACAAACCTTTTTTGCATTAATTACCAAGAAATTGATATCTTTGGTACATACTGCTCATAAGCATTACCAAACGTATCTGGGGGAGCAAAGGCAACTGAAAGAAAAAGAAGAGCAGTTGAATATAGAAAAAGAGAAGCAAAGGAAGAACGAGGAACAAAAACTGAAAGACACAGAGATTTCCAAGAAAAAAATTCAAGACTTGGAATGTACTCTTAAAAACAAGAAGAGCCATCAGAGAATCAGCAGATGTTTTGTTTGATGATGTTACAGGAAAGCTGAAAAGAGGTTTGGAGTAAGGTGACCTTGTACAGATTAAAGTAGCTCAAGTAATACTAGAGGGTTCTCGGTCGATTAAAGACTTTCAAAAGAAAGAATACAAAACAGTTGAAGGGCTCCAAACTATTGTTGAAAAAAGAAAAATCATGTTAATTATCAATTTTATCATAAAAAGTCTAAGACAGAGTAGTTTTTTATTCCATTTTTTTGTGTTGTTTTATAACTCTTTAAAATCAAGATTTAAAAATAGTAAAAAAATTTAGTAGTTAATTCTAAAAATTTAGACTCCTTCAAAAAATGCTTAAATGAACATGTGACTTTTTAGTATTTAAAAGGATTTGCTCTCATTTTCTTTAATAGATATCTATGTTTTAATGTTTAACGTATTTATTTTATTATTTTGTTTTTTGGAACTGTCCTTGTTGGGTCCTAAAACCAGTTGAAATCCTAGATTTTGTATGTATGTATTTGTAATTTTATTGTTTTCTGTAACTTTTATTTTGTATTGAAATAAAGAAAATGTTGGCCATACCCCATCTATGTTCAAAACGAAATAACGGTTTTTATTGTATCTGGAAGAATTTTGAAATTAACTTTGCTAGATCTAATAAATTAACATTTTGTTCTGAATTTAACCGGCCTTTTGGTAGGGTAATTAAATTAGAAAAAAAAAAAAGTTTTTAGGCAAATCCATGTCAAAATATAGGTTCTTTTTCGTCTTTTTCTTTGAACTCTAGTCTCTTTTTTGTAATTTTAGTCTCTAAAATAGCTATTTTTTACTTCTAAACTCACTCCCATCTCTGCATGTTGTAAAATCATCACATCATGTGCCAGCGTATGTATAATAAGGTTTGTGTTTTGCATTATCCACTACAGTATTGCAGTGGATAATGCAAAATATATTAATATATAATAAATATGTTACATATATCATCATAGTGGCAACTTCCAGAGCTAGCATTTTTTTTTTCACAAAATATAATCCGATTACCATAGATGTCCTCATGTTAAATATGAAGTCTTTCCTGCTAAATTATTCCACATTTATAGTCCTCGTATAAGCATACCGTTAAACCATATTTATCACATGCTCTTAGTGCACAAAAAGTATATTTTTCAATAATGCTTTTCATTTCTTTCAGATCAAGTGCATGAATTGCGGAGAGGTCCCTGACAAATGGCAGTACCTCATAATTACAGTAAGGGCAATGATTTGAATATTTTTTTATGATAACCTTTCGATGTTAAAACAGAAGCTTCGCTATCTTTAAAGTCTAGATTGTAAAGCTGTTCCACTTAGAGAGAGGTGGGGGACAGGGTGCCAGATGTCCTTCTTTAGGAAGGACAGACCTGCTTTTAAGCTCTCTGTTTTTCGTCCTCCACTACTTCAAGAAGGACATTAATTTGTCCTTTTTTTTGGGGGGCTTGTCTGGAAGGAATTAAATTGCCTTATATATACTAAAACAGCAAGGAAGTTTGGAAACTGTTGTCGTACTTTTATTATGATTTTATGAAGTTGCCATTGGCAACACTGTAGCAACCACCATAGTTTGTTTTGCATTCAGGTAGGAGATGCACTGCTCACACCCAGAACGTAAGAAATAAATTTCAAGCTAATCCTGGCATTGAGAAAGGAGAGAAACAACCTGTTAAGGGAGTTCTCTCAAAGCAGATCTCCAAATCTGTGATAACTTCTCAGAAGAGCACCCAACCATGTTCCAAAAATTCGTGGCCAACAGAAAACTGTTGGAGATGGCAAGTAAAGAACAGAAATACAAAAAATATAGTACTATCCTTTCCGGATAATGCAAACTACCGTTAACACAAACATATTCGTTGTCCCTCTTGGTATTCATGTTAACAAGCTTTGACTGAGGATACCTCTGGACCTAAAATTCTGTCTGCTGTTCAGAGGTGTCCATTGTTTGGGAGTGTTGAGGTATGGCAAGCATTGGGAATTGGAAATTTGTCTGTTATGGAGGTTTTACTGTATTTATATATAAACATATATATCTTGTAATAGAAACCTGTCTAAGGCGGACCAGAAAAAAAAAATTCCATAGTATGCAGGTTTCCGTCTTATGTAGGTTACATGCAAAATAAATACATACATAGTTAAATTCAGTGGTAAGAGATGACTGGATATGCTAATTGTTTTTATTTGTCTTATCTTGCGAACTTTATAACTAAATTTATTTTATCACTGCATTTTATTTTTATTAATTTTAATTTTTGCACTATTTTGTGGTTTTAGTAGTTACGATCAATATGGTACAAAATTTCACTCTAACTATACATGCTTATTCTATACAAAAAGTCTATTATGTAAGCTTAAATTGTAACGATAAAGTACCTCCCTTGTAAAGATAATGATTCCCTTGTATAAAGATACTCTCCCTTGCGGTGGGTTTATCCATGAATTGATCAAGTCCATATGAGTAACTTTTCGTTCTGGTTAATAATGAACGTTTTTATTTAAGAAGTAGGTGGCACTGACATGTGCAAGAGGGGATTGGTTATGGTAGAAATTGTGTGCATAGTATATCTAAATACAATGGAGTTGTTTCCGTTACCCCCATTGTAAGCCTGTAACCCTCCCCTTATGAACTTTCTGGGTATGCCTATGGTGGGTGGGTGGTGTGCAAAATGGTGGTCGGACAAGCATAGTCGTAAGCAGAAAGTTCATAAGGAGGGGTTACAGAGCTGTAACTATTATATTTCTATGTTAAGTATACAAAATTTCGTTGCAGTGGCGATGGGTTACGACTCCCAAAAGTATCCCCTGGCTACGCCTATGCGGACAAGGGCATTCTATATCTGTAAAATCTCTTTTGTTCGCCAGCCTCCACTTTGCTATTTGCATTGTATTACAACCCTCTTTCCTTTTCCTGCCGAGAAAATTTTCTTTCTGCCAGCGATTTTCCGCTTTATGCAGGTTTTTCTCTTTGCGGGGACTAAATAGTACTTTCCGATACCGCGTTAGACAGTTTCCGTAGCTAATGTTAACTACCATTGACTTTTGAAGGGACCGTAAAAAAATTCCGTGTTGAGCAAGTTTCCGCTTTATGTAGGTTCCGCCTAAGACAGTTTTCACTGTATTAAATTTGTATGATGAGGGTATGATTCAATTGCAAAGCATAGAATTAAAAAAAAGTCATGTTCAGTGTCGATTTCTTTTAAATTGTTTGGGCATTTTGTAGACAGTATATGTAATTGAATCAAATGAAGCATCCTCATTGTATAAAACAATATTTTTTTTTAAATTATATTTATAGGAAATAGCGAACGATATACAATTTTCATTCATTCTTATCCATGCCATAATATTTATTACTGTATTACAAGTACTCTTGCCAGTTAACATAAAAGTTGCTAAATGGTGGCTAAAAAGATGCCAGTTGGTGAACATGCATCAAACGATAGTACAGTAGTTATTTTGACACCCAGCAGTTAACAGCATATGCAAAAAATTTTTGAGAGAGGGTCACTTTCCCCCTCCTGACTTTTATACTTAATGGGAGCACTTAATTATAATTAAAATCCTGATGAAACAAACCAGTGGTACTTTTTCTGCTAATTCGTTGTTTGGGGGTGTGACTTTCTAGGTGGGAGAGGTTTGGATCCTATGTGAAAAATAAAGGACCTGGTGCATCGTGTTCTTTACTTGTTGTTTTAGCATCACGAAAAATACAAGAAGATCGTTTTGACATGTGCAGCTTGTCACAGTAACATTGTGTGAAATTTTGATATCTATTTATTGTATCCTTTCAGCTTTTCAAAGTTAGAATTTTGAGATAATGGATATTTTATTATACAATTATATATATATATGTTTTTTTAGGAGGAATTGCCTTTGAAAGGATCTCGGGGTTCTGCAAATTATGTTGGCAAATGCAAGCTTTGTTCTAGAACAAATTCTGCTTGTGAGTTTAAAACTTTATCGTTTGTAAGTTGTTGGCTTAATTTTTGAAATAATGCTGTATTCATTAGTTTACATTGTGTCTGGAATATGCCATTATAAGCTTTTTGTACCATTAAGTTAGATTCTATTTGTTAAGTTTCGTAATGATATGTGTTTTTAATGCTTGAACTGACAATTTATCATAGAACACAAACTTTAAATTGGACACAACATACTTCTCGTTTTAGTGCAACGTTCTCCCAGAGCCTGGGCTTCAAAACAGAGTTGACTGTAACCTTTCTTACATAGTGGTGTAATATGTTCGTCTCTCATGTTGTTAACTTTGGTCCTATTTCGATGATACCATAGAGCATGTGCTGTTCTTCTGCCCATCATAGGCCTGTGTTTTTTGTTCTTCAGGCAACCGTGTTGCATTCCCTGGAAAACTGTGAGTCCGGGCACAGTATGACCTTATCTGACCTTGTATTCCAAAACAAAGGGTTTTCTGTTTATCTTTTGATTTACATTTAATTTTTGATGGGGGCATGGACTCCATATGCTCTTCGAAGTACTGGGTAGATAATGTACATTAGCGGTGTTCTAAATTGTTTAGTGACCAAATCACCGAACGAACTCGTGTGCGATAGATGGGCAAAATCACACATTGGTACATTCAGTGAATGCTTTGGCACACCTATAGTGTACAACAGGCCTCCACAGTAGTAGTGGATCCATGTGGAGACGGAGGAATTAGGGAAATTCCACCCTGAATCTATAAAAATGCCATGGAATTTGGTTATAACGAGCGTTGATTATAATAACCAACTGCATCTAACGATGGAATTTTTACATAAAGTTTGATCCCTCCAGAATCCCTCTCTGAATACATCTCTGTTCCACAATAATGATCCGCAATTTCTAATATTCATTACTGATGGAGCTCTATCATTGGCTACATGTCGAACGTCATCCTACGTATCTGCTATTGAATTCGAATTCGATGAAAAACTAGGTTAATTTATTGCAAATTCAATAGCAGAGGTTCCCAGTGTTTTATAGTTGCGACCCTAAATCGCGATTTGTATGTAACCTGCGACCCTAAATAACGATTTTTTGTATATAACCTGCAACCATATTTTAGGGTTAGAACATCGTTTTTTTAGAATATGTATGTTCCAATGATTCAAAGGTGGGTCTAGCGAGGGGTGGAGGGGATAATTGCCCAATAGGGTGAAATGGGAAAAAATAAAGTTGATGAAGAATATCTTATGTTATTTGTTACGACTGTAATAAACAAAAGTATTACATTGGCGTCCAAAGTCTTCAAGTCTTGGAGAAATGCGATCAAGACGTTTTTCCACGAATCTATAAGCTACTTGCCTTTCAAACTACGTTTTCAGTAAGTATTGCTTCAGCAGAACGTAGTTTTTTATCCTTGAAGCGCCGTTAAACTTGGCTTCGAACGCGGATGACAGAAGAGACTTTTAATACACACCCACAGAGACATTCATATTGATGTAAATAAAGTGATTGACAAATTTTCAAAGAAACCAAGATGGCTT
>QLNU02014176.1:90811087-90869590 GCA_006491805.2 Dysdera silvatica
AATATCTAAAATATTTTTAACACATCTCCAAATTTTAAGAAATGTTTATCTCTCCATGATAAAAATCATAAAAAAGCAATTTTTTTAACGATAATTATTGGGCCATCCATCACCCTCTCATGACCCTATTTCAGCTTTCCATGACCATAATGCGCGTCGTAACCTGAGGTTGGGAACCCTTGCTTAAGAGGAATTTTCGTTGAGTTTCATAATTTACCAAGACCTATGGTGTAATGATGAATCTACCTACCATGTAAGATTTAAAAAAAAAGGGATCTAGCTCTCAGTATGTGTCAGCCCCAGCATGTGTGGTCATCCTTTTACAAGCCAACTATGTTACAAACTACAAACTCTTTAACTTCAAGGATCTCGCAGGAACTGATGTTCCCATCATGGCATGTGTGACTATTGGTATATAGGCTATATAAAAATTAGCATTTGCACTTTCTGTACTTTTTTTTTTTACTTTAAAAAAATTACTTGTTTTGCATGCATGTTTGCCGACTTTTGGCCGTAGTGCTCTGGTAATATCTGCATAATTGCTATAATATTAATAATATTTTGTTTCAGCAATCTTAAAAGAGTCACTCAAACCTTATACCGCAGAAGACAGCGAAACCTTTAAGACTTTCGTTCAGTTAGATTGCCGAGGCATTGAGCCTGTGGATTTCTCACCTAGGGTATGTATATGTTATTGATCATAGGCATAATCCGGTGGGGGCCCTTGCCCCCACCAGTATTTTAAGAAAAGAAACAAAATCATACCTTTTCCCATGCAATTTTGGGTGTTTTGTTTTTTACCCCCTCCCCAGTTCACGCTGCATTTAACCTGCAAGTTATGTCGATGTTTTTGATAGAGAGGCACTTTGCTTAACTTTGCGTGAATTAATTACAACAAGTGTCCGGCAAATAGTACCCATTTTATAAATAAAAACAACTAGCAAAGACTTCTGGATTTTTTTTTGACAACAACATACCTTTAATTATATTTCTATATAGTCACCACATAAATTTAAACACTTGTCATAGCGAGTAGTGAGTTTTGTATTCCTGCCTCATATTCCTCCATTGCCGGTTCTTTGAAAAAAGTAGTAACCCTTTCTTCATCACTGTGGAAACTTGTTCCTCGTGAAAAATCCTTCAATTTTGTAAAATGGTGAGGATTAGGAGCCAGGCCTGTGCTGTCGAAGACATTTTGGGAGGAACAAGTTTTCACAGTGATGAAGACTTGGAAGAAGGGTTCTCTACTTTTCTCAGGGAACTGATAACGGAGAAATATGAGGTAGAAATACAAAAATTTGTAATTCTCTATGACAAGTCTTTGAATTTATGTTTTGACTATATGTAGAAAAGTAATGTAATAAAGTATGCTATTGTTATAAAAAAAAATGTTTTCCAAAAGTCTTTGTCGGTTGTTTTTGTAATTATGAAACAAATACTACATTCTGAATGACCATTGTATATGGATACAAAAATTAGTAACTGGAATTAATTTTAATAAACATAAGAGTGGAAATTGCTGTTAAATGTCTTTTTCAAGCAACATCGGCTTCTTTTGAGGGGAAAGTTGTAACTTTTTTAAGTACATGTATTAGATTGAAATGTCAATATTTTTTGATAGACATTAAAGTCACAATCTTCTGGTTAAATGTAAATTAGGTTGATGTAGTTAATTAGCCGGTTGGATTTTAGTGGTACGAAGACGTGAAGTCATGCTGAGGCAAATGAGATGAGGGTTGGAGTAACTAGGAATACTGGTGGTGTTATTTGCAATCTACACACACATTTATATACGCTTACTCAGAGATCTCATAAAAGATCGCACTGCTCACTGTAGTCCGGGGTTTGGTTCCCCAGGCCTTAAGAGGTTCGGATTCCTCGGAAAACTGTAGGTCCCGGCGCAGCATGACCACTGTAGTCTTTGAGCCGTAAAACCAAAACGCAAACCAAACACACATTTATTGATATTGTAGTCTTTGATCTACGTAGGAGCGCCACAACTCTAAGTTACTACTGGAACAGATTTAAAATTTCATTTCTTGGTTGATAGATGGTGGACCAGTGGTTCCCAACTCAATTTAAGCCGCGGACCACTTTTCCACTTCAATTGTACCCGCGGACCACTTTGAAAAATTCTCACGAGTTGGCTGCAAGACTTTAATAAAAAAGGGAGTCTTGTCTTTTTTTTTTTTTGGGGCAAATGTGTTTGTAAAATCGTTCTTTGGTAAAAAAGGAATAATAAACATAAAATAAATCTAATGATAATACAGTCTAATCTCATTAAGACAAGCACTTTTAAGACGAATTACTTTTAATACGAACCGTTTTCTGAAGTTCCATCAGATTGTAAAATACTACAAATATACCATCAATTTCATTTTTATATTTAATTTTAATGTTTAATAATAACAATTTTTATAAGTATTTTTTAATTATTGTTTTAAAGTAATGACCCGTCACATGGACCACCGGTTTCGAACCACTGAGCCATCATCCCTGTGGTGGTGCAATGATAAGACTTTTCACCCAGTATGTGGTTATCTTGGGTTCAATTTTCAACCGTACCAAAAAAAACAAACAAAAAACAAAACAGAAACAAACCCTCAATGCTTACAGACTCGTTGTTTACTGCAGGCCGGGGGTTGGTTTCCTGGACCTTAAGAGGTGTTTTGATTCCTTGAGAAATTGTACTTCTCAGTGTAGCATGACCCTTTCTGTTCTTGTTCTGTAAAAATCACACAACTAAACTAAGCCATTGCCCTGCGGTGGCGTAGTGTGGTAACGCGTTCGCCTAGTGCGCCGTTAACTCGGGTTCGACTCCCAACAGTGCAAAGAACGCTTACTCCGAGATCTCATAAAAATCGCACTGCTCACTGTAGTCCAGGGGTTTGATTCCCTATGCCATAAGAGGTTCGGATTCCTCGGAAAACAGTAGGTCCCGGCACAGCATGACCATTGTAATCCTTGAGCCGTAAAACCACAAAATCAAACAAACAAACTAAGCAAGCCATCATAGGATTTCAAGGATAGCTGTCCAAGTTTTTCATCACCATACTGCTACTAACAAGAGAAATTGAACCAAATATCCATAATAATACAGTTAGTAGATAGTATGGTGTCAGTTGAAGGCAAATCTCCCCCCAGTATTGCCCGGAAGTGAATTCCCTCCTGTATTGTTTGAAGCTGAATAATGGCTTTGTTTGTCAAGCATGACTTGTCTCTTGTCCATAAAATATGAAGAAAAATGTTTTAACAACAAGGTAGCATTAAACTTTATAAAGAAATCCCATATTTCCAAAATTTTTTAATCTAGACCCACGTCATCTTAAATCATTGTCCATCTACTTTTGCTTGGAAGTCCCTCAAAGTTCCTTATATTACGAAAGTGTTTTAACATTGGCACTCGATGCTCCCTCTATTAAGAATTTTTGGACTGGATTTCATTCACTCTAAAATTGTGCTTTTAGTTTATATCTCAAATATTTAAAACAAATTTGGTATGACAACTTCCTGTTCGGTACATGTGGTGATTTGTGTAAGATATGTGTTATTAGAAATGGGAAAGAATGTGCCTTTTAAGAGAAATTTATACTTTTTGTCATAATGAGAATTCTTCTACTGATGACAGAATTGAAAGTAAATCAATGCATGTGGCATTTACCTTTATGTATTTTTTCCTGCATCTATTTTTTTTCTCTCGTTTGGTGCACTATGACCATCGTTGTGCCATTTTTCCATTGCCATTCTTGTGCCATTAAAATCCATCATACTTTGTATGAATCTTTAATGGGTTCTAATTTAATGTGCAATTTCATTGTTCATGTTGTAGATTGGATTCGCAGCTGAAGGTATCGACAGTGGGACAAAGTTCACTAACATCAACCTTGAGGAAAAGGTAAGATTTCAATTCATTTAAGCCTGTTAGTTTTTTGTGTGGTGTGTATATACAGTAGTGCTTCGACCTAATACCACGGACTTGAACTATTTATTATATATTTCATTGATTTCTTTTGCAGGGACCGATTAGTGCCAGATTTACCTTCTAAATGGGTTGGGGCCTATTATTTAAATTCAAATATTTTAATTTGGGCCCTGGGATTTGTATATTTCTATATTTGTGTACCCAGTGTTGGATTATCATTTGTCAAACTGTCTTGAGGCCCCCAGCTCTATAAAACACAAAACTTCCAGTTTCTTTTTTTGAAAGAATTTTCTGCGGAGGGTAATAATACCTTAACACCTTTACATACGGAGAAAGAGAGCGTTATTACCTGTCCTCATTCGTCTAGCGGTCCAAGACACTCCGGGCTAAACGGAGGGACCCTGGTTCGAATCCAGGATGGGGAAAGCGTCTCTTTTTCTCCAAAATTACACAAGCTCTAGTTTGAGCTGTAATTAAAACGTGGGTGGCAAAAATTATTGTATAATAATTTAGCAATATTTACTGATTTTCAGCTATTTTTATGTAACTATTTTATCAGTTGTAAAAAATAAGGTTGAGGAACTTTTTCTAAGGTCAAGAAATGTATAAAAATAGTCAAGAAAAGGTCAAGGAACTGGGTTTCTTATTTTTAGTAGACACCCTGATTTTGCATACCAGTTGAATATGAGTATCGCAAGTGCAAAAGCTGTAAGGGTCCTCATCCCTTTCCGAGCTTCATATCTACATGAAGCTGGATTTTCAGGGGTTGCTGTTATAAAATGCAAATATATCGTTCAAAAGTCGATGCGGAAAAAGACACGAGTGTAATAGCATAAAATCTTATTCCGTGAATTGACAGATTGTACAGTGCGCAGCAGAATCACCCGTTGCATTAAACACAAATTCATCTCAAGAGCATGTGGACGGTTTTTGTCGTTTTGTCTGTATTTTCACCCATATTTTCCTACCAGTTATAGTGAATATTATTATTATTTCTACTAGTTATGTGAATTTTAATTAAGAGTTGTATTAATTTCTTCCACTTACCTGATTTCTTCTTCATAGTTATACAAATATGAAATATAGCTACCGCAGCTGGGTATGATAGGACTAGGGTGCCGTGAAACAATTATAATTTTCAGAGCCATGACTTGGAAAAGTTTGAGAACTATCAAATTAGTTTATTAATGTGAAAGGTGGTGTTCCATTTCACTTACAGACCTTGTGATATCGGACTTAATTTATAAGATGCTATTACCCTTCTTACATGGTTAACGTATTTGCCAATTGGCCAATGTGTGAAGCCACTGGAACATGTTTTTGTAAATTTTTTTGTGGGCAATTTAGCTAATAGTTTTTTGACACCCATGTTTAAGCTGTAGCTAGAACTTTTTTTTGTAAGAAAAAAAAGAGAATGTTCTAGGCTGGAGTTGAATCGGGTATTCTGTGTATGAACCCAGGGCCGCCTTAGCAAACTATATACATGTACCCTCCTCACTGCCCGTAAAAAAAATCAAGATGCCAATACATCTTGCAACAATCGAAAAGTGAAAAAATATGGCGCATTTCGCTCTCTCGCTATAGTTCTGGTTAAAACAAAATATGAGAATCACAGCTTATCTTATAACACACAAGTAAATGATCAAAAAAAAATAGTCTGGGATTTTACTGTTGAAGGAGAAAATTGTGATTCGCGTGTATGTAATAGTGCACAAAGATATCAAAAAGAAAAACCGTCCTCCAAGCCAGTAATGCGGCAGAGGTACTGCTTGCACCACTGAGCGGTGCAGTGGTAATGAGCAGATGTACTGCTTGCACCACTGAGCGGTGCAGTGGTAATGAGCAGATGTTATTCAGAGTTGCATAAATCAGTTAGAGGAAAATTTGTTTATGTAAAAAAATAAGAAATAGAGGGCATGGGAAAAAAAATTTATAAGAGCGACATACATAAGGAAGAGTAAATATTGGTGAAGGCATTCAATCGAAAATAATCCATTCAATTCCATTTATTTATTACCAAGTTTATCTTAGTCATCATACAGTATTATCTTAAAAAGAATCTGTTGTGGCACCACCCTAGATGGCTGCCTAGCTCACCTGTATGATTGTGCCAGGCCTGTATGAACTATCAGCACTTCATTTGTTAACTAGTTGACCATGGATGCCACTCTCCCATCCTGAAGAGGGAAATCCGTCTTTTAAAACTATTCAAAACTTGACCAGATAGTTGGATTTTTTTTATTAACAGTTCTTCCTTTGTATCCTTAGTTTTTCTCTAATTTCACTCTTGGCTTGAGCACATTTGTGTTCACCAATGCAGAGATTTGTGCTGAGGAGTGTGCGAGCTGGGTGGCCGCCCAGGGCCGCTAAAATTTAAGGTCGCCAAAAATGTATTGCAAGTATCAGGAAATCAATTTTGTTTTGTCAAAGCGTTTTCCAGGGCCGCTAACACCGTAAGCCCAGCCCTGTCCTGCAGTTGACAGCTGCAGTGTTTCCATACACCTGGAGAATGTTGAATTGTCAGGGAATTTAAAAACGTTTTTGAAAGTCAGGGAAAGGGTGAAATTTTCTACTCCATCCTTGAAAAATTGGGGGAAAAACTTCCCCCGACTTTTCTGTAGCAAACGGCTGGATCTGTCACGAGCATGAAGCCATTTTTATCGCAACTGAATTTCAGTTGTCTACAGAGTCAAAGAAATGAGCCCTGGAATTCCCTTTGTCAATATGAGTGCGAATCCTGAATTGTGTTAATCTTTAAAAGAGTAATAATGTTTTACAAACTTTACATGCAAAGGAAAAAGCGCATTATTCCCATGTCTATGTAGACAAACAGATTAAAGTATTTTAGTTCATTTGGTGGGTCCCGGATTCAACTCCAGGCTGGAACAGTTTCTTTTTCACAGAAAGGGCTCTTGTTTGACCTTATGGATCAGCTGTAAACTGTGACAAGGGCACAATTACCTAGAAATAAACCTTAACTAGAGTCAAATGAAAACCTTTTTAGTGCACATGACTTTAGCTGTCTTTTATACCACAAAATGCAGACAAGTTTGGACACGTGTTGTGGTTTACATGCTGTGTGCCTTACCTCCAATGAAATTAGACCTTGTGGTGGTGCAGTGATCATCTAACTCGCTGTTCATCTAATTTGCCACAGGTTTGTCTAACTTGCCGTTAATGTAGGTTCAGTTTCTGATGGTGTCAAAATAAAGGAACATTTGCTGTCTAACTGTTTGCTGTAGTCCAGAGTTTGATTTCCTAGGCCTTCAGAGGTTCAGGTTGCTCAGAAAAATGTAGGCCACTCCCATCCGTGGTGGCATAGTTGGTAATTCATTCGTCTAGCGTGTAATTAATCCAGGTTTGACTTTTGTGATATCGTAGAACGTGTTCCGGTTTTCTGTTCACTGTAGTTCAGGATTTGGTTCCCTTAGCAACAAAGGCTTGGATTTCTTGGGGGCAACTGTAGGTCCCAGTATGTTTAGGAACTGTAGATCTCTGTATGTTTAGGAACTGTAGATCACAGTATTTTAGGAACTGTAGATCCTTATATGTTTAGGAACTGTAGATCCTGGTATGTTTAGAAACTGTAGATCCCGGTATGTTTAGAAACTGTAGATCCCGGTATGTTTAGAAACAGTAGATCCCGGTATGTTTAGAAACTGTAGATCCTGGTTTGTTTAGAAACAGTAGATCCCTGTATGTCCTGGTATGTTTCAGTAGTATATTTATTCATTCTGCCTTCACTTGACAAAGGGAGCAGTTGGCTCCCGAAACGTCGTGTTTTTAAACCTTACGCCAGTGTCAAAATAACTGTTTGTTATGGAATCTCCTGGTGAAACTCTGTTGTCTTGTTAGTATATTTAATAGATATAGTACCTGTTTTTTGCCCTTGTGCCATAAAACGAGCAGACCAATTGAATCGTTCATTGAATATTCTTAGAATACCATATTTTTCAAGCATTAGCTGTAATGACAAGAGTCTCATGTTAATATGGGTCCAGATCTCGATTCTTATATGGGTCACTTTACTAATGGTTAAGGTGCCTTCACTTTCATGCCCATTTCTTTTATTAAGTTCAATTATTCAGAATTGCCTCGATCGTAATTCATTTGGATAATGGGAAAAAATCAGATTAATTTTATCCAGAGAATTGTATAATTATACCGCAGTCTTATTTTCCTGTACAGCTCATAATTAATATTAATTTGAATATTTTGTTGATTTTTAGGAATGGGTGGAATATGATGAAAAGGCCCAGGTTTCTGTTGGTATCTACGAATTTGAGCATCAATTTGTGGTTGCATAAAATTTGAATCAGCTTCTTCTGCACATATCATTATGTATTCTTCTGTGTAAAGAATATGAAATAAAGTTTTTGTTTAGGTTGTGATCTTTCTTACAGCACATTTGGCACAGTATGTCTATTGCCATCTTTGAACTACAAAATTCAAACACCCAATTTTTTGATATACAAACAGTTCAGACCTTCAAATTTCATTTTTATTTGACTTCTTATTGTTTTGCTTTCATTGGACTTCGGAGATGTAACGATAGATAGTGCCACATAGCATTGAAAGTCGAAAAACAATGCGAAAGTGAAATGGTACACAGCAAAAACAAAAATAGTGCTGAATTATATACACAAACCTGTTAACAATGTTTCTCGGTTAAATCCAAGCGTCGAAGGCATATGAATCTGTACAAGATCCGAGCGTGGAACCTTAGCATATTAAGACAACAAGTTCTATTGCATACAAATTGTCAAAAGTAGAACGAATTACTGAATATAAATTTCCAAAGATAGCGCTGATTACCAGTCACAAATTGTCAATCGTTTCATACAGATAGGGAATGCACAACATTTAGTGCTACAGCAAAATTTTTTTAAGAGTTAAAAAATTACTTTTGGTCACATACAAATTATCGGACACTAATAGAACTTGAATTGTGCAATACAAAAATATTTTTTGTCAATTTAACAATTATTCCGCAAATCACAGAGCCATATTTTGGTAAGTTTTATAGAAAGAAAGACCCACATTTAAAATAGAATAAAATGTTCTCTGTCTTATACACATTGCGAAAAACCAGAGGCCTGAATCATGAAATAAAATTTAGTCAGTGGTGCAGAATTATCCTTGTTGTCTTTGCACCATCAAAATACGACCAACCAAATTTAGTCAGTATTTGGCCAAGGCTTTAAAATAATGTACAATCATGTTTTGTTAGGCCATTTAAGTAGAACAAGAAATCAAGTTGAACACCTAGGGCCTGATCACCACAAAGGCGTCTAAAGACCAGGCTTTAGGACTAGATTCTATTCTGCGCATGTGCATGGACCACGCACATGCGCAGAAGGATTGTTCACCGTGCAGTTCCCACTCCCACTAAAGTCTAGTCCTAAAGCCCGGGCTTTGGACGCCTTTGCGGTGATCAGGCTCTGTGTACACCAATAAGAAACATACATCAAATACTGTTCAATCAAGCTGTTTTAAACGCAAATACTTTGCTAAACTGTTTACAATAGAAAATGTCCAGTACGTAGAGAATATTGTTGGCCAATAGTTCGTTAATAGAAAATGTTCTGTTAGTAGGGAATACTTGAACACAAGTTTGCTAAACAGGGAGCTATGAATTGAACATGTAAGTTTGTGAAACAGCTCACCAATGTAGAATATACAGCAAAAGGAACACAAGATTGCTAAATAATTCACCAATAGCGAAAGTACAATAGGTAGAGAATAAAATTTAAGTTTGCCAAGCAGTTCACCAAGAAAAGTACTATAAATACGGAATCGTTAATTGAACATAAATCCGTGAAACAGTTCACCAATATAGAATGTATAAAAATGGGCAAGTTGAATGTAAGTTCGTTGAACATTTTCATCAGTAGAAAACGGAAAGAAATCAAACTTATTTGAAATAGTTTGCCAATACATAGTAAATAGGCAAATTTAACATAACAGTTCACAAAGAATGAGGGGCGGACTGGGCTGCTGGCCCGTGGGCTGGTGCCCCTCATTGACAATAGAACTTGCGCCCTCCGATAATCCAAGGTATGCACCCTTTGAGAGTGCCCAGTCCCCCCCCCTGCAAAGAATCTGCAAATGTTGGTGTGCTGTGTTGTTTCAAGTTAACGATGTTTCAGCTATGCGAAGTTTGCACATCTGTTTTAATTTTTACAATTCCATTGTGTGTTAAATTCTGACGCCCATTTATAAAAAAGCAATGTCGTAGCACTTTTTGAGATGATTAAAGTCATTAACTTTGCATTATATGGTGATTTTAGCAATCATTATTATGACTACAATAACGAAAAGCTTGTTTTGATGGCAAGCATTTTTAAAAACATTTGTAATCCTGGTCAAAATGTTGTGATAGCGATATATTAAGTATATTGGGATTTCATGATTTATGCATCAGTGCTTTGACAAATAAAAATTCGTTTATTAAATTATTGTGTCATAGGGTGGTGGTACATGCCCTTTTAAAATTGATTATTAATTAAGGACATCATGCTTCATAAAATAGTAGCAGATGCAGCAAGAGTTGAAGGCCATAACACAAGCAGTATTCTCATATTCGTAAGTGTGAAATGTAAATTCACTACTCTAATTAATATATGTAGGCTCGGACCCTTTCTTAAAATATGTATCTTGAAAATATCCATTGACTTAATTCTAAGAGACAGCACCATTACACAGACATAAGGAATGGAAACAGAAAGTGTATGTAATAGAGAAGGTCATAGAAGACTTGGATGTGATAGGGTCACGTTCTGAAAAAAAGCGAATCAGCTATTGTGAAAAAGATAAAAGACGAGGCAACTATAGAAGCAAAGGCCTTGAAGGATATGTAGCTGGGCTCGATTTAAAACTCGGTGATAATTTAGACAGGAAACAAAGAAAGTGTCAATGTCATATCACTGACCTCGAAAAGAGAATCGAATTAGCGAGGGGAAAAAGAAGACGCCCAGACATGTATACTTAATACTGAAGATGCATTCCTCACAAATGGAAAGGCATAATTTATAATGAACTTTTTTCCCTTTTTAATTATTTATGAATCGCATTGTAATAAATTTGCGATATATAAGTTTAATGTGTGTGTGTTATTTTTTATTCTGAATTTTTTTTACGATCTGGAGGATTACATTTCGTTAAAAATACTTTGAACTAGATGGAAACACAAGCGCTGGTAGTGAAGATGTTTGAAATGAGTTGAAGCAATGACTTGTCCTTTTTCTTGTTTTCAAGTTGTTGCTTGCAAGCTTTTCACGTTTGAAACATTTTACCACTAGAGAAACGATATGTAAGTCAATCTGATCAACATGGTATGGTTAGTATCACTAAGATGATTTTACATATGGGTGGAGAAGACCAGGAGTGTAGCAATCAAAAATTATGGGGGTGTTGAGACCATTTTCTTAAGCCACTGTTAGTCAACTTATTATTGAGGGTTACTGTTATAATGAAGTTAAAGCATGATCCGTGTTATGACCTTTAACCCCAATTAAATCAATTATTTCATTCAAAAAACAAATGGCACTGAAAAAGGGAAGTCAAAATCGTATTTTCACCCGATATCTATCCTTCTTTGTTTATAATACATATACTACAATAACAGTGAAGACACATCCACAGAAAGCTTGTGTAACACAATGATTCTACAACTGTTCATTACTACCGTACATATTTCCAAAGAATTAAAAGACACCGCTTGAATAAATAAGCTTTCTCTGACATAGAGATGTTCAACTGCGAGAGTCCCTGTCTCGCGAAAAAAAAAAAAAAAAAATTCAATCCGCACTTTGACGACATTGACAAATTTTTCATCGGCATATTTCGCATTTGTACACTCCAATTTGTACATTATATATACTTTTACTTATGAAACACGCAGTGCAGTGAGTATTGTTCACACGTCACAATTTATATTTGGTATCTACAAGGGTAAATACAAAAGCACCCATGTGGTGTATTTAGAGGTTCTTGATTCTGACGCAAAGTTCCAAATTCTGACGACTTAACGTTTTGAAGACTTGAAATCATCCGTCATATACAGTGAAATCTATCCGTAACAGCATCTTTTTCCGGTCCTTCGATTATCTTTATAGATGGATTTCACTGTATTCCATACTACAGAAATTTTATTCTGTGCTAAAACTTATTAAACCATGATACACGACTGTATTACCAAAGGATGTAATAATGATTAAAGTTCAATTTTCTGTTTTAAGTTAACTGTTTATACCCCTTTCCCACCCGCATCAGCGGTGTTAACTTTAAGAAGCCCAGGTCCCTTTACCACCCCCACCCCTTTTCTTAAACACTTTGGGAGATCGAGCTTTCCCAAAACTGATGAACAATAAAATTGCTGATGCGGCATACAGTTGAAAGTGAAGAATATACAAAATACATTATTATTTATGTTTTTCCCCCGTTTCTAGTTGACCCATTCCACTGCAATTATGAGTTCTTGTATTTAGCCCTCATTGCCCTCAAATATATTTTTTTTCAAGTTGACGTCTCTGCTTGTGTGTACTTTGTATAATTATTTAATTGTAAAGGAGTTGTCACTGGAACAATCCGACATATTGTCGTGGAGCTTAAAATTTAATAATTCGCAGAAGACATAGTTGTACCTGTATTAATTAAAAGCACTTTTTTCCCCTATGAAAATGAGTTAAAATTGTTTTGAAAATGTCAGTTTTTTTTTCTCTGACGTAGGGGATGCTTTTCATCGAAACGTTTGGTCTATTTTTATTAACTTCGCTGCTTGTGCATTTATTTTCATTTTTTTAATTATAAGATTTTTCAATATAATCACCCACATAATCAACGATTATTTTCAAAGTAATATTTTGTATTTTGGAATTAAAAATTGCAAAACGGGTATTAGGAACTAAAGTCGTGGTGGTGTTTAAAATGTTCCATAAGTTTTTGATCCAAATTATCTCTAGTTCCGCTTTCCTAATTTTAGGACTCCGGTAAGGAATCTACAGAAGGGAGGGACTAACAGTCTTTAGAGAAATCGCGGTCTCTACCGCATACGCAATCAAATTTGGATCTATGGGATCGTAGAAACTCGGTTTATACCTTCCTGGCTACCAGAACTTAAATCCAGTATTTCCACAATATTTCCCTCTCTGGGATTACAGAGCCCACTTTGGTGGCCATCCTTCCCATTAAATTCTTGCACAATCATTCGCTCCACGCCGCGAGAAGCGAGTTGTCTCTAGGCTACTGCATAGAGTTCCGTAAGTTTAACTCAAAACTGTCTTTCAAATGTAGTTTAAGAATATAGAATAGCAACAATGATATATATATATATCCTTTCAATCACGTATGGAATAATGTCTTTATGAATATGTGCGTTTGAGAATGTATTTGTTTTAAAGACTTCCATAGTTTTAATTAAAACGATTAGGAATAGTTCTTAGGTTGTGCATATTATCATTATCATTGAGGGCTTCATAATGCTTTAATATACACAACGACATTAAGAAGGTTGACGGCTTCTATAGGCTGTTCCGATTAACACCCAATTAAAGGTGCTAAGAAATAATAAGATATATAGATCGCGAACGTCTGATTGGAAGGTATTTGCTCTTTCTCTGCTTTTAATGTGCGCCTCCCTGTCTGGGATTACAGCGTCGCCTGGGGCACCCTTCTCAATCCCCTCTTGTCTTTCTTTCTGTCTGATGTTAGCCAGCTTATGTCACCGCCTTCTCCAATTTTCTCTGAAGTTAAACAGACGCATCAAGAAAGGGGATCCACCATTTAATGTAGACTCCAAACTATGACGACGAGTGTGGCCCATTTTAAATTCTGGGAATATAGCGGCATCCACTGTGACTAACCTTTTCAATGTCTGTTTCACAATTATCAACAAACAATCGCTTATTTTATAAGCCAAACTATAAAAGTAATAAAATGTATATATATATATACACATTTTTTTTGAGACTGTGGCAATAAGAGAATATCAAGTATTTGACTTTTTTCCAAATTTATAGTTCTTTAAATTTTAACTCTCGCTAATTCAGTTCTTTTCCAAATTTCCATTAAAAGTCTTTCGAAATCCCATCGCTAATTAGTATAAGCAAGTGTATACCCAGGGGCGCCGAGAGTCAACGCGGGGCCCCAGATTCACATCGACAGGCCCCATGGGCAGCTGCATAGATATTTTTTAGGTCTGGGACCCCCACAGCACAGGTCTTTGCCAGAGTGGGCCCCTAGAGTTCATCCCGGGCTGCAGTCCCTGCTGCCACCCCCTCTCGTCGGCACTGGGAATACCGGTGCCGTTTACTTTTTTTTTGGTAACAAGGTTTTTGTGTAAAAGGAAAAAAATAATATTTATGAATTTATTCATTACATAATTAATCTTTAATTTTCCATTCTTCTTTTATTTTTAAAAATTTCTTCGAGCTATTTCTGTATGTCAAGTTTTTAATAACACTTGGTAGATACACTAATTTTTTTGCGTTGCAACAAATTTCTCAATCGTAGAATAAAGGATTTTTCTTTATGAAAGGTAACTGTAAACAACATGAATCCAGATCATGAAACCGAAAACACACCGAATACAGATCTTTTAGAATATAAATTGAATATCAGAAGTTAAAATCCAATATGGGAAAATTATTTTTACAGGTACTGCGGCCGACATGACGCGGAGGTTTGTGGACCGCAAATGTATACATGGATTGAGACATGTTGAGCAGTGCAAATTAGAAAACATACAAATAAAACAGTCTGATGTCAAGGCAAATCATAAATAACCCAATATTCAGAACTAGCAATATATGTAGTTTTTGTTTCGTCCTTTGGATGGGTCAGAAAAAGATCGATCCTCTGAATTTTGGCTATGCAGCTTTTGGTACGATTTAAATTTACGTTGATCTATAGGGTTCGAACTTCAGTGAGTTATCCTGTGTTTTATAATTAAGTAGTTTAGAGCATTTTAAAGAAATCGAAAGACAGAGTACGTATATCATATGGACGTAATTTTCCGTATTTACTATCCATGCGATTGGTATTAGTATTACTCTGTTTGATGGCGTTTACTCTAGCGATGAACGGAACTATAGATGCTCTTATGAATCAAAAGCCTGAAATATTCCAAAAACGTTTTTCGACTAATTCCAATATTATCTCGAGAACCTCTTTATTTGGGTTGTTTTTAAAACATACTAAATTCGCAGACGATTTTATAAATATCCGATGTAGATACAATTCAAATAAAGTAATACATAAGACACTAATGGGAAATAAGGGTTGACCAGCTGATTGTCGCGCGAGATGTGCTCATGGTTGATAAATATACACGGTTGCCGTAAACATCAGTGAGAAGATAAGAAGATATTACGTTACTAACACAAACATTAAAGACAGAAGATTGTTACGCGAGGAAGAAATTGAAAAATCACAAAACTTGATTACATAGAGCAATCAATTCATGGCACAGTATTAATATAGAGGCAAGTGTTTCGTAAGCTGCTGTTGAACAAGATCCATTCCCTTCAGAAGTGCGTAACGGCTGGAAAATCTTTGGCTGGAATAGGGCATAGCAATGGATATTAAGTATAAAAAGAGCTGTTCTTTTGCGGAAGGTCTAACTTTTTTAAAAACAAATTTCTGGGAGGACAAGTCGAAACGATAAATGAAACCAAAGTTGTCCTTTCTTGGAGCATGAATATTGACAAGATAGCGATGAATTAAAAAGTTAATCATCGTTAGTGAAAGCACGTCGGATTTTTATTCTACAAATCTTCTAAGAACACGGAGACATCCAGCGTAGAGATCAGGTAAGAAGTTTACAAGAGAGCGACCAAGGTGCAATTCACAATTCACATGTACAACTCTCTTGAACACTTTGAATGTACGCACGTTGCTGCAGGAATCGTTTTGGTGCGCGGAAAAACATTTCATCATGAATCGTCTGGTCATCGTTTTCACCAATTTGCAATCAAGATAGATGAAAGGGGACTTCGACAAACAACACCACATGCTTCATTCAGTATGTCTTTCAAATCTCTTCCAAACGCACAAACTTGGCAAGACCAAATTTGTGATGGATGATACCAGATGAGAAAGGAAAACACTTTTCCCTGCAGAGGTCGGACACAGATTGCGAGAACCATTGAAAGCTTTTAGCTTTCATCCTCTTCTGCGTCTTCTAGTTCTGGTTCTTCTAAAGTAACCTGGAATTTGATCTTTGATTCTCTTCCAAGGCGAGGACTTCCATAGGATGGAGCCGACTGGTTTTGCGGAAGTGGAGGAGGATCGTCCAGGCATAAGTCAGGCCGACTGGTGGTAGGACTTATAGGAATCATGTTCTGGTACCAATCTCTGTTTTCTTCAAGAGTGTCTAAAATATCTTGTGCGTCAGGGTAAACGAGATCTCCCCATGTTTCCCACAGCGGATGAACGATGTAGTCCATGAATCCAACCTAGGAAACATAACGAAATACAGCAGTTAAGCTCAGATATTATTAAACATTATTTAAACTACCTAAAGTCTTCTTAAAAAGTTTAAGTTTGCAATAAACGTACTTATACGCAAGAATGAAAACAATGGAAGAAGGACAATTTTTCAAAAGTAGAGGGCGGAAGAGCAAACTGTGTAGAAGATACGAAAGGTTAAAAAAACAAACAAAAGGCTAATATTGCACATTAATTTCATATAGCTATTGGGGTAGATCTTGCGATGCCTATGCCGAGGAAAGCTACTTGTAAAAGCTATCGCTAGCAAAAGTTAGGGTATTTGAGAACGTGTCAGAGAGAGTTATGTCTCTTATCCACGGGCGTCGTTAGCGGGGGGGGGGACAGGGGGACTCGCTCCCCAATGTTGGTATTAGGGTTCATGTCCCCTTCCAATTTCAAACAAGGTCTTCTACTGGTATATTGTTTCCCCCAATATTTTTATGCCGTCGACGCCAATGCTCTTATATATATATTTGTACTTATTGAGGGATTATGACCTCTTCCCACTATCTCTCTGTATACGCCCATGTTCTTGTCTCATCATGTATAAAAGACAGACACATCGAACATCACGTGGATCTATAAATCGAGAATTCGCATATTTGTTCTGTATAACTTACTGTACATTTAAGACATAATCACCCTTATAGTACGTAGTTGAAGCACAAAATATGCCTTCCCGGTACATATATTCGCTGATATTTAATTTAATGATTGACTAAGAATACATAACTTGACTACTTTTGGAACTGAAATAACCAATTTGGCAAAATTCTCTTATTATTTTTAATACAGAAGAGTCCAAGGCAACTGGGACTGGCCTGAGTCGGTGAATTGAAATTTCTGAATAATTGAAAATACATGAATTCAGAGGTTCGATACCAGCAGTGGCGTAGGCAGAGAGTTCATAAAGGAGGGATTACAGAGCAACAACTCGTATATTCCTATGTTAAATATACAAATTTCATTGGGAGGCGGGTTATAACTCCCCAAAGCTCCCATTGGCTATGCCTATAGATACCGGTTACATAGGCTTACGCAGAAAGTTCATAAGGGGGGTTATAGGCTCAATGGGGAGTTACAGAGCTACAACTCACATATTCCTATGTTAAATATACAAAATTTCATTGCAATGGGGGGGAGGGGATTACAACCCCCATCACCCCCCCCCCCCGCTCACGCCAATGACCAGTTATATTTTTAAATAGAAGCACTTGCTTTTATAATGGTAAATTGTTCAACAGGACAAGAACAGTGTTATTTAAAATATCTCACAACGGTTTAAGAAGAAGTCTTGTTCGATGCAGTTTGGACGAGACTGCTATTAAGAAAATACGAAGATGGGCTTTCGTTGACAAAAAGTCCTGGCTAAAAGAGAGTTGGATAATGGAGGTTAAAAAGTCTTCCATTGTCATTTAATGTTAGAAAAATAATCATATTTTTAAGTTTTCGGAACCTTCTATTATTTGTCAACCGAGATCTCTTTTCGAGGACTTTTGGAAAGCTTCCATATTTGTGAACAGCCAAACAACACCAGTATTGGTCATCAATCTACGCCTTCTTTCAGTACTGCGCGGAATAACTTCAATACTGCGTCATTAAATACACACTATTCCCCTCCCCCTTCATTTTCTCTCTCTATTTCTAATATTTTCCTCCAATAGGAGCGCTGCGTCAGGAAAATAAGAGTAGCACTACTCTGTGTTCAGTCTATGGAGTTCGCTCCAGTCGATCTCTCAGGAGGGAGAACGATGTGCGTCCGAGGTGCACGGTTTACTCAGCGTCAAAAATTACGCTTTCTGACGTTGGGAATAATATTTAAGAGAGTTTATACTGTAATTCAGTTTAGAGGTAGGCAGAATGACAGACTGAATCACTGAATTCTACTGCACATCATACAATGATGGATGTAATCATTGAATGATCCCATCAATGAATCGCTATCATCCTCCTTCCCTCCCAAGTTTGTTAAATCTTAGATATTTAAGGACCCTCTCCCTCAACGGGGCAAACGTATGATATTCTACATACCCTTTTAACGTTTCCAATGTAGTTTCTGTCATGGGCGTCGTTTTGGGAAGGCATCGGGGAGGGGATTGAAATATAACTAATATTTTTAATACATTAAAAAAGTTAAAGTGGTTATTTGCTTCGGGTTAACATTGGCAAAAAAAACAAACAACCCCCCCCCCTGTAATGCCTTAACCACGTCCTTCATTTCTGTATGGCAGATCTGTACACAGGATTTCTGAAAGGGAGGGGGTGTGTTTACAGAAAATTAGGGTAGGGTGGTTGATATATATTTTTTTTCCACTCATAAGCAATTTGTAATAACATTCTTCAAAGGAGGGGTTCTAAATTTGTCTCCCCCTTCCCCCTTGTGCACGGCCTTGATACATATTTTCATTATTCAGAGCGAGAGAGAGAGAGGGAGGGGAAGCACCTTTTTGCCCCCGCCCTCTTCGGGATGCTTGTGTTTGGTCATTAATTTTCATTCTGGCAGTTAATTGATGTCTTAATGGAATTTTCATGATCACTGCGAGGTAATTAACGTAAATTTCTTTTAATCTCCACTTGAAAATCGCAAAAGCAATTCATTACATTCAGTACCTCTATACGAAGTATCTTCGACATTTAATGGAACTATTTCATGCCGTAAAATCAGCAACGCGTAATTGTATCCAAATTTTGGGAAACGCCCCTACGTAGGGATATTTGTGAATTAGTGAAATTATGTGTATTTCAATTAACGTAATGGCAACGGACTGACAATGGGGAGCAGACGAGAATAGTTGTTTTTCCCCGTGCTCCATATGTTCTCAAATGGAGGAAAGAGCACACAGACGATCAATACAAAAACACAAGTCGTTAATCTCCAACTCAGTATTTTACATTCTATTTGAATTGACGCATGCGCGTTGGAAGTATTTTTATAAGTGGTTATTTTACAGTATTACTTTTAAGTCATACATGACCCTAGACTTCTTGTCGAGGAAAAGTAGAACTTAAAAGGTGTTGAGCAATGACGCATTTGTTTTTGTTTTTAAGCAGTAGCCTTACGTCTCAGGACTGTATGAAAGGCTGTCTATATATTTTCCTTAAATGGTTTATTACATCAGTAATGCTGGAATTATTCCAGAATACATCGGGAATACTATATTACTTCGACAACGTTTTTCTTTGTCTTCGCTGGGCTTTTAGCTTGAGTAATCAACATAACCTGTCTTGGTCAGACGTCTGGTGTAGCAATTAAAACATGGGGGGGGGGTTCAAGCCTTTAAAAAAGTAACGTGACTCGGTGTATGTATTGGGCAGGAGGAACCGGGAAGGGTGGCCACCGGAGGCAGTACTGTAATCCCAGACGTGGTTCGGCATTAAAGGGAAAATGTGTCTTGCTGTCCAATGGAATGGTTCTGAGCTTCTCGTTTCCTACATCAGTGGTTTTGATTGGCGGACTGACGAGCCTAGGGAATCTTGAAATTAATTAGTATTTGAACAACGTACTCCTGTAGACAGTAGTGCCCGACACCTACGCTGAACCTCAAGCAAGAGCTTTCATTGTATAGGAGAAAAAGGATCATCACTCTGGCTCGAAGTCGATTGGGTCATTGATTATCAGTTCGTTGTAACTGGTAATTTGTTATAACTGTGTTCGTATTAAAGGAAAAAATAACACGGGAATGGTATTCGTTTTAACGAGGTTCGACTGTATACCAAAATTTATAATTTCCCTTATCCTTATTATAGCAGATGATGACCTAAACCTCTGTAAAAAACATGTACACATCTACCGCGGAAACCTATTTTGAACATATTCTTAACGTCAAAATACAATTTCAATTGATGTTAAATCGATAATAATTTCAATTGCCGTGTACGATTTCATACAAAGCAAAGCATTTTTAAAAAAAATTCTACAATGAGTTATTTTCAGAAAAAACATTTTCCATAGGCGGAGATGTAGCTATTGGTGTACTGAGGAGGGTATTGATGGGGGTTGTAACCCCCATTGCAATGAAATTTTGTATATTTAACATAGGAATATGTGAGTTGTAGCTCTGTAACCCTCCATTACGAACTTTCTGCGTACGACTATAGACTTAGCACTCTCTATCCCTAGCCTGGCTACGCCCCTGAAGGATCATTAAGCTTTTCAAATTTACAAAAAAATCATAAAGTTTACAAGAAATCAGAAAGCTAACAAGAAACCACCAAGCTTACAGGAAATCACAAAACCTTACAAGAAACCACCAAGCTTACAAGCAATCACAAATCTTACAAGAAATCATCAAGCTTACAAAAAAATAATTAAGCTTACTGAAAATTCTAAGCTGAGAAAATTAAAAAAATGAGCTGTTTGAATACTTGAGTTACGCATTTTACTCAAATTCAACGCAGGTTTTTCAGTGCTCTCTGTTTTCAAACTTTTCCCATATTAAAAGATTACGAGAACAATAATGGTAGGTTGGTTAAATTTAAATGGCTCAACGACAACGAAGGCTCGTGTTGAGTCTATAGACAGTAATGGAAAGAATGGACCATACAGCTTTACAAAAGGTTAATAATTTAACAAAAATTAAATATTAATTATGCTTTACAGAGAATGTTATTTCTTAGTTGCTTTTTCAAACACTTCGTTCAGCTGTAGTTGATTGGCGCAATTTTGTCATGGCACTTCGTGAGGTCCTGTCTGGTTGGTGGTCGTCATGTCTCGTAATTTTGTCCGGACAGAAATAGGTGTCGAATTTTCCAACGATTCATGTTAAATCTGCATCTAACTCCTCCTCCTCCTCTTTTCTTTTTCTTCACTGAGTTTTCACTGAAACATTGGCCCTGGTCAGTATCCAGGAGAGTCATATCCTAGGAAATATTGGTAAAAGATGCTGCAGTGGCCTTGTGTTATTAAAGTGTTCGCCGCAGGCCTGGATTTATAAAGGGAAATATATAATCATAGGAAAGTTTTTAAGATGCCACAGATGTTTACGGGCAGAAGGGCGGCAGACTTTTTTTTTTAATCTCAGTCTATCTACCGTAGAATTCTGCCGACCCGCCCTCCCCAGGAAAAACATTCCCAGCCCAACATCGAAAAATTTGTTTTTCGTTAAAAAAATAAGTTTACGCATGAAAATATATTTATTTTATCTTATAACAATTCATATAAGGTAATCATAAATGTCCCTTCCATTTCCCACGCACTCTGCAATTTTTAGTTGCATTTGAGGAGGCAAATCGACGGAATTGCACTTGTTTCTTTCAGTCGGAAATTCTTAGTGAGCGCCCTCGCACATTTCCTGCGATTATCCCCTCATTTCAGGGGGCGTAAATTAAAAAAAAAAATAGTCCTTTTCCGTAAAAATTGTTTACGGGTTTGTGTTAGTAATGAATGCAAATTCGTTATTTTCTGAGGAGGCGCCAAAAAATTACTGTTCCTAAGGTGTCTCATATCCTAAATATGGACCTGCCACGCAGAAAATCAGGATTTAATTTTCGATGCATTGTTCCTCTGTAGCGCCGGGGCTCGACTGAGTGGTTCTAGTTGCACCCTGTTCTAACTATTGATTTAAGGCTTATAGTACTGTGTCCCCGACATCGCAACTGTCATCTTAAGTGACATATAAACAACTGCTTCTGAGAAATAGAATTTTATTAAGGGGGGGGGGAGGAGTGATTGTAATTTTCGGATAACAAATAGTGGTGAACAAATCACTATTTCAAGTTGACGATGTGTATTTCCTTCACTAAAAATCTGGGGTGGTTTAAAGTTCATTTTGAATAGTAAGCTGGCCGGCTGTTAAATTGCATGGTGTTTCATCATTAGAAAAGTTAAAGGGGCTCGCTTAGAACTCTCAAACGACTAAAGAAGGTACACGACTGATTCTATAATAAGCAAAGTTCAGGACTGATTCCCTCTGTTTAATAAAAATGTAATTATAGACACCGAAGTTTTCTTTTGTTTCGTTGTTTTAGTTAACATTAAGACTATGTGTTGCATAAAAAAACTCTCCTCCTTTTATTTAATAATTTTTAAAAGTCGGAGTTTACAAGCCAGACGATCCGACGGAGTTGAAAACGGAAAATAGATTTTCACCAGCTAAACGTTGTCTATGGAAATCTGTAACTAACTTACATTAACAACGTTTGCTTGTCGACTGTAGCTTGGTGCTTGCTGTCTGCTGAAATCAATATTTACTATTGATTGCCTTTACGTTTCTCTGAGCCGCATTACAGAAGTTGCGGTTAAACTGCTCGGTTTATTTTTAAATTCAACGACTTTCATAATCCGAGTGCAAAGAAGTTAAATTATCGTCTGCTTACGTGAACACCAGAAGCGATATTTGTCGTATCTGATCAAGGAGAAATTCAAAATGCATGCTATTTATCATTTAAAATTTTTGATTTACGGTAAATTCGTAACCACCTGCCTTTGGGCTGCAATGAGCAAACGGGAGAGGAAACAAACGGGAGAGGAAACTAATCCATCGTAGGTTTTATTGTAGAAATAGGTGGTATTCACGTTGCCAAACGCTTGAAGTATAAAGTCAAATTCTAACTTCATGCTTTGCTATATAAATGTCAGAAGTTCTGTGCGGAAGTGTATACTGTTCGCATGTTTGTCTATCATTTACGCATTGGTAGATGAAAGCAAGGCCGTAGCCAGGTTTTAATTTCGGTGGGGGGGAGGTCAAAAATTTGTATATTATGTATTGATACAATCACAGCATGCAAGTCCGTAGCCAAGTCCCATTAAAAATTTAGTTTCGGGAGGGGGGGGGACCGGTCCCTAAGATCCCCCCTCTGGATACGGGCATGGATGAAAGTCACTCCCAGTGCTCTCTATATTGAAAACTTCTTGAAGGTATTGACCGCACCATGTTGGTCAAAAAGTATCGATCAGATTGATGATTGATGAATTATTTTCCCTTCTCGTTTTATCCATGATTCAAGACAAGATTTTCTTTATGGTAAGATTCAATTTTTAATAAAGGAAAAGAAAGGAAGAAAACAACTAGACGGATATATCTGCTAACAAGCATTTTAAAAACTTTTCGAATGGTAATTGGACTTTGCAAGAATCGAGGAGGAGGACAGCACAAGAGGGACTTAGGAAAGGTGGTTACCGACGTGTGTGTATGTGGTATGCAAGGGTGGCCGCCTAATGCGGCGCTGTAATCCCAGGATTGCACGAATTGAAGTTTTCCTTATCTTTGCACCTCATTCTATCAATGCAGTTTGTTCTTCCATCTTATCATTTTGGTGACTTTGGTCTCAAACCTAACAAGGAATACAGAATCCCCTTTCCCCACGTATATAGAGGCTCGGTCAACCTTCTCAAAATGATTGTGCACAAGAAAGAAAAATACATTGGAATGGAAAAATTGACACATTTCTTCTTCTTCTTCCTTCAATCCAATGTAAGGACGTCAAAAAGATTTCCGTTTGTGCGATTCGCTTGATTCTTCCTCATGATTTGCCCTATTCTTTAATTTTGTCTCTTACAGTTCTCCTTGTTTCTTGGTCTTACTCTTATTTTCATTTCTTGGGGACTCAAGTTTAAGGCTTATATATAAATACTGTTTGGTTTTTTCTACGGTCTATGTCCTGACCAGATGCATTTTGTTTGAAAAATCGGCATGCTATTGCATTCAAAATGAATTCAGATAGATTTCAGCTTGCTTCGCTACTGATGGGAGCGTAAATAGCCAAATCTTATAGCTATTCTAATCTGCGTAAACTATTGTAATGAATATAAGCATCCAGGAGCGAATCTGTCTTCTCTAAGTGGAATTACAGAATCGCCAACATTCCCAAGACACATTTACGCAATACTTACATGGAAAAGGATCACAGAAAGAAACAAGATGGTAAATACCTCTTCTGGACCTAAGTACTTTCTAATGGTTGTCTACGAAGACTGCAAGCGAGTCACGACAGTGACTTATCGTCTAAGATCACAATGCCGTGTACATAACAGATAACAATAAAAGTCACAATCCAAGATGCCGTGACAGAATTACTTATAAAAAGAATTCGGTTCATGTTGCCAAGTTGTATTAAATTGCCAACTTAGAGCGAAAGCAAGCGTGTGCACTGCTTGTGCTTGTTCGAAATCTGAAAGCCAGGAGAAACGACTCTAAAAGATTTTCATAAACGTATTCCATTCCAGAAAAGCCCTTTGTTTTTGCAACTCTTAAAGAGAGAAAGAGAGAGAGAGAGAGAGAGAGAGAGAGCGATTTTGTTTTCTGCTCATACCTAATTGAAATAATGTGCTAATGATGTTTGAACTATCATCCAAAAGCTACAGAGAATACCTATTAGAAATAAACAGGAAACAGGCAACTTTGCTCCGTCGCTGTATGTAAGCACGCTTTTAAAATTAATCATGAAATTGATTTAATAAAAGTAAAGTAATCGTCGCTTATGTACATTACATAATGTGCTTACGCAGGTTTGCTCAATGATGGCGCAACGGTAAAGTATTTGTTTACCATTCTAAAATTTCGGGTTTGAACTCTAATGGAATCGAAAGCTCGAAATTTTTTTGCTAATGAGTAGTTTGGGGATTGATTCTCTAGTCGATGGAGTTTCGGACACCTCGGAAAAGTGTATATCCTGGTGCAGTATGACTTTAGCTATCCTTGCGCTGCTAAACACAAGCCATCCTACATTATTTGATACAATAAAGCAGTGGTTCTCACCCTTTTTCAAGCCGCGACCCACTTTTATAGTAGCCAAGTAATCCGCGACCCCCTTTTACAGTAACCAAAAGGTTTGCGACCTACCTCTGTCCGTCGCAGGACCATTTACATAATAAAATCAATTTCAACAGAGTAAAGAAAACACATTAAATATAAAATTACACTATATTAAGTGTGCGTGTATATATATATATATATATATATATATATATATGGCCTGCAAAAGGGTTGCTGGTATCTAACTGGAAGGAGACCCACACGCTGAACGTATGTGACGATGTGTGGAACCGGCCAGGCCAGTAACCTAGTGTCCTACCCCGCCTTCAAGTGGTGCAGGCTGAGCTTTCTATTTATGTGGCAAATTAATATTTGCTACACGGATAGAAAGGCGGAAGGGGAGGGCTAATTCACCAACCCGTCTAGCCAGCGTGGTGAAATTATGGCTAATTCCTCCATTATGTTGACACACCAGAAACCATGGCCCCTAGTCTCCAGGTGCTGGAGTGCTCCTGATCAAGGCAGCGGTCAGTGTGGCATGAAAGCAGGGGGTGCTAAGAATCACTGGAATGGCCCAGGCTGCCGTTTGTTATTGACCTTGGCTACGTTTAATGGACGATCCCTTGCTTCTGAAGCAAAACTTCAGGAATTGGAAGAAGAACTTGACAAGATCAAATGGGACATTGTAGGACTCAGTGAAGTTAGAAGAAAAGGTGAAGAGTTGGTGGAACTTAAAAGTGGACATTTGTTTTATTATAGAGGAACGGAAACTGGAAGAACAAGTGGTGTTGGCTTCTTAATCAACAAAAGAATTAAAGACTACCTTCTTGAAGTCGAAAGCACGTCAGATCGAGCAGCGAGGCTCGTTGTTCAACTAACCCAGCGATACCAACTTCAAATAGTACAGGTATATGCACCAACATCAAGCCATACCGACGAAGAGGTTGAAGAATTTTATGAAGAAATCAAAGAGTTACACACCAAAGGGAAACAACATATCAAGCTCATCATGGGGGATTTCAATGCAAGAATTGGACAACAGGAACAAGGAGAGACATCGGTTGGTAAATACGGATATGGGGAAAGGAATGAACGTGGCGATCAACTCATCGAATTTGCAGAAGCTGAAAATCTTAGCATCATGAATTCATTTTTTAAGAAGAAACCGCAAAGAAAATGGACATGGAAACACCCAAATGGGGGAACTAGTGAAATTGACTATATCCTGGCAAACAAGAAATCAATTATTGAAGATTGCAGTGTACTGAACAGATTTAATACTGGAAGTGATCATCGAATGGTGAGATGTAAAGTGCACTTAAATACTAAATTAGAACGACAGAAGCTCATTAGGAAACAAGTAAGTAAGAGGGTGGATTTAAAGAAATTAAAAGAAAATACCGAGGCATTCAAGTTGGAATTAAAAAATCGCTTTTCTGCACTGGAAGGACTTATTGATGAAAGTGATATCTCAGAAGCAAATGAAAACATTGTTAAGACAATAGTTGAAACTGCTGGGGAAATTGGTGGTGTAACCTGTAAAAAGCACAATAGCAAATTATCTGAGAAGACGAAACAGCTCATGAAAAGGCGAAGAGATATGAAGGTGGACAATCAAAATACCAGTTCCAGGATTGAGTACATAGAACTTTGTAAAACTCTGCGCAAAAGCATGAAAGAAGACATAAGAAAATTCAACTGTGAGCTAGTAAGGAAAGCCATTGAAAATAACAAGAGCCTTAGGGTTGTTAAAGGAAGTTTATCTGTTGGGAAGAAACACATCATTGCATTAAAAGGAGAGGATGGCACCGTAACAAGAAATAGGGAAGAAATACTTAGAAGAGTTGAAGAATTCTACAAAAATCTATACGAAAGTAACAGTGGATTAAACGAAGACATTGAAATAGTCGAAGGAACAGCTCCTAAAATCTTAAAAGAAGAAGTTTCATTTGCAATAAAAAGTATGAAGAAAGGAAGAGCCCCTGGTGATGATGGTATTACATTAGATATCCTAAAAGAAGCTGGAGAATATGTAGAAGACATACTTGCAAAATTCTTTACCAAATGTCTTAACAGCGGTAACATACCAAACCAATGGGATTCTGCAACAGTAATTCTTTTGCATAAAAAAGGTGATAAAGAGGATTTGAAAAATTACCGACCAATTAGCTTGTTACCTGCTATTTATAAAATCTTCACAAAAGTGCTAACACATCGCCTGCAGAAAAAATTAGATGCAGCTCAACCAAGAGAACAAGCTGGATTTCGAAGTGGATTCAGTACAGTGGACCATATTCAAGTATTAAGAGAATTAATTGAAAGAACACATGAATATGAACTTCCATTGTGTGTGGCATTTATTGACTATGAGAAGGCCTTTGACTCTATTAAAACATCAGCAGTCATCAACTCTTTAAGATCAACAGACATTGAGGATGTGTACATTGACATGGTGAAACGTGTGTATAAAAATGCAAGTGCAAAATTTCGGTTACATAAAGATACCAAAACTATCAAACTTGGCAAAGGTGTGAGGCAGGGAGATACCATTTCTCCAAAACTTTTTACTTCAGCTTTACAGATGATTTTTCAGCAGATAAATTGGAATAACAAGGGAATAAAAATAAATGGTGAATATTTAAATCATTTGCGGTTTGCTGATGACATTGTTATTTTTTCAACGAACCCATTAGAACTCCAAGACATGGTACAGGAGCTCTCAACTAGAAGTAAAGAAGTTGGACTCAAGATGAACCTACAAAAAACTAAGATCATGTTCAATAATTTCGTAGAGGAAACAAAAATACAAGTTGACAACATTGAGCTAGAAATTGCTGATTCATATATTTACCTTGGCCAGCTGATTTCAATGGATGGCAACATTATGAAAGAACTCAACAGACGTATTAAACTTGGCTGGAGTGCATTTGGAAGAAACAGTTTTATCCTGAAGGGGAAATTGCCTTTGTGTCTAAAAAGAAAGGTCTTCAACCAGTGTGTATTGCCAGTCCTCTCTTATGGATCAGAGACATGGAGTCTAACAGTTGGAGCAATACGAAAGTTACAGACAACGCAAAGGAGCATGGAGAGGTGCATGCTTGGAATAACTAGGAGAGATCGAAAAAGAAACACTTGGGTGAGAGAGCAAACTAGAGTAGAGGACATCATTGTTAAAGTAAAAGGGCTGAAATGGCGATGGGCTGGGCATATTGCAAGAAGAACTGATCAACGATGGACAACAGAAATTCTGAACTGGATTCCAAGAGACCACCGAAGACCTAGAAAACGTCCTCAAACTAGATGGGTGGATGAAATAAGAAAACAGGTTGGGGTGACGTGGAAACGAATGGCCCAGGATAGACTTGTGTGGAAAGCATTTGGAGAGACCTTCATCCAGCAGTGGATAGATAATGGTTGAATATGATGATGATGATATATATATATATACACACACATGCTTGCCTGTGGAAATAACGGAGCTTCGCAACAATAAGCGTAATGCGATGCTGTCGGCAGCGCCTATATAAGACAAGAGATGTCTGGCAAAGCTGTTAGATCGGTTCTTTCTGCTACAATGGCACGGTGTCAAGATTTAAGCGATTTTGAACGTGGCGTTATAGTCGGCACAAGAGAGATGGGACATAACATCTCCGAGATGACGACAAAATTTGGATTTTCGCGTACGACCATTTCACGGGTATACCGTGAATATCAGGAATCCGGTAAAACATCAAATCTCCGACAGCGGTGCGGCCGGAAAAAGACCTTGAAAGAACGGGACATTCGACGACTGACGAGAATCGTTAAACGAGATAGACGTGCAACACTTCTTCAAATTGCCGCGGATTTCAATGCTGGGGCATCAACAAGTGTCAGCGTGCGAACTGTTCAGCGAACCATGATTGATATGGGCTTTCGAAGCCGAAGGCCCACTTGTTTACCATTGTTGACTGCACGGCACAAAGCTTTATGCCTCGTCTAGGTCCGCCAACACCGCCATTGGACTGTTGATGACTGGAAACACGTTGCCTGGTCTGACGAGTCTCGTTTCCAATTGCATCAGGCGGGTGGACGTGTACGGAGACAACCTAATGAATCCATGGACCCAACATGTCAACAGGGGGACTGTTCATGCTAGTGGAACATCTGTGATGGTATGGGGTGTGTGCAGTTGGCGTAATATGGGATCCCTTATATGTTTAGAGACAACTCTGACAGGTATGTAAGCATTATGTCCAATCACTTACACCCATTCATGTCCATTGTGCATTCCGATGGACTTGGACAATTTCAGTATGATAATGAGACACCCCACGCGTCGCGAATTGCTACGGAGTGGCTCTAGGAACACACTTTAGACACTTCCATTGGCCACTTAAATCGCCAGACATGAACATTATCGAGCATATCTGAGATGCCTTGCAACGTGCTGTTTAGAAGAGATCTCTACCACCTTGCACTCCTATGGTTTTATGGACTGCCCTTCAGGATTCCTGGTTGTGAATTGTCTCCAGGATACCTTCAGACATTAGTCGAGTCCATGCCACGTCGTGTTGCGGCACTTCTGCTTGCGCGGGAGGCGGGGTTACACGATATGAGGTAGGCGTACAAGTTTTTCTGGAACTTCAGTGTATATATATATATATATATATATATTGCATCAATTATATTATATTAATTTATATTATAGATATAAAGTTAACAACCATTAGTAGAATATTTGCAATGTGTGTAGCCATGTTGTTGTAAAAGCGTTGGAAACATTTGGTATAAAATTCTTTATAAAAATAATTGCAACCAAAAATAGTTGCGGCGACCCACAGAAACCTGTTCGCGACCCCCAGTTGGGAACCACTGCAATAAAGCGACTGATTCAACAAAGCGTCTGATTCAATGAAGAGAGTGATTCAATAAAGGGGCTGATTCAATGTAGAGACTGTTTCAATAAAGCGATGCCCCCTCGTGGAAGAAATTGAAGCTGTTATCACAATGCTATAAGTGTTAACTGGACGTGAATTTCCGTTCACACAAATGGAGGTAGAAAAATCATTCACTCTTTGGTGAATAATCACGAGCATTCTTCTAAATATATATTCTTTGAAATGATTCTCAAATTTTCTTTGGAGGGTCACATTTAGTAAAAGAAACTGGATATGAAATCTCATCACCCTATGAAGAGAGCAGTGGTTCTCGAAACGTTGTGGGTTCTTTTTTTCTTACGTCATAAGAAGGCATGAGTTTTACTCTTTTTTTTTTTCATTGCTTTCTACTTACATACTTGCTCTTTTATTTTATTTCTTATCTCTAGTTTTTCCCTTCGTTACATTTTTAACTTTTTCTAATTTATTCTTTTCCCCACCTTCGATAATTTTAACATTTTCATTTTTATTCTTCTATGTACTTTACTTATTTCTTTCTATTTTTCTTCTTTTAGCGTTTTTGTTTTTATTTCCTTTCTCATCCTCACCAGTGATAAAAAATTTACTTCGGCAATCTCTGGTCAGTCTTCTACAATGCAGCCTTTTTAATTTATTTGGGGGAGGGGGGGAGCGGAAGTAAGTACACATTACGTATATTTATACGTTACAATATATGTAAAATTACAATTTATTTCAAATTATTCGTGGGGGTGGGGAGGCCCATATGATTCTACACTTACGTTAATCATTGTATTGTTTTGTTAATGAGGACAGTGACGGATTCAGGACTTTTAGGGGCTTATAAAAGCGACTGTTAACACTCTATCTCTATCTCACAATATATATATAGTATAAATCCAGTTGTATTGGGGGAATTAAGCCCCCAAATCTGCTACTGAACGAGAACGATAATTCCTTTACGTGACTGATTTTTATTTATTTGTTAGTTTATTTATTAAAATTTTATTCTCTTTAGGGAATGGAAATTCACATTCACCGGATACCTATTAGGGAATAAAAACCATATACACCAGTTGCGATGAATCGTCTTGTGTGTATGTGTGTCTCTCTCATACACACATACACACTACGTGCCAGTGGTGTAGGAAAGGGGGGCCTCAGAGGGCTCAGTCCACCACTGGATAACAAGATACATTGTCGTGTTTAATGCAACTTCACATGACCAGTCATAAAGCTGCTTGACCCCCCCCCTACATTATAATTTTTAATTGCCACGCATTTGCTATGTGTGTGTGAGAGGAACCTATTTATTCACATTGATAGTCTGCAAATCGGGCAACTATGCTTGGAAAAATGTTATATAGTAGGACCCACACATTTGTAACAAGTCCGCATTTTGTGAGTTTTCGGACGTATAAAGCGAGGAAAATATGCATATTATTTGGCATAATGATTAAGTGTAGTAAAAGTTAATCTTCTTAGCGAAAAAGTCTTCTACGGACCCAGATTTAACGAGCAAAAAATGATGGGGAAACAAATCAGTGATCATGGATGGCTTTTTAACTAAGGAAAATGCGAGGAAATAAAATTTCAAGCATTTAAAACTGGGGAATTTCTGATAATCCTTTTCTCTTTTAAAAAAAAGTAGTAAAAAGTTCACATAATCAAGGCTTTTTTTTGAGGCATTAATGACTATAAATTTAATACAATCTGTAAATATTTTGTAACGAAATTTCAATGAACATAGATTTCCAAAAATGAAACAAACATCTGGGGATTGATTTTTGTATCATTTTTGCTAAATAAAGCTTATTTTGGTACTGATTGATAAATTGATTGATGAAAATGATTACATTACTACTGAAAAATTTAAGTGATAATACATTATTCCTTAAACCTTAAGGAAATTAAAAGCTGAATATCATTATATGCATGTTTCATGCACACGTATTAACTATACAAAATTTTCATTTAAATATTTTAAAATTTTAAATTCTCAAATGGATTTAGTAAGTGATCGGATGAATTTTTGTTCGTCTCAAACTCCACGTTGTATGGGAGTCATACTGTTATTATGTCTATATCAGAGGAGGAAATATCCATATTTATCCAGATATATGAAGGAGTAGCATGAAATTATGAATAAATATATATTATGCGGGCTGCGTAATTAAATCGCTTTTGATTGAAGTTCCACTCAACTTGAAAGCGATTTCGAATCAGAAATATTACACAACTACGCTCCAGTGGCTATCAGAGTTAGCTTTACATATTTATTAGTAATAACGAAGCTTTGAATGGTTTAAATGATACTTAATCAACAAATAAGACATTGCAAAAGTGTTTGAGGTCTTCGGATCACTCACTAACGATCTTTTAATCAACATATTCTAATAAATGCTTCTTAATTAAAAGCACTTTAATTATAAATTGTCCCGGAATTATAATATCTTGATGGTGGACAGTGACTCAAAGCATGGTGAGAATTAACGCCGTGACTCTAATACCGGAATTAGCCACTATTTTGTAGAGCATAGAGTAAACAGACCATACACTAATTATAGTTTATTAATTTTCAAGTTAATTTTAATTAATTAATTTATAATTCATATGTATATTGTTACCGTTCGTCAGAATGAATAAGGAGCAGGGTGTTTAGGCGTTTACGTGCAGTTGGTGATTGTAATTTTTTTACAAAACAACAAGAACAACAATAATAATAATAATAATAATAATACATACAAACCACATACACAACAAAAATCATCAATTATCAAGACCTTAAATTTGAAATGGTGGCATATAGAAAGAGCTGATATTGCACCTGTCAATTTGTTAGCCACAGGTCTAATGCCAACCGCACTGCATAGAAGCTTGGCAACATTTGAAATCGAATCCAACACCTACATTGAGCTACGAATGCCACAATTTTAAACACATACCTAATAGTATGTAAGTTCCTAGACACAACACCTGAATAACCTACAGAAGGAAGTCTTAAATACTTGGCACTGCCCGTTTCAAGTTTGTACCGCCAAGAGAGAGAGAGAGAGAGAGAGAAAGAGAGAACAAACAGATACAAAATAATAATAACCGCCTAATTGGGCACCGCCGACACATTAAGAAGATACATAGACAGCTCTTAAGTTTCTGGGTTTGAACTGAACAATAACTCCAGATCAAGAGGATAGTGCGTATTTCCTTGATACTGTGGAATACAAGAAGATATAACTAAAATAATAATAATAACAATAATAAAACAACCCTCTCCCCCTTCATGGACAATATATGAAACAAATCGAAGAAAATGTTGATAGCTAGCGTCACTGAATATTAACTTTAATTAGGAACTTTGAAAAAGGAAACTGAAAACCTGATCTTTGCTGCACAAGAGTAAGCACTGCAAACAAACGTGATGCCATCGAAAATTCAAAAGCAAAACAAAAGTAAATAAATGCAGGCTGTGTAAGGTAAAAGATGAAACAGTCCACTACCAAATCAGTGGCTATAGTAAAATAGCCCAATCAAAAAAAAACAAACAAACAAAAAAAAAGGCAGAGTGGCCTCCCTTATTTCACTGGCATATCTTCAAAAAATTTTAAGAGTTCGGTAACTAGTAATTATTTGGATCGTGAATCAAAAAAGTGATAGAAAACAACCAAATACAAATTCTTTGGGACTTCTGGCTTCAAACAGGCATATACATCAGACAACAGAAGAGCACACTACTTTTGTCATAATTTAGCTTAGAATTCTACTTCTAATTATACTTTTTGAAATCCTCCATCTTCAACCCAGTATTTATTAAATTGGGAAAAACTTGTATCCCCTCTCCTGTTTAAAATGTTTTGTACCTTCTCTGTACAAATTTTGAACATTTGTCTATGAGAATGTCTCGCCAAAAAGCATAATTTTGTATATGCGTTTGTTGATTAGTAATCAAAGCAGGGGAGCCGCAAATTTGGGATAGGATGAGCGCCCTTTGGTTGCATAAGCACACCTTCCCCCACCTTCCAAAAAATTTACTAGCCTTTATACATCAATTCTCAGCATCAGTTGCACACATTAGAGGATGGCTAATGTTACAAGAAGTCCTTGCAAGACGTCTCATAAAGAACAAACTTTTATTTTCTACTTTTTTCTTGTCCATTTTATTGGCCAATCATATTCGAATGAAGCACGCGACCACCCTCACTTCTCACTCATCGACAGAAACGGCGTCCAATCGATATCTTTTCCACTTGATAGCTATCGATTTGTGATTTCTAGAACAGGAGTTCTTGTCTACTTCCGTGAGAACTTCCGAGAAGATGGAAGTTCCGAAAGTTTTTTCGTTGTTCGTGGCCGAAAGACGTTTTGAGTCATCGACGGATAAGAGAAAGTGACAGTGATACCACTTGGTTCGTTTTATTCGATGCCGAAAAAGAAAATTAATTTAAACAATTCGATTTTTATCAGATTCAGAATCGATATGAAATCGATGACTCACCTGAGATTTTTCTATAGTAGAATTATGTCTGTCGCACATGGGGCTGATGTCCATACCTTGGCTTCTTTCTTTGTCGCCTTGCTGAAAAAACTCCTCCATGATCAGGGAAACCCATTTTTGATAGATTTCCAGAGGTTTTGTGGGATTGCTCAGATCTGCGCAATGCACCATGTTTTGTAATACCTATAAAAAGTTACGCAACATAAATTAAATAATCAATTTCAGTATGGAATGGGTAGTGATTCCTGAATTTAAAAATCTTGTGCATCTCATGAAATATACAACTTAAAATGAACAATCCATAATTAATGAATAATGTGACAACGAAGTTTTTGATGTACAAATTAGTTGAAAATATTTCTCTCTGAAAAGGAGATAAACCATTCGTAAACGGATATTTTATCCTGTGCATATATCGCACCTCCCCGCTTCAGAAGTGACACAAGTCAAAATCTGTCAGTTTGCGTTTTGAGTAAATTTTAAATTACATAAAATTTAACGAAGTATTCTGAAACGATCTGGGCTCTAATGTTTCCCACGAAAACTACTGGAAGGTTAGGGGTGTTGTTTCTTCTGAAGACAAATAGGACTCTACATGTCTTAATGGCGTTTATAGCTGAAATTTGAAAATTTTTGAGTTGTGTCACTTCTGGAGTGAAGGTGCCATGTCTCCTGGTATTTTTTCTTAAGGTTAGGCTTTTGAATAAGTAAATTGGGCCCTTGGACTGAAAAATGTTGAAGATCCAGATGTATGGGTAAAGGGCCGGTCCTAAGAGATGTGGGGCCCAATTTGGGTCACTTCTGTGGGACTCAGGTATATGTTACATATATATACAAGCATAGAGGGTTAAATATAGCGTACACTAGGGGGAGGGGGAAAAAATGGTGGAAGAAATACGATTTTGCTTTTGTTCGAAAAAACTGGAGGGGCATGTGTCCTCTTGTTCCCGCCAGATTACGCCTATATATATATACAAGCCTAGAATCTGAAGACTATATGAATTGGTCCACGTAAACTGAAGAAAAGGTTTATTTCCTTGGTGAGTTAAACGATAAGTTGTCGCCGGAGATAGAACTACCAATTTTGGTTTTGCTGGTATTGATTCACAGAAACTTCCCATTCTTTGGATAAGGAAAAAAAAAGGCAAATCTCTCCTGAAGAATTTTGTTTCTTTTGTCTCACATCTATTTATTCGCTTTTCGTTCGTTTACGTTTTTTAGTTTAGTTGAGTGCAATTTGTTTACTTTATAAAATGGCGAAGTAGTTATTTTAGTGGTTTTACTTCGCGTATTTTTTTAATTCTCTTCCCCCCACACACACATGGACGCCCATATGAATACTTCTAGGGCCGGGTTGAGAAAAATTATTACCTCCTTCTCAAGACTGTCAAACATTTTAGTGAATGTACAAGATATTAAAATGCTACAAAAATAATTGATACTGCTTGACAATTAGTAATGAGCTAAAAAGTATCTTACTTTAAAATGTGACTGTAAAACTTTGGAAAGTAAATACATAGCCGAATCGGGCAAATCAAATTTTTGAATGGCTAGGGTGGGTTGGGAGGTTCGAGTCCCCTCTGTCTCCCCCCCCCACATGGGCGCCCATTCATACACAGAATATACTGCGTCGCTAAAGAGAATGTCGGAATGTGAATTGAAACATGTAAGTACTCAGAAGGGAACAATCGGTTAAGATTTTCAAAAATTTTCACAATTTTGTGCACAATATAACCTTTTAATGTAATTAGATATACATGCAGCTCTGATCATTTCAAAATGATCAGGGTTGACGACGCTGCATGCGGAAAAGACGTTAAAGAAGTAATGAAGAGCTAAATCATTAGTCTACATCAAGGGCAGAAAATTTCAAAGGAGGTTACTGAGATCATTTTCAAAGGATTACGAACAGTACAGAGCATTATAAGTAAATCTTGGAGAGATGGCGGCAAACCATTAACTACACGGAAAATGTGGGGTCGGGAAACGATCTTCAATGACTGTGACTGAAGATATCATTAAAACGTTTCGAAATCAAATAGCTTAAATTCGACCATAAGACTCACAGCAATGCTTAACGGCGAAAGCAAGACCATTTCCACTTGCATGATAAGAAGAGAACTCAAAGAGTTGGGATTAAGCAGCTGTATTGCAAAGAAGAAACCACTTCTTGATGTGAATAATATGGGGAAAATACTCTAATTTACCACAGAACATAAAGCTTGGACTAGCAAACAATGGCGTAAGATCATGTGGTCTGATGAGTACAGATTTCCTCACTTCCAATGCTGGATTAGAAGGTAACCCCCCAAAATCACTGGACTCTCATACCCACTATAGAATCTCTAGGTGGAAGTGATACGACCTGGAGTTGATTTTGTTCTTCGGGTTTAGACTCAGCAACACTAGGCAGCAAGAAAATGAAGTCAGCTGAGTATCTGGAAGTACCGAATGACCATGTTATTCTATTAACGGATATTTTCTTCCCAGAAGGCAACAGCCTATTTCAGGACGCCTATCCGGGTTCGTCAAGCTCAGATTGCAAAAACTTGGTTCGAGAAACACAAGGCGCCATTCATATATATTTAAATTCGCCACCACAAATTTCTATAATGGAGTTTTTGCCGTAATACAGTATTTAATTCAATAGGAAATTAATACATAATTAATTAAATATTAGGATATTAATACATAATTAAATTTAACTCCATTGAATATACATGGAACATGCTAGATAAGAATCTAAGGAGGAATTCGACTTTTCATTTATTAACCAAGGACCCTGACAAAATGTAAATTGGGCCAAAAATTAGTTTGAGGTATTGCATAAATTCTCAGACACAATGCCACGACGAATGCACGCTGTAATTCGTACTAAAGATAGTCCAACAAAATATTAAAATTAGAGAATTTTTTTTACCCAAAAATATATTTTCTATGTATGTGTGTGTATGTGTCGATTTTTATTTACTTTTGATAATAAATGCATAGCCACATGTGTACCCCCCATAATTACATGCAGGGGGTGGGGGGTTCATTTAGGAAAAATCCCAACTGAACAAGGTTGTCGGATTATAATTTCTTGTGGATTCCGTCCCTTTTCCCCCCTTTTTTCATAAGCCAGGGAGGAGGAGCAAGTGGATTCCCTTGCACCCCCTCGGGGCACTCATGCATAGGCAGTAGATCAGAGATTTCCAAATTCTTTTATATCCCACATTCCTAAGAACTACTTTATTGGTGTGGTCGCATCCCCACCCCTACAAAAGCAATATTACATTTGGAAACGAAGAACTATATTTTATAATTTTTGAACCACGTCCTATTGCTGGGGAACAAATTGAACTTAAGAGATCATCTTTTAACTCTGTGCAAAAGTACGAATATAAATTGAGGAATAAGATACTAATTTATTGCATTATCATATTATTTAGACTGTAAGAATTTGTTATACACTACCTGAATTCTTTCTGTGTAATTGTCAAGCATTATAACCCCGGATCCAGCAACTTTTTTAGTTTCCACCATGGTCTTAAGATCAGCTAGAAGATTCATATGTTTCGACATGTCCGTTGCCAGAACCTGCAAGAGACATAACATGTGGTCAGTTGCACATTTCATGACGAGCACAAGTGTACAAGTTCACTTTTATACTAAAAAAAAAAAGTAAAATGGTTAATTAAATTATAAATAAATAAGCGTTGAAAACGTTGTTATTTTTCTCTCCAAACTTCGCTGAATCAGCACCAAATTTTTCTTAATGGGCGAAATTTGATGAAAGATGACATCATCCCCTGACTACGTCATCAATACGACGTCATCAATAAAAAATTTACGCGCAATTTTTATACTGTGAAGCCCAGTAAAAACGTTTTCAGTGTTGAGATGGAAAGCTTACTATATCTATTGACATTTTCCTCAAATTCTGCATTTGCTTCTTATTTAGATTGGCGAAAATATTGCAGCTCTGTTCTTGCAATAACTTGAAGGATACGGCTAGTGAATGGTTTTCCAGAACAGACTCGTCATTGTACATCAAGGCTAATTCCGAACCTGTGGAGAAAAGGCAATTTTTAATGGATAATAGTTTAACTTATAATTAATAATTGCGCGACAATTTGTCACAATGGCGACTAATTGGTAGAAAAAAAAAGTCAGAAATCGGCTAAAATAAAAAACTTCGTATTTAAAATAGAAACAAATTGAGTTATTAAAACAATAGAAAAGATAAAACGCAAAATAAGCAGGGCAACACAAAAAATATGTAATCTAAAAACTAAATAAAAAAAAAGTCAGCTAAGCTGACATCAAAAGTAGAGACGTAGGCAACCCTATTATCGAGACTTTGGGGTAATTAATTATGTATGCCTTTGTAATTAATCATCCATACCTTTGTAATTAATCATCTATTCTTTGTAATTAATTATCTACGCTTTTATAATTAACTATCCACGTTATTGAGACAGATCAAAATTTATTGAATATTCATTTTTTAATAAATTTTATCCTAATAATATGAATGTTCTCGTGATCAATGAATTCTCAAACCGAAAGGAAAAATTGCATCAATGCTATTGATGTATTGCATGTATTTAAATTAATTAAATAATCTATTTTTCCTCTCATTAATAAATTCTGCCTTAATAATAAGAACTTTTCCTTATCATTTTCATCATTTATCATCATCCTTATTATTATATTAATCAGTAAAATCTCAAGGAAAAAAAACACTTTAGCAATAAATTAGTTTCCAAATTTTACAATCTTACCCCTTGAATTCTTTCGTATTGAATACACATCTTCTGAAATAAAGTAGATGTGAGGGGGCGGGGCAGCAAATATAGTCTCACCGAAACACGGGAAGCGAAATACGCATCCGACGTGTTGTTGTGGTGAATTGGTCACAAGGGAATTACAATTGATATATATATATATATATGAAAGATATTTGTGAATTAACCCTTTCAAGAGCCTATCTGAGCCCATCACATCCGCCAGTAATGAGCCCATATGATCACAAAGAAGTCCACTTATAACGGTGTTGATTGGTTTTACTGCATATGTTTTACAATGTTTTCGAAGCGGAGCTTAGAAGCTGAAAGTAATAAATTTAATATAACTCTTGCAAACATATTTAACGAAAGAACCATTAAGAGGTCACTCCATAGTGATACCTTCCTCTATGTAGTTTCTAATTTTAAAAATGAAATTCCATCGTTTTATTCACAATATGTTCACTTACCGTGTACTAACTCATTTGTGTTTGTGTGTGTATGCTAACACACATGCACACACATATACATCCATATAACGAAATAGACGGTTCCATGAAAATAATTTGTTAAGTGGAAACGATATTAATGAACCAGGGCAATGTAATATAAAATATGATACCACAATTAAAATCCCGTTTTTCAGTAAACGACTGTTTCTCATAAATAACATTCAACCATTTAAAAATAGATGTTTTCAAGTGTGCGTATTGTATTCCCACGGTATTAGGGAAGGTGATATCGCTGACGTGACTACTCGATTTTCTGTTTTAGTCGTTAAAAATTTCGTTATATAGAAATTTATTTCGTTATATAGAAACACTTTCATATGTAATGACCATGGGGATTTGCCAAAACTTCACTATATAGAGAATTTCGCTATACGGAAGTACGTTATATGGAGGTTCTATTGTAAATTAATAATAAGGAAAATATGAAATAACATAAAAATAAATTTATATATATGCATACTTATATATTAAAGGAATTAAAAAATTAAATAAATTAAATGAAAAGAAATATAAGCAATTAATAAAATTAAATAAATTAAATGAAAAGAAGCATAAGCAATTAATAAAATTAAATAAATTAAATGAAAAGAAGCATAAGCAATTCATAAAAGGTGACTGCGCAAAAGCTGCAATTGCATTTTTTATGATGAAAATAGTATTTTTAGAAATGGAAGAAAGTGATGGAAAACTGACGTGTTGAAAGCCTTCTTTGAAAAAGTTCCTACACGTGGTGTCACTTTTTTCATTTTCCATTTATTATGCTATGTTTGTCGAATTCTCTCCATTTCTTAAATTGTTGGTTTTTAATCACTTAACGGTAATTTTGTGTTTCTCATGAAGTTGTTAAACTTATTGGCAGTGAAAAGTTTTACTAATTTATTGTTATTCTGTTTTTATTTTTTATTTTTAATGTTTTTACTGTGTTTCTGCTATCTCTATTTCTGTCAATTTCCTGTCATTTCAATTTTACATAACTTTCTTACATTTTTAAAAATACTATAGGTTATATATAACACTTAATACTTACTCGAATTGATGAGATATTGATTTGTAACCCCAGGATGGTCGACGTCGTGTATAGCTGCTGAGAACAAGATGGTGAGTATTTCCAAATCCGAAAAGACAGACTGAAAACGAAAATTTTAGATGCTTTAGAAAAAAATAAAAAAAATAAAAAACGCACTCCTCAAGGTTAATCAAGAACCGAAGTTTCCACAATTTTCCAACAATAAATACATAAGATTATAGATAGCGTGGGGAAAATGGGGAAAAGGTGTGTTTTATGCTTCTTTTATTATGAACACACACGACATATTAGAATAGTTAAATCAGCACGCACGCACACACACACACACACACACGTTCGAAATGGACAGAGTATCACATTGGAATTATATTACAGTTGATGTTGTTAACATTTATTGAAATATACGAGTGTTATTATTATTATTAACGTTTCAGTTTGAAAGTTTTCTAGAAAAAAAGTTTATTCAGATCATAATAATATTAGTGCATTCCATTTTGGAAATCTGCATTTATTTAGCTATAACAAAATTAAAGTAATATTTTAGAGAAAAACTTCAGGGATATTTTCTGTACGTAATTTCTATTATTATCTGTACGTAAAGAATGGGGTTCTCTATTTGCTGAAATCATCGTATCGTGTAAAAAAAAAGGTGGGGAGGGGCTTAACGTATATTAAGGCTATTGTTTCTGGATATTAGCAGGGCAGTGAACAAGTAAAAAAAAAAAAAAAGGGTAGCAAATAAGATACGAAAACTGGTTTAGGATGGATAACCAATAGTTTCAGCTGTATGAAGGACCCATTATTGACCAAGGAAACGTTTTTAGATAGGTGGTTGCAAGACAAATTGACTGAAACATGCAATGACGTAACCTTCACTCATTTTCAAGAACTCCATATTTCTCGCAAACAGTTACTTAAAGAGTCGATTGACACCCAGTTCTAAAAAACAATACCCTCCACTCCCTCAAAAAAGATTCTAACTTTTCATTCTTTTTCTTATTTTTTCTTCACTTTTCTGACTATACAGATAATTAGCTGAACTTTAATTAAGCTGTAGTCTTATGCACATTTTTCTTTAAATTTGCTTAGAAATGCAGAATAGTCGGATCCGTTTATGATGAGTCTGAAGGCACCGGCACTTCTGCTCGTTATATCATAGTATTCGCTAATAATAAATATAATAATAAAATTCATTAATAATAAAGAAAAAAAGCGAAAGGGAACGTAACATCATTTACGTATACGATACATTATATATGTATTATTATACGCGTGCTATGATCAGGGCTTAATTTCTAACAAAAAAAAAGTGCAGGAGCCCTAATATTATGATAAATCGATTAAAAAATCGAATGGCTGCAAAAGAATCGATAAATCATATCAATTGTTTATGTCCATTTTTCTGGACAACAAAATGCTTGACCTTAATCTCAAATTTATTACTTTTTCATGACAGCGTCTATTTAGGGGTTCTGGCTAATATTTAAATAATCGCCAAAAATGAAAAAGTACCGGAGACGAGCTCTGGTATAATGCTGCAACATAATTTAAGCCTTGATTATGATGTATATGATATATATTACATATTCTTAAATACCTGAAGACCATTTTCATATTTTTCCACTTCACATTTCTATTATACTGTATAAGTGTTGTGGGGTTGGCGAGAAGATTCTCATTTCTATCATTGTCTGATTCTTGATTATTTTCAGCTCATATCTCAGTGAGAATATATTCAGGAATGGGAATATCGGACGCCGTAACTTCAGAAAAAAAAGGACACAAATTTTTAGACTCGATCTATGTAAATTCAGAAGGAAAAACTGTAAGAGTGTTGTTTGCTATAACGGGTTTACTTTTGTGATAAAGGATTTTTTCCATCTACTTTGAATGCAACCCAACAAAAGTTTTATTTTCTTTATTGATAACCGGGCTTTGGTTATAACAGACCTCGCTCTAATAGGTTACACTGTATTACATAAAATCGAGTTAATTTCCTTTGCAACATTATTACCACCATTGCTATTACCATCACCATTATCTCTACAATCATTACCATCTTCAGCACTACAAAATGAGTATTTGTGGCCAATACTTCCAAGATGATTTAATAATGATTCCATTCAGAAACAAATATACATTATTTAAGGATAATGATGGTTTTAGTGATGGAGCTAGTGTACAATTATGATGATTATGTCAAAGGCAAGAGCTTTGAATAATAATCTAAACATCAAGCATATGATACATAATCGCTGAAGATTATGAGTATCACTGCCATAATCTTTAAGCATTATGTATCCTTTGCCAGGTATTTTGGAATTTTATTCAAAACTCTTTTTACACATTAAAATATTCATTACCATCATCCTTAACTGCAGATTCACTGTTGGCTGAATATCCCTTACAGAGATGTTCAAAATCATTTACTGACCGAAACAGTGAATGATTCTGCGCATCTCAAATATCTTGAAACTGTTTGATGGGGTAGGGGTGATCACGAAAGCAACTTGGCGATATTGGCTAAATGAATTGGCGAGTTGTTTGGCCTCCTATTCATTTTTCATCGTCCTCTCCATATTTGAAATACAGTAAAATCCGCTCACAACGATAGTCTAGGGACCGAGAAAAATATCGTTGTAGACAAAATTGAGCCTGACAACATCCTATATCTGTCGGAATCGCAGAAAATATCGTCATAGACAGATTTTACTGAATAAAAATGTGTTTCATAGATAAAAAACTGCAATGCCAATCAGTGGCGTATATTCCAGGGGCTCTATGTAATCTCCGGTGGATCAACTTGTTTTTTGCTTTTTAACGATTTTTCGAAGAAAATGTTTTTCTTAGAAAAATGTAGTGTTTTAGAAGAAATTCAAAAAAATTTAGAAAAATATAAAGGGTTTGGTATACATAAGAAACAAATATTCGAAAACAGTTTCCATCGGAAACAGAGAAACTGACCTTTTTTGCCACCCTATGTTCGGTATCAACAGCCAATACATGGATATAATGATTCATATAAACATAATGATACATATAATATAAACATAATATATAGATATAATAAAACATAATGTAGTACATATAAACCTCATATAATAATGATACATATAATATAAACATAATGATACATATAATATAAACATAATGATACATATAATATAAACATAATGATACATATAATATAAACATAATATTACATATAATATAAACATAATGATACATATAATATAAACATAATGATACATATAATATAAACATAATGATACATATAATATAAACATAATGATACATATAATACTAAACATAATGATACATATAATATAAACATAATATATAGATATATTCTATAATTTCAGGCGATGGGATAGCATGTACAGTGTTAAATCCGTCCCAGACCTTTTGGCGACAGGGATGTAGTGTTTAAATTTATTTTATAGTGCAACCCATGGAAATTCGAAGCCGTTGTCCTCGCTTATTTTGCCAGAAAGTTATATTGTAAAAGATAGTTGGGCAGGGTCAATAGATTTCTCTAAGTCGTAATAAGAAATACGTTCTGAAAGTTTTACTTGCCAAGAAAGTTTTTAAAATTAGTTCAGGAGATATCACATTGTGCAATAATTTAAAAATATATACAGAGGGTGTTTACACACATTTATAACGACTTTGGCAGTGTAAATAAAATACATACAATAACAAAAAATATTTTCTAATGTATTCTATCTGATAGCCCTGTCTTTGAATTATCATATTACATCTAGATTTCTACGGTAGTATGGCTTTTTGTAAAGTTACAAGCGGAATTTTTCGCATTCCTCCTCCACAGTTTTTTACAGTCCATCCGAAGTAGTGGGTCGGAGTTTGGACAGAGCTTGTTTTAAAAGTCCAAATGCGGTAATCCACCGGCGATACACCTGAAGACTTGGTAGGAGTATGGAAAATTGGTATTGACTTGATTCCAATTTCTTGTCTCATTTTTTCTAGAAATGCGGTTGTACTTTTGGAGGTGTGGCTGCTCGCTTTGTCCCGATGGAGTTCCACAATTTGAAAGTAAATAGGATACAGTTTTGGAATAGCTTCTTTAGAAATAGGAGTCAGAACATTATTTTGATAATATGTAGAGTTGAGTTTTGGATTTTTTCAACTTTTCTTATTTTTAATTTTCCGTTATAAGAGATGCCAGCGCTAACCATAAATCCTTTGCTGAAAATTTCTTTGCTCTCTTTAAAAGAAACTATTAAGTCTCTCGGGCCTCTTTTTCCATAATATATCGACCTTTGTTTATTACAATCATTTAAATAAATCCATACTTCGTCAATTGTAACACTTTTTCAAACTATTTCTTGCTAAATGACTTTCATATAGCAATCTGCATCTGACCTTCCACTCAGCAACATGCCGAGGTAGCAGACGATAAACTGCACTTTTTTTGCTTTGATTAAATTCAAATCTTTATTAATTTATTTATTTATAGTTGATGCTGATGTGTGCACAGCTTTTGTAACTGTTCTTTGAGGTTTTGGATTTCTTGTAAAACCATAGACTGCACTTTAGAAATATTAGAAGAAGTGCCAACATTTTTTTTTATATATATTTTTTCTCTCTCGACATTAAAGCCTGACGTTTTTTTCCCTTTTCATTAATAATATCGCTTATTTTATATTTTGAAACATGAAAACCATGCTTCTTGCATCGCTTTTTAATTATTGAATATAAATATTTCTCTTCGGAAAGGGTAAATATATAGCCTTCAAACCACAGCTTCCTTTCTTATGCCATTTCACAGCGCAAACTAAATTTTTAGTCGCAAACGATTTTTCACTTTTCAGGTAATAGCGAGTTGCTACATTTATTTTACTAGCCGTCTTTATTTTTTTTTAATTTAAAATCAAAGTCTTTATAAATATGTGTAAACACCCTCTGTATATTTTGTAGCAATTAAATAACTTGATAACTTTTGTTATATAACAAGTCTGATTACACAAGACATTAAAGTATAACAATGTTATTATTTGAAATAAAATAATATTGAATTTGAATAAACCATGGTCAAATAATATAATCAGTATAGAAACTTATAGTTTTAGTTGCTTTTGGTATATTTTAATAAGGGTAGATTACTTTTTTTATATTAGAATTTCTTGTTGGGAAATTACAGTAATCATTACTTCTCATTTACTTAAATCGCTGGAATATTGGCTTTCGTCTTCGGTATAATTATTACTTATGAACATTAATTATGAACATTAATTATTATTTATGAACATTATTACTTAAGAACATTATCATGTAGGATATATATGAACGGCTGTTATCAGTGTAAGACCGAAGACACGTACCTGCAAATGTAGAATTGTCTTTCCGAATTTAGGGCACCTAGTAATTCTAAACTCGCGTAGAATAGAAATAATTGGATAATAATAATAATAATAATATGGACAGTAATAATTGGATGATAATAATAATATGCACAGTAGGGTGGATTGAAAAAATTAAAGTTTAATATTTCAAACCCAATAGTGTTCAAAAGTTGCCTCTAGTGTTAGTTAGGATTCCTATATATTTTTTTTAATTTTGGGAAAAACATTTTTGCCTCCCCAACGACGTTGAAACTTGCAAAAATTGTGAAATTGTCAATAAACCATACAATTTATTTTCAGAAATAAAAATTGTGATGATTAGATCTAATAACGTGCGAAAGCAACCTGATGTATTATTTATTAATGTTCTGAAATATCTTTGGATTCTGATAATTTCATCTGCCTCCACAACGTCGTCGAATTAGAAAAAAAAATGGTGCGGTATAAATTTCTGCTTATAGTGCGCGAAAAAAGTATAAGGACAAGCGAAAACCCGCCAAATCTAGAAATCTTTTAGACGGAAACGTATGCAAATTTCTTAGGGAAAAACATGATAAAATTAAGTTATTTTTCATGTAAATTAGTTAAACTTTCCAAAAATAGATAGGTATAAATTTATTTTGTGAATTTTAAACCCATATGATCTTGGGAAAAAGTATAAGGACAGTTGATTTTTCATCTAAAATTATAGTAAAGTTTGCATATTTGAAAGCATAAAAAGACCATTTCAAATATAAAGACTGGGTTTCTAAACAAAATTCACACTTGCCTCATTTCTGCACGATTTTTGTACGATACCAAAAGGAACTCACCTTTCTGACCTTGAAAAAGGGATAATTCTTGCTTTTGAAGAATCTGGATTGAGTGGCTATGAAATTTCAAAAAAATTAAAAGATCTAAAAGTGTAGTTTATAATTTTCTAAAAGAATTTGAAATGTATGGAATGAATAAACTAACAGGAAGACCAGAAATTCTAATGCATCGACAGAAAAGAATAGTTGTAAGAAAAGCTTGCGAGAAAAAAGAAACTACAAATGAAGTTCGAAGAAATTTGGACTTACCATGTTCCACACGAACAGTTCAAAATGTTTTGAATAAACATCCGAATATTTGGTATGGAAAGTTAATGTTACGTTCGCCTTGTACAAAGCAACGTAAGGAAAGAAGACTGGGCTTTGCAAAAAAATGCATTTCTCTCGGTTTAAAATGGAATGATGTAACCTTTTCGGACGAAAAAAAAATTCAACCTCGATGGGCCAGATAGTTTTCGTTATTTTTGGTATAATCTGTGTAAAACCAAAGAAGTTTTTTCCAAACGTCAATACGGTGGGGACATAGTAATGATTTGGGGCGCTTTTGCAGCAAACGGAACCACTCCAATAGTTTTTATCAACTACAAAATGAACTCTGACAAATATGTTGATATGTTAGGTGAAAATTTGTTACCTGAGGCCCCACTAATGACTTCAGGTGACTATTTTTTCCAACAGGATAATGCTTCCATGCACGTTTCTAAGAGTGCAAAACTCTTGTTTGAAGCCAATTCAGTAAATTTACTTGATTGGCTGGCGAGGAGTCAAGGTCTGAATCCTGTAGAAAATTTATTTGGCCTTCTAGCCTGAGAAGTTTATAGAAATGGCACACAATATCAGTGTAAACCGGATCTTGTGTTAGCCATTAAATAAGCTTGGAATAACATTACCATAGACACTTTAAAAGAATTTTCAGCATCGATGACTTCCCAGCTTATTCAAGTAATTGAAAACAAAGATTGTTTTCTTGATTATTAAGAGAAATCATATGTAATTTAGAATATGTCCTTATACTTTTTCTATATTTCTTTCGTGATAATTTTTATGAGGTCAACTTTTGTAAGTTTCATATTTGTTGTTTTATGTTTTGTAGATGTTATTGTAAAATGTGATATTATAGCTCATAAATATCAAAAAGTTCATTTTGATAAAATGAAAATAAATTATATTTTCATTTAATTATATGTTGTCCTTATACTTTTTCGCGCACTGTATGTGCACGGACGCCGCTAGTGGCGTCCGTGTGATTTTGTGATTGAATTTTGTGTGTGAATTTGTGATTGAATTCGTGGCAATTAATGCTTCCATCGCGGTGCATTGCCATGAATTCAGCCACAAATTCCTCTTCAACGATGCTAGCATCATCTTTAAACTTCGCTCACCTTTGGAATTGGACTGCGCAGAAGCCTATTTTATTCACAAGTTCAGGAATTCCCTAGTCAACGATCTTGGACCCACCCCTGGCTTCAGTGGTGCTTGGAACTCTCTTCTCCAGCCTACACCGTCTCCGTTTTCTTCATCAGACTCTCCTCGCATTTTTGATTCGCCTCCGCAATTATACTGCCTCTTCTTTTACCATAAAGAAAAGTTGGCCTCCACGCTTCTCATAAGAAAAAAGTTGGCCTTCACACAGTTCTCTTTAACACTTTACGATTAATCGTTTCTATATTTGTTAATTTTTGTGGCAACTTAACAAGCCCGAAATCGGCAACACGCCCTTGCTGCTATTCGACATTTTACAATGCTAGAAGAAGGACGACCATTAATCGTCCGAAACTATCGTCGATTTTATAATGTTTTAATTGTATTGTGCTAAAACCTTTTACTATCTGTGCACAATGATTGTCATTTCTTCGTCTATACTAACTGGGAATCTCTCGAGCTTGGGGCCCCCTTGAGATTCGGGGGCTCCTGGCGGCCGCCAGCCGCTTAATTCGCCACTGAGCACACCATGCAAAATATATGAAGCTTATGAAACCATTTAAAGGCAAATGAAACAATAAAACATACAACGCCAAGATTCAGAGCAAGAAGGAAGGGCCACACTTTTGGATGTTGCAGCATGTAAATGTGATTTCTCTTTTAGTTTATACATTATTTGCACTAAATCTGTATTTCGCGTATCCGTATTATCAAATTATTAAACTTAGTAATTACATTACTAAAATTAGTAATTAAGTCATTAGAGTTAAAATATGGTTAATTACATATTAACATATAAAATTATTCTAACTATAACCGAAGTCTATTGTGAAATTTCCTACTTGCATGCCAATACCATCAAAAAACGCAAAAATATGGAACATTCCAGGTTGTTGAGGAGGAGGAAGAAGATATTAACTGAATTCGACCAAATTTTACCACAATACTATGCAGTGTATAAGACAACTTTTCCGCGGTATTGGATTTTAAAATAAAAAAAATAAAAAAAATTCACTTGTTTCACTCCACCCTAATGTACACATATATATGTGCATACATATTGTGATTTTTTTGCTGGGTGGGGGTGGGGGGATGGTGAGTAATCAATCATCCCAGCCGAACACTGTTTATTGTATAATCAACTTACCGTTAACTTTAAAAATGCCATGTTTTAAAATTTTGAAAAATAATTCTCTACTATCAAGCAGCGGTTGATCTAGAGATGAAATTGGGGAAGGGGGAATGTAAAATACAGTAGCCTTCACTTATAACCAGCGTGCATTTAGTGTGTTTCCGGATATAGCGAGGAAAATATGAATTTTATTTGGTGCAATGATTAAATACAGTTTAACCGATAATGATTAAACACAGTTTAACCGATAGTGATTAAATAAAGTTTAACCGATAATGATTAAATAAAGTTTAACCGAAAATGATTAAATACACTTTAACCGAAAATGATTAAATACACTTTAACCGAAAATGATTAAATACAGTTTAACCTATAATGATTAAACACAGTTTAAAGGATAATGATTAAACACAGTTTAACCGATAATGATTAAACACAGTTTAACCGATAATTATTAAATACAGTTTAACTGCGTTTAGCGAACAAGTATTTTTGGAACCCGAATTTAACGAGCGAATTTTTTGGAACTCGGATTTAACAAACAAAGTAAAACAATTGCTACATGTTATAAATGTTTAATTTCAACATTTTATTTTTTTGAAAACTGAGATATTGATGGAGTAATATTTCAAAGCATAACGTTGTATTATCAGAGCTAGAAGGCCTGTGTGCAGAATTAAACAATGAAACACATAAAAAATTTTTATATTCTTCCAAGTAAAGGCTTATTAAGTAATTGTCCCGTATGCTTTTGAAAACAATTCGATGTTTTAATTTTTCTTCTTTTTCATTTTTTCTCCTCATTTGCTCAATTTTTTCTTTGTTTGATTTAAAATTAAAATTTTTACGCCATTTTGCCGCCCTAGGCAGTCGCCTACCCGGCCTAATGGTAGAAATGGCCCTAATTTTATGAAAGTCGTAAGTTCCTTATCACTTTTCTAGCTATTTACCCCACATGGAGTCAGGAACTTAACATTGACGTTTTGCTGTTTTAAGCATGGTTGACAAAGTTACCCATGTCATTAAGGGTATTCTATTTATGCAGTGTATTTAATATTCAACCTACGGCCAGTAACACGAAGCCCAAACAACTCGCCAACCTGTCTCGCCAACATAGTAAGCAATATATCGCCAATATCACCACCACCACCACGATGCTTTCGGGACGAAATTAATTTTAAGACTTCTATTTGATATTGGATAAATCGGAAGCTATCAACCTTTCCTCCCCAGGATTTCCTGTTCATCATATCTTAGGATGTTATCCCGCCCCCCGTCTAATTTTTATTTTGAGGGAGGCTAGCAGCATTAGTAATTCTATAATTTGAGCCTACCAATTCGGGTCGGAGATCCCCCTTTTTCCCCCTACGAAACGGCAAAATGTCCCTTTCGTCTGAGGACCTCCAAGATGACTAATAACCGAATGGTGATTTTCTTAAAACAGCGCACACATGAAAGTTTTCACAAACAAAGAAATTATACAGAGAATTAAAATATCTAAACCTTTTTCTTTTTAATTAACTTAAAACACACTTTAAAAAAAAAGAAGAAAAGTGAAAACAGAGAGATAAAAAAAAAATCCCGTTAATTATAGCAGCAGCTGCGACATCTCTTAAGAAGTTTAATTAACTCCAAAATTCGTATTTTAATCTTTTCGTTAACAGCGTATAAGTACTTTTTACGCCATCGATATTTTGTACATATACACACATACATATGAGTATTGGTACATATGAACAACGTTGCATGAACTTTTTGCAAGTTTATAAAAAAATATTATATCACCTAGCTAAAAATAAATTATAATTTTCTATCGGTTATTTAAAAACTTAGAAACTATTTGACATTTTAATAATAGATATAGTTTTTTTTCAACCTATAAATTAATTCAAGTTCAAATTTATTTTCCAGGCATCTAATATATACAAGATATGAAAATTACAATGCATTCATTAATAATAACAGAAGATAATATACAAGATAAATAAGAGATATTAGTAATAATAAACGATAATTTGGTAAATAATAAAATAATAAATATTCATTAAATTTAGTTAAATATCTGTATTTGCCAGATGGTCAAATTAGTTAGATCTAGATAGCTATCCATGAGTGGGGTAATAATATAACCTATATATATACGGAGAAAGGGAGCTTTGTTCCCCGTCCTCGATGGCCTAGCGGTTAAGGCATTCCGGGCTCAACGGAAAGACCCTAGTTCGAATCTATGTTGGTGACTACTCTTTTTTTCTGCTATAATAAAAGGCTCTAGCTTGAGCTAATAAACGTGGGTGTCGGAATTTTCTCGTATAGCTAAATCTAACGGGATTAATTGAATCTTGACTCTTTTCAGCTAGTCAGTCGCAACTCTGACATACACTCTATATATTTAAAAATCGACGCACCAAAAAGTAGTTGTCCGATTGCGATAAAAATTGGTGGATGTGAAGAACATACATAGAAAAAGAAACGATTAAAATTTCAGAACAATTGAATGATTTATTGCAGAGTTTGACCGTTACAAAGGGAGGAAGTCAATAAGGCGTTGGTCCACCTCTGGCCTGGATGCAAGCTGTCACCCGGCGTGGCATAGACTGATAAAGATCCCGGATGGTGTCCTGCGGAATTTCTTGCCAAATTGTCTCCAACTGTCGGGCTAAATCGTCAACATTCCGGGATGGTTGCAATCGCCTTCCCATAGCGTCCCAAATGTGCTCTATGGGAGAGAGATCAGGAGATCTAGCTTGCCAAGGAAGTGTTGGGCAAGCTTGAAGACAATTCATAGCAACACGTGCCGTGTGCGGCCGGGCATTGTCTTGTTGAAACGTAAGTCCAGGGTGTCGCAAAAGGAACGGTAACACAACCGGTCGTAGAATGTCGTCTACGTACCGCTGTGCTGTAAGTGTGCCAGAAATGACCACCAAAGGGGTCCGGCTATCAAAGGAGATGGCACCCCAGACCATAACGCCCTGTTGTGGGCATGTGTGGCGTGCGATAGTAAGGGCAGGATCCCCACGCTGCCCTGGACGTCTCCAGACACGTCTGCGGTTGTCGTCAGGACACAGTTGGAAACGGGACTCGTCACTAAAGACTATACGTCCCCAGTCAGCGCAGTTCCAAGTTGATCGAGCCCGGCACCACTGTAATCGGACTTGACGGTGTAAAGGCGTGAGAGGTAAGCGGCGTAACGGTCGGCGCGAGCGTAAATTCCGCTCTCTCAGTCGTCTGCAGAGGGTCATGTTGGACACATGTGTGCGGTCCACACTTTTGATAGTTGATAACGACGAATCCGGTGCTGTGACAGCTGCTCTGACAATCGCTCTGTCTTCCCGTTCTGTTGTGGCCCTAGGTCGACCGCTGCCGTCCCGACGCTGACATCTGCCGTTGTTGACCCACTCTTGCCAGCACCGTCCAATCGCCGCATCGCTTCGACCCACATGTCCAGCGATTCTTCGATTCGTCCAACTAGCCTCTTTCAATCCGATAGCACGACCTCTTTTAAACTCTGACATATGCTCGTAATGAGCGCGAATCTTTCGGCGAGGCATTGTTACAGTCGACGTAAGATATCCGCAGTCAAAATGCAACAGAAATTTTGACCACATATTGAGAATCGCTCCTTATATACACCTGCTGAATGCGCAGTTCCGATGCGCTGGAGTTCCCGCTATTCATTCATTGGACACCAAATTTTAATCATTTGCATGTTCGGTCAAATGTCTTTGCAAAATTTAATTACAATCGGACAACTCCTTCTTGGTGCATCGATTTTTTTGTTATAGAGTGTATTTTGGTGAGTTAATTCTTTTCAGAAACTCACTATAACGACTCTCCCCAAATCTTTACTAAAACAAACTACCTATCACCAATAATTTCTTCAGATTTGCGGTGGTGCAGTGGTAACGAGCTCACCTTGCGTTTTGGTAATTCGAATTCCACTACCAACGGTGGAAAAAAAACAACTTACCAACAAAACTGTTCACTAACGTCCTGTAGTTCGTTCCCTAGTCTTGAAGAGGTTCGGATTCCTCGGAAAAACATGTCACGGTTCTGTGGTGCCGTGGTGGTGATGTAGTCGCCAATCATGCAGTGATTTTAAAATTTTTACAACAAGAGAAATATAATTTAAATATAATAAATGAACTTCGGCAATTTTGCGATGAGTCAAGCCGAGTTTTCGACCTTTTCCCTATTACCCATCAAGCCGTTTGAATTGAGTAACGGCGCTCTATTATATATAACTGATGAACAAATATATATATATAATAGTAATAACTTAGGTTCCAGCTTATGTCATCTATTAAGACAGCACTGCCTACGATGTGGAATTATGGCGTTCTACATTAAACTATCTAATTCTAACGAAATTTTTGTGTTTGCAGTTACATATTTTCTTAATTATTCCAGTCCAGTGGTTCCCAATTTTTTTCAAGCTGCGACCCACTTTCATAGTAGCCAAATAATCCTTCACCCCTCCTCTGTCTGCCGCCGCCACATTTGCATAATAAAAGTATTGAGTAAAGGAAATTTACTAAATATAAAATTATATAATAATTATCTATGTTATATTAATTATATATATCATATTAATTATATATAATATATTGATCGTGTATATTTAATTAATTACATATAATAAATTAATCATATTATATTAATGCAGATTTTATAGATATAAATTAGCAACCGTTAGTAGAACATTGCAATGTAGCCATGTTGAAATATAAAAGCGTTGGAAACAGTATGACATTCCTTATAAAAATAATTGCAACTAAAAATAGTTTCGGGGAAAACTTTAAGGGTCGCGACCCACCAGGTTAGAAACCGCTGTTCTAGTCTAAAAAGTATCCATATCAATGAATGGCCAACAGGAAACCACATCTCAATTCTCTCCTCCGAAAGCCCCCTCTCCCCTCCCCCACCTAGTAAACGGTATAATTAAAACTGTTCCTCAGTTTCATTGGTTACGTCCATTTTTTAGACTAATACGTCCATTAAATTTGAATAATTCCAATACCCAGTGGCATAGCGTCAGTACAGTACCTGGGCTATTCCCCCCATCCCTTCCTCAATGCTGTTTTTTTTAAATTAAGTTTATTTCCAGTTATAAAAACTAGAAATAGATTTTTTAGATACAGTAAAACCTCTCTATAACAATATTATACGGACCGAGAAAAATTATCGTTGTAGAGGGAGTTATTGTTATAGGGAGGGTTCATTATACAGTAAAACCTCTCTACAACACTATTATACGGACCAAGAAAAATTATCGTTGTAGAGGCATTTATATAGTTATATATAAATTTAAGTTTTAAGTTTTATATATTATTATAGGTTTTGCTGTATATTATTTCTACTATTTAATTACATATAATAATTAAGATACAAAAATATACTAAGCTAAAAATAGGATTCGAATTTTAATACTTCGTCTTTGAATACGTAGTGTGTATAGGAACTCCGTTCTTCTTTTCTTTTGTGGAATTTAAGCATTACATTTTCATAAAAAGTGCTTTTAAAGTACTTTTTCATACTTAAAACAACATTTCTCTCCACTGACAAAACAGCCGAGTTGTTCAAGCGTACTTTTCTTCGTGTGGCTATTAGATAGGCCTTGATCCTTTTTAATGAAGAAAACTTCTTTCTGCAGTTGCAGTTGTTGATGGAAAAGTTAGTAATAGTTCTGCTAATTTGTATATCCCACTAAATACAATATCCAATTTATTTAACTTCATGTAACGAGTAATATCTGTTACTAATTTTTTTCCGCCAAGGGAATAAAACATCCCCAATCCATCTTTGAGTTGAACTCTATCAAAACGTGAATCATAAGTTTCTTTAAGTTCCGACAGTAGATGTCCAGGAAAACGTTCACAAAATTTATCGAAATGGTTTGAATTCAGCAAAGCTACGAATTTAAGATTTTTAGACACTCAAACCTCGCTTTTATTAGAGCTATTATAGTGTCCAGAATTTTATTAAAATCGCTCCGAATATCTACGTGTTTTTAATAAAATTCTGGACACTATAATTTTAGAGCTATTATAGTGTCCAGAATTTTATTAAAAACACGTAGATATTCGGAGCGATAGCTATCACTATTCTGACTTGGTTAATTTTCTTCATCTTCATCATGACTTCTAATTTCTGTCCATGCTTGATCAAAATCTTCATCTCCTTTTTTTAAATCTCGTGGAACTCATTAACTTTCTTCGTACAATAAGAAATATATATGCTTTTATTTTGCAGTATGGCAAACAAAATAGCAGAAGACGCGAATATTTTGTGGAAAATAATAAGAAAAAAAATTTAACGTCGAACTTAGACAGAAAACGAATAAATATAACCCTCCTTACTCAGAATATATATCTGCCAATGACCATCGATTATGTTTTGTCAGAGACTTAAATAACATGTGAAGATATTACCATCTTTCCCCCTCCCCCATCTCAAAGTACGCATTTTATAAAAACACAAGAAAAATGAAATTAGCATCATCTTTATACTCTGAAATTTTTATTTGTGACGTCATTTATAAATAGCTGAGATCATAGGCGTAGAGTTTTTAAAATTACTCGGGGCTTGGGGCGCCAATAAATAATCAGTAATTGCATAATAAGTAATAAAAGGTTAAACACTGGTAAAATAGCAATGAAAAAGATCACTCAAGCTTTCGGACGCATCAGCAGCAGTCCTTCATCAGGAGTAATGACGATGTTATGTTTCTGTCTCTTTTTTATACTTGAAATTTCTGGAAAACCCTTCATCAGAGTAGTCCCGCAGAATGGGAAAACCCAATGAGAACCAATGGGAGGCCTCCAATAGAATCATGGAAGAACCCCAATAGGGACCAATGAGAAACCCACACTGCGGGTTACCTAATTTGGGGATGTCTCATACATTTCAGAGTAAGAGTTGTTTATAAGTTTCTGGAAGTGGTTGTGATGTATTAATGGCTTTCCCGTGTAGTTTGTAAGTTTCCCAAGATTCTAAGAAGAGTCTACTATTCTTGTTTGTGATGTGACGGTGTAGTATTTTTGTTGAGTCCCAGTCGGGTTCGTGTCCGTGTTGTAAAGCGTGTTCTGCCAGACGTGAGGCTATGTCTCCTTTCGCGAGTGCTTGTTTGTGTTCTTTTTTTCTTGTTTTGATCATTCTTTTTGTTTGTCCTATGTAATGTTTGTTGCAGTCTTTGCATGGTATTTGGTATATGGCGCCTGTGAGATCTTCTGGTGGAACTGGGTCTTTAACTTTTGTAAGTTGTTTGCGAAGTGTTGTGACAGGGGAATAGAATGTTTTGATATTTGCCTCTTTAAGGATGCGAGAGATTGTTTCGGAAATGCCGTGAATATATGGAATAGATATGCGGGTGTGAGATGTATTGTTTAAAGATGTACTATTGGGTCTACAGTTTCTGAGAATGAATCGTTTAGGGTATCCATTATTTTTAAGTGCCGTGTGTATGTGTTTTGTTTCTGTGTTTGAAAGTGTTTCATTACTGCAGTGAGAATTCGCTCTAAGACTTAATGTTTTAACAACGGAAGCTTTGTGGCATGTTGGATGATGCGATTTAAAATCGAGATATCTGTCTGTATGTGTGGGTTTACGGTAAACTGAGGTGAAGATTGAGTTATCGTGAGATCTGTGTACAAGAACGTCTAGGAAAGGGAGTTTATTGTTCTGTTCTGTTTCGTATGTGAATTTTATATGTGAGTTTAAGTTATTAAGGTAATGGAAGAAGCTTTGGAGTGTATTAGTTTTAAGTACAACAAACGTGTCGTCGACGTATCTTTTCCAGAATTTAATGTTAAAATTCAGTGAAGATAAAGCAGTTTCCTCAAATGACTCCATAACCAAGTTAGCTACAACACTTGAGACCGGAGATCCCATGGCAGTGCCAAAAACTTGTCTATAGATAGAACCATTTGAGGAGAACACAGCAGAGTCCAGACAAAATTTCAACAATGTGCAGATGTCGTGAGGTGTTAGTGAAGTGCGTTCATGTAGTGTTGTGTCATTTTGGAGGCGTGTAAGTGCGGTGTCGATTGCAAGTGATGTGGGAATGCAAGTGAAGAGAGAAATTACATCGAATGAGACCATAAGGTCGTCGTCGTCAAGTTGTAGGTTATTTAAAGAGGTGCAGAAGGATTGGCTAGTAGAAACAGTGTAGTCGTTATTACCGATTATAGGAGAGAGTAGACGTGCAATATATTTTGATAGGTTATATGTAGGAGAGCTGCAAAAACTAACTATAGTTTTAAGAGGAATATTTTGTTTATGAATTTTAGGTAATCCGTAGAAGGATGGTAAGCGGCCGGAAGTGCATTTTAAAGAGTCGTAGAGATTAAATGTAAGTTTTTTAGATTTATAGAGTTTTAGAAGGAGAGAGTTCATTTTGGATTGAATTGTTTGTGTAGGGTCTTTTGTGATGTGGGTGTATGTATTTGTATCAGATAAGAGTGTAGAGACTTTATGTAAGTAGTCTGGACGATTTAAGACGACTGTAGTACGGCCTTTATCAGCTGCAACACGTTCGTCGGTGTGAGTATTTTGTAGGGCATTTTCTATGGAAGCGAGAATCTGTGGTGTAGGAATTTTAAGTGGAGCAGGTGAGAAATTTAGACTGAGGGATAGTACGAATTGCTGTTGTGGTGTGAGATTTTTATTTGAAAGATTTAGTATCCAGTTTTTTGTAAGAAGTTTTGACTGTTTTGAAATAGAAGGTCTAAGGTTGTTAAGTTTACGTGAATGAGTAAGACGAATATGTTCTTGGATTTTAGATTCTTGTGAGCGAGTAGCGGATTTAACTAGGAGCATGGTAAGAAAATCAAGTTTAGTATTTAGAAGGGAAGTAAGAAAGGATATTTTATTTTGAAGCTGAGCGAGTACGCGGGGACAGAGAGAAATTCTAGTGGAAATAAATTTAAGATTTGTGTTATGTGCGATGCAATGTCCAAGAGATGAATTTACAAGAGATTTAACTTTAAGTGGGAATG
>QLNU02014176.1:90877068-90972828 GCA_006491805.2 Dysdera silvatica
ACAAAATTTCATATTTAATTTGATAGATCTGAAGTAATAAATATAAACTACGCAAATTTTGATCTTTATGCATAAATTAATAATGAAATTCGGGCATTTCGACGGAATTAAATATTTGCTTTGAAAACTGAATTTTTTTAAAAGAAAAGTTAATATATTCTCAAATTTTTTTAATCACTGTATATAGCATATATACTCGATATATTCATATATATATATATAAGAATATATGGTTTTTTAGTTTACACACCTTCAGCTTTAGTTTGTGGTTAAAATTTTTACCACTTGCGTGATAAAAAATCTACCAGATTTCTTTTTCGCGAAGTTCAATTTTACACGAAAAATTTTCGGCATTCAACGATATATTTTTGAATTTGTACCATATGTCTACTTCCGCCCTAGACATCATAATTTGCTACCCACCCCTTTCCCTTCCCCCTTTTCAAATTAAAATCTCTTTTTCTTTGTAAGTGGCATTTTCAGGGATTAAAACCAGGGACAAATCTAGACGGCTGTTTTCTGTTTTGGCGGTCAAAACCAATCCTTTTTTTCCCAGGACACCTTCGGGGGGATGAGGGGGAAATTTGTTTTTCAGCCCATATAAGATGCATACGGTGATCTCTGGAAGCAGATCATCAATAGGAAGTGGGAAAGCAATTATGTTAACTTTTGGGTTAATAAGAAGAAATGGGATACTGATCAGAATAAAAAGTAAAATAGAAATATAAAAAAAAGTTCTTATACGAAAATGTATCAAAAAATTTTCTTGAATTAAAATTTCAATTTTTTTTTTAAATATTGGCCGATTATTGGGGGGCTCGGGCCCCATGGGCCATATAACTCTACGCCTATGGCTAAGATAAAGATTTCTACTCCCAAACATTGCAAATTCGGAAATGTAAACAATAGCGTTGCTGAGTCATTTCGTTTCAAATCACCCAAAATAGAAAAACATCGTTGCCCTCATATCAAAGAATCTTGTAACTTTTTCTATCAGAAAGTATATTATGAAAAATCGTTAAATTATTTTTTTCAGAATTTTTGGGTCAAAATGGAGGTCAGGGGCTTATGTTGAAATTAAGCGCAATTAAAAAACTAAATGACGCCAACCGTCAAGGTGGCTTTTAGGTTTGTAATTACTGTAATTTGTTTATTCATGAATAAATTTTGTTCAGTTTGGTATCATTTGAAACACAAAAGTACAAACTATAAGATAGAATTCTCAAAATGCTGGAAATTTAAATGCAACCTTTACAAACGTGCAATTAAAAATTTTTTGGGTGGCAAAATTTATGCAAATTTTAGGAATTTGTTGCAGCAAGAGATAAAGTCTCACTTCCTTGAATTTTTTACTTTCTTTTGACCGTTACGTTTTTACGTTCTTTTGACCAAAAAAATATATTTTCCGGGGACTGTTATATATATATATATGGACAATAATTTTTTATGAATTATATTAATTTTTGTTCAAAAAAGGAATTTTTGACGGAAATTTAGTTAAAAGTATAAGTTTTTCAAAATTTTCAGTATGTATTGCAGTACGAAAAGTTCAGCTTAGGAAAATTATTTTAATAAGCTATTTATTATAACAATGAATTTCAAATTTTCCTGACTTAAGCCCTTACAGTTCTAATGTTTCTGATTTTTCCAGTAAAAAACAAAACAAAAACACCTTCAGTTGCTTTTCCATGTTTTCCAGATTAGTAGATACTCAGGGCATTCCCTTTTTTCGGATCCCCCTACGTCTATCATTGTTCGTTATGTTCCTTTTCATTTTCTGTGACAACTAACAATCTAATCTTTTAAGGTAATAGTGAATTAATACATAATGCTTAGATTGCCATACCTTAAATAGTTATAAAACAAAGCATTATATTTTTACTTCTAAAAAATATGCAAGTTTGTGTCGTTTAAATCCTAGACAGAATAGGTGGGAAAATAAAACTTGCCAGGATAGGTGAGGTACAAAGAAGCTTTAATCTTTAACGAGTTGAATAACACATAAATTGAACATTATGTATGTAAATATTCATTAAGCATGTGAAAATGTGTATTTCTTTTCAGTGTCATATCTTTTTCTCTTGTCACTGACCACTCACGGTCGAAATTTTAGTTATCGTAATAACACTGGAAGCATTACAACGGTTTATTTACGCAATGGGGTACTATATACCCCACCTGTGCCGTTTAGGGTTAACATCGATATAAAACCATAAATCCGTTCCAGCGTTGGATACGAGACAGACAGACAAAACGACTATAGGGGTGGGGTTTTTAAGAGCTGAAAAAGAGAAGGAATTTCTACAGAACCTAGTTTTAAATGACCATACGCACGTTTTTAAATTTTTAAAAAGTACTGGCTTTTACTACAGTCTTTGATTTTACCATGTTTGGCGCAGTATAGCCCAGATGCTCTTGCGCCATAAAAAAGCCAAACAATCAATCAACCGAACCTAGACCTAGGATATGAAAAGGGCATTGAAATGACATTTCTAACGGGGATTGGGAAAGAAAAAACCTTAGTTCGTCCCTGAATTATTCATTTATTCAGAAAAGTAAATTTTCTAGGAATCATTCTACGCTCGAATCCGAAATGCAACTCTTATATTTAGATCACCTGTTCCAAAATCGGAAGACGCGTACGAATAATTCAAAATGTTTTATTTGTCAGTTGACTGAAAGAAAAGAAAAAAAGATTTAGTCAACTATATTATTTATAGACGGTGAAGTTATTTTTAAATATATTTACATATGGCTATTGGAAATTATGATAAAACAAGGATCAATTTCCTTAAAAGTAGAATCAAATGAGGTGTGATCCTTAAATTTGACACTCATATATAAAAATCCGTATTTCGAAATAAAAATGAATATTAGAATATTCTATGCAAACCGGTTTAGCTCTGCTCATTGAAAGAAACAAAGGGCTGGCCATTGAACAGAATTCCCCGTTTAGGTGAATTTTAACCCTTTGCACTCGGGCGAACCAGCAACTCGAGACGTTTCTCGATGTTCTTGGTGAATTTCTTACCTCTAACTTAAAACGATTACACTGACAAATTAATGTATAAAACTTTTATATTTTAACATTTTATCTATCTTTACAGGTCTAAGAAGATAATTTCTTAAATATTAATCTCTGTACTGTTGCTTAGTGCGATATTTTACAAAACAAATACCAAGATGCATGCTCGGTTTGTCGGGACAAGAATTGCAATAATACGTTGTCTGATGTCGTTTCGGCTCATTTCGTCGAGAGTAAACTTTGCAATCCTTCCTAACTCCTTCTAATCCTTCTGCTACGACTGCCAAGTTCGAACTGATTTCGGAGGGTCGACCGTTGAGAACCAAGTCTGGGTCTCCGGAGACCCGACTACAATCTGATATCTCCAGCGCAACACACAGAAATCACTCCACTATAGAGAAGAAACAATGTAAGAGCTGTTCAAACTCCGCGTCAGAAAGGACCCAGACTTGGCCGGGCGAGGGCTAACGCCGAAAACGCAGTCCGGTCCGCAATCGCGGACTAATTTGAGATAAGAAAATCTTATTTGCATTTGAAGAGATGTCATTCTGCACTTCATAAGATTGTACCCAAAGAGCTTAGGAAGCCATTTAAAAGAAGCTAAACATAAATGGTCATTGCCGCGCGTCGAGTTTCCGCGTCAAACCAAGTGGTGAGAGAGGTTCACCTCTCGAGTTGCGGCATCGAATCATATGGTGAGTGAGAGTCAATCACCTCTCGAGTGCAAAGGGCTAAACCAAATACAACCGCACTCCGTTTTAGCGATATCAGTTGTAGCGACAACTTGACTAGTACGTCAAACTTCTGAAATATTCCAATGGATTACTTTTAAGAAGATTGTAACTGGATTTTTTTTCGAGGACGGGGATAATGAATACCATAGGAAGATCTTAGTTAAAGTTCGTTAATGTTTCGATGTCTTTTTTTTAGTATGTACGGCGTGCGATAAAATTTCGTAATTTTTTTTATATCTTCATTATTTTATTTTATTATATTTTTTTTTCTTATGACTTTTAAGTGGCAATAGTAAAAGGTGGTGTTGTTTTTTAGAAAAAGTTGATTGTTGGTTTTTGTCATGCAATTTTCAATTAATACAATTAAATATCCTAATACTAGTAACAAGATTTGTTGTGTTATGGACCGATATAGCACAACCATTGTTGAATTGCATAAATCCGGGATAGAAACAGGCTGAGATTGTCAGAATGACTGGATACAAAGAATCTAAGACCTATGCTGCAATAAAACGCTTTCAGGAGTTGGGAAGCACGTTGAATTGTCCGCATAGTAGCAGCCCTACCACCGTAACCACAACAGAGAACATCAACAAAGTTCGGTGTAGAATCTATGGCAATCAAAAGAGCTCAATGCGAAAGTTGGCGAAAAAAAATTAAAATAAGCGAGTATACTTTTCGTGTTATCGTTCACAAGAAGTTGGGAATAAGTAGCTATAAAATAGACCGTGAACACTTTTCCAGTGACGCAATGAAAGCAAAGCAGTTGGAAGAAGCACGCTTTATGCTTCAGCTGGTCCCCAGTGATCGTCTCAAAAAATTCTTTTTACGGACGAGAAAATATTTATTATCCAGTGTTGGCATAACCGTCAAAACCATCAGCAACTACTCAAGAAAGGCCAAAAGAAGATAACTGCTGCAAAAGTTATCGCTTGCGATCATTTTTCTGCATCCAACATAGTTTGGGCTGATATCTGGACGATGGAAAAGACGCCATTGGTATTCATCGACTGGAATTTAAAAATTAGTGCCGAAACTTATCAAAAAGTGGTTCTTTGAGACATCTTGAAGGCATCTGAAGGGCGGTGAATCACTTTGGTGGAAACGGTTTTACATTGCAACAAGACTGAGCACCGGTGCATGGTGCGAGAACAACAATTGCAATGTGCCAAGATTTGTTTCCAGAATTGTGGGGAAAAGATGTTTGGCCGCCAAATTCATCGGATTTGAACCTCATGCATATTTCTATTTGGTCGTTCTGGAACAGTATATCTCTAATAAACAGTTCAGGTAGACAAAATTGTCTAAAATGGCGTTGCAGTGAGTATAGGAGGAAATAACTGTTGAACAGTGTGCATCTATCATTGGAAACTTATCGGAACGTTTCCGTATATGTGTCGAACCAAAGAGAGAAAATTTTGAGCATTTCTTGCAATTTTTTGTGCTAAATATCATAACTAGTAGTCCAATAAATATTATTTAAAAATTTACGATATAAATGTTTAATTATGCATAGCAGTTCGACGCTGCAGAAATACATAAAAAAAGTGTATGAACTTTTATCACATCCTGTATATATATGTATATATATACTTAAAAAAATAATAATAGATGCAGCTTAATCAAGAAAACAAGCTGCATTTCGAAGTGGATTCAGTACAGTAGACCATATTCAAGTATTAAGGGAACTAACTGAAAGAACACATGAAAACTCCCATTATGTGTGGCATTCACTGAATAAGAGAAGGCGTTTGAAGCTATTAAAACATCAGCAGTCACCAATACTTGAAGATCAACAGACGTTGAGGATGTGTACATTGACTGTGTGTAAAAATGCAAATGAAAAATTTCGGTTACATAAAGATACGAAGACTATCAAAATTGGTAAAGTTGTGAGGCAGGAAGATAACATTTCTCCAAATTTTACTCCAGTTTTTCAGATGGTTTTTCAGCTGATAAATTGGAATAACAAGGGAATAAAAATAAATGGTCAATATTTAAATCATCTGCGATTTGCTGATGGTATTGTTACTTTTTTCAACAGACCCATCAGAACTCCAAGACTTGGTACAGGAGCTCTCAACTAGAAGTAGAGATGTTGGACTCAAGATGAAACTACACAAAACTAAAATTACGTTCAATAATTTCGTAGAGAAAACAAAAATACAAGTTGACAACATTGACCTAGAAACTGCTGATTTGTATATTTACCTTGGTCAAATGATTTTAATGGAAGGCAACATTATGAAAGAACTGAACAGACATATTAAACTTGGCTGGAGTGCATTTGGAAGAACCAGTTTCAACCTGAAGAGAAAATTACCTTTGTGTCTAAAAAGCAAGGTCTTCAATCAGTGTATATTACCGGTCCTCTCTTATGGATCAGAGACATGGTGTCTAACAATTGCAGCAATACGGAAGTTATAGGCAACTCAAAGGAGCATAGAGAGCTGCATGATTGGAATTACTAGGAGAGATCGAAAAAAGAACACTTGGGTGAGAGAGCAAGAGTAGAGGACATCATTGCTAATGTAAAAAGGTTGAAATTTCGATAAGCTGGGCATATCGCAAGAGGAACTGATCAGCGATGGACAACTGAAATTCTCAATTGGATTCCAAGAGACCATCGAAGAGCTAGAAGACCTAAAAGACCTAGAAATGCAATATAATTTAAATGAAGTGAAATTTTTAAAATTATGTTTAATTTTTATTTTAAATATTAGATGTTTTGTAGATTTTTTAATAACAATACAAATAGAATAGGTGCAAAGCATACTATAATAAAAAAGTTATAAAATAATACAAAATAATTTTAATTGAAAGGAATTTTTTAAATTATACATATATAACGTCCTTAAACTAGATAAAACGTCCTCAAACTAGATGGGTGGATGAAATAAGAAAAGAGGTTGGGGTGACGTGGAAACGAATGGCCCAGGATAGACTTGTGTGGAAAGCATTTGGAGAGACCTTCATCCAGCAGTGGATAGATAATGGTTGAATATGATGATGATATATATATATATATATATATAAGACCTGAGTCAAAATGATAACACCAGTTGCATATTTGTTAATTTTATTTACAAACAAAATGAAGTCAACAATACAAAATAAAGAAAATATATGTAGCCTATGCCTATTATACTTTTACTCACGTATTAAGAACGATTCATGTTGCTATTTGGGTAAGCACAAACTTTAATGAAAGGAAATTTGACAACAAAATCAAAATAATAGCACCAATCACATTTTTCCGATCTATTATTATATATATATATAAGTTTTGGAGTGATTTGAAAATATTTCCAACAAATACTTCTTCCTACAGTTCAACAATGAATTGTGGATAAAATTAGAATATTAAATTATACGTACTTTATCGGTGACAAAAGTTTATATTTATAAAAATAAAAACAGATGTCAAAATGCTAGTACTATAATTCAAAATAATACAACACCAAATACATACATACGATCAATATCCAATAAAGTGTCTCTGCCATGAAATTACTTTAAATACCCTTGTGGGCATAGATGCCGCCAATGCTTGAAGGCATGGCATCAATTTCTTCCCAAGCCTCTTCTATTGATTGTTTCAGTTCAGGAATAGAGTTGTAATGTCTCCCATTTTTATACACATAACGTACCAGTATGCCCCACAAATTCTCCATAGGGTTGAGATTTGGAGAAATCGCATGCCAGTCCATTACACCAACTCCATTCTTCAAAAACCATTCCTACGTAGATTCAGAAACATGGATGAGGGCGTTATCCTGTTGGTACATGGAAGAATGGCCTCCCAATTTCTCTGCAAATTGCAGGAGATGGACTTCCAGTAATACTTAGTAATCTGCAGCATTCATTTAACAATTTGGGAAGGCAAAAATTTGTCTTACCACTTGAGCAAAACTTGCTCATACCATAAGAGATCCTTTTCCCTGCTGCCTTTTAGAGAAAATCACATTAGACTTCCGAATATCATGCCAGTACTTGCTCCAGCCAGCTGGACCATCAAGATTAAATTTTTTTTTCTTCGCTCCAGATGATTTTGTTCTATTCCATTGTTCAGCTCATGTCTTGCCCACTTCAATCTCTTAACTTTGTCGGTGATGTTTCAGAAGTGACATTCTCTTCATTTTATTGTGAACCACCATCCACAGAATTTTACTACCCGCTGAATAGTTGACTGTGATACGTTGATAACTGGATCTGAAGCAATTTTCCTCCTGCTTGCCGTGGAATTACTCATTTTGCGAAGAACGAGTCTTTTTTTTTTCCCATTTGCTAATGCAGATGGGCGACCAGACGATTTCGTTTCACCGTAATTGTCTTTTAATGCAAGGTACTTGCCTATAACTGTGTGGGAGCGAATCAGTCTTATTGATATTTCTCTCATTGAACGTCCATTCTTATGTAATTCAGTTATTTGGCCCTCTTCAAAATCAGCTAATGCTCTTCCACGCCCCATTGCAAAATATCTACACTTTTCTGTGGACGGTTTCTCTTTAAAACTGTTTATAAAACTATAATAAAATGCTATGCATTCTCACTCAGTGCCAGTTAAAAAAGTGTCCAAAACACACACAAAAATTTTCTTCTTTTATAAATTATTGCCACTGACAAAGTATGTATGATTTAATATTCTAATTTTATCCATAATTCATTGTTCAACTGTAGGAAGAAGTATTCGTTAGTAATGTATACAAATGGCCTAAAAAACTTACGTTAATACGTATACTCGAAAAAAAAATGTGACTGGTGCTATCATTTTGACTCAGGATTTTATTGCCAAATTTCCTTTCATTAAAGATTTTGCTTATCCAAATGGCAACATGAATTGTTCTTAATTTGTGAGTAGAAGCGTAATACATACATGTTCTTTATTTTATATTGTTGACTTAAATTTGTTTTGTTTGTAAATAAAATTAGAAATTATGTAACTGGAGCTGTCATTTTGACTTAGACCTTCTATATATTTTAAGAAAAAATAAAATGAAAAATGTTTTCTGGGAGATAATCGTATTTTAAGGGGAGGGAATGAGCCCCTTCTAGTCTCAGTCTGGCTACGGCTCTGATTTGCATATAATTATTATCGGTTATAGCGTCAGAATTTCGGAGGTCCTTTAAATGTCGCTATAACAGAATTCGACTGCATTCGCTGCAACAGAATTCGTCGCATGTGTTATTTTAACCATATGTAAAATAATTACTTCGCTAAAAAATTCAGGCTTTAAAATTCAAGTAAATTGTGGGTTCTATTTCATGGTCGTCCCTTTGATCCTTTTAATATGGAAAACTAAACTGGCTTGCTTAGAACGGTTTCAATCAGCAGGATTCCTCAAGAATAAGGAAATAATTTAACAGACAATATTACTTTTAAAACTTCTTGAATATCAATTTACTGATAACTGGCAAACCGTTGACGAAACTTTAGTTAAAAGAACTGTTAGTTATATTTAGTATATAATTGTTCGATTTAGTTAAAAACTGTAAATCATCGCTATAGAATGAAAAGCAGCACCGTCTGCAAACTTTTATTTCTTCCTTGATCGTTAAATGCTGCCTCCTTTTCAGCTAACTAGTGGCGGAGGGAGGGAGCAATAATGGAATAACCCCCCCCACAGGCGAATTTAACTAAAAGGCGCCAAGTGTCTATATCGCTCTCGCTTTGGAAATTCGCCCACGGGAGTTTCGGAGCTCCATAACTCACAAACGCAATTGCATTTGTGAATGACAGGCTTGTAATTTTTATTTATAGTAAACTTGTGTTTTTTACGAAACTTTGCGTTGGTCCCGAAAAACATCCCATTGTACTAATGTTAATGTTCGTCCTTATTTGCGAATCAAAATTACACACGCTCTTTCTTTTTTTACGAATTTAATTTCTTCACCCTCTTTTCACTGTTTTCCTTCTAATGCCACAAATTTGGAAAGGGGAGGAACAGAATTTCCTCCAACAAATTGTACTTCAGCTCTTCCAAATTGTAAAGAGGGATAAGGAAAATGTATATTTGATTTCATTTTTTTTGGTGTATTTACGAACAACGTCGCATCAAATAAATTTTTTTTGGTGGGGGGGAGGGTTCGGTGGTTTGTGACCCCATTTGAGAAACTGCGATACAGGGCAGAATAAAGCTAGATTTGATGCATATATTTTGAATTTAGAAAGCAAAGTTTTTTGCCTAAGAAGATAGTTTTTTAGTGTACCGAGATTTACAGAAAATTCGCCCAAATTTTGATCGCTATGAGTAAGTTAAAGCTATACAGAATCCTGGTATAACTGCAGCTGTCATTAGTGAAAGGCAGAGAATAGAAGAGCAGGTTATACCCTGTGGATAATGGTGTTTTGTCGAGGGAGAAAAAAGTCTTTACAAAACCACCTTTTTAATTGAATCGGCCATTTTGAAAAGGGGTCAACTCCATAGGAAAACAATGAAACCCTTTTTAAAATGACTGATTCAATTAGAATTGCATTTTTTTTAATGTCATTCATATTTACGAACTCTCGATTTTGCGAACTTCTTTCAGGTATTCCGAGGTGTTTGTGAAAACGCGTCTGCTGTAATAAAACGACAGGGTTGTAATTTTTGGCTTACAGGGTGGCAATATTTGGCAAAGAAACGATTTAAGCTCCAGCGCTTCCCAGAATTAGATAAACAAATGCTGATCAAAAATCGCACCAAAGATTTCGCCAATTTCGAAAATGAAAAAGAAGAAAAATTTGCATTTTCAAATTACATAATTTATGATTACGTCGCAGGTTTCGTATAGAAAATAGCAGAGGCCCTAAAATTATAGGCCGACGCATAAGCCGCCATTTTCTTGTACACTTCCGGTTTCATAACACAACGTTTACCATTGGAAAATTAATAATCCATTTTCTTCTTCTTCTTCGTACAGGATCTGTTGTAAATCTAAAGATTCCATATTTATTATTCCTCGAGTGGTTGGAACAGTTCTCACCGGAACACGTACGCATATCACCTTATTTTATTAAAAATAACACACTTGGAAATCACTCAACTTTAACACAGCAGTGAATGGGATCACGTGATACAATGGCAGGAAAATGGCGGTTATGCGCCAGCTCTCTTTTCTAGGAGCCTTAGAAAATAGTATTAAAAATATCTTCTTCTTCTTGGCACTGATGCGATCACCAGAGCAAATATTGGCAGATGCTTGAAGCTTTTCTGCACAGGACTGTAGTCAATAAAATTCTGTTATAAAACTAAGGAGAAAGAACTCCACAAATATAGCTCGAAAGGCTAAGCAAGTGGGAATAATTCAACATGACAAACTGGAAAATGTGTCTCAGGTTGGGAGTAAATAAATGTGTGTGGGAGTCCAAGACTGTTCAGAAAAATAGAATGCTGTTGAACTGTGTCTATACATTGAAATAATCTATGATCATTTGAATCGATAACAAAACAGGTTTCACATTTAGAGTTGGAGGTTATCCTCCAGCGATGAAGAATTTTTTTCATGGGTAGCAGTTTCAAAAGAAATCTTAAAAAAAAAAAGAGTGCACTGCCTTCTATTAGATAAATATTTTAAAAATATATACCTTGTTATTTGGCGTTTTGTTTTAGATTATTTGTTGTTTCTCATTCGAGTGAGGCAATAAGATCCTTAATTACAAAGCTCTAAGGAAGTGCCGAGGCACAGTTTACCAACCACTTCTGGAAATACAGTGGCGCTTGTTCGGCCAACTTTTCCAACGATTTCCTAACGCGCGCACACACGCACATTCGAAGCACAGCTCACGGAGCACAAATCACGCTGAACGATTAGTGAAGTGATTATATTTCTTACAGGAAGTTTTTTTTAATTTCTTTAATTACACTTCTTATTTTTAAAATATAAAAATATCTTTCCACTAGAATACTGGTCCTTAAAATTACAAATTCTCTAAGTCCCTACGACCTAGTGAAGTTTCTGATAAGATGTCTGGACTCTTTTATTTTCATAGGAACTGCACTAGTTGAAAAGTACTAAGACTAGATTTCAGTTTTTATTGTATAAATATACGAATACGCATATTCTTCATAGTTCTGGTACTGGAGAATTAAGGAATAAAGTTATGTGATTGGGATATAATTAATGGAGTTACACAACTGGAACATATTTTATGGATCATATCGTTGGAACTTCCTTGGCAGAATCATATAGTTGATATATACTTAAATGAAAATATATGTTTGAAAAAAATACACGTAATAGAATTATATCCAACCACATGCCAAAATAATACGTTTGAACGATGAAATTATGTCGTCAGAATATACTCAATAAAATTATATGGTCAGATTATACTCGATCAAATTATGTGGTTGAAATATATTCAATGATATCACATGATTAGAATATACTTAATGAAATTCTATGGTTCAATTATACTTAACGGAGTTTCATGGTTCGACTATACTTAATGGAATTCTATGGTTCCACTTAATGGTATTCTATGGTTTCACCTAATGGAATTCTATGGTTCCACTAAATGTAATCCTATAGTTTGACTATACTTAATTTAATTACATTGGTATACATGTAATGAAATTTTATTGATATGTATATAATGTAATTCTTTATAAATTTCAAAGTCACGCCTTTTTTTTTAAAGCTGTGAGATATACCATTGTTGGAATGGTAATGGTAAAGAATTCTGTGGTTGGAATGGTAAAAGCAAAGAATTCTAGGGTTGGAATGGTGATGGCAAGGAATTCTGTGGTTGGAATGGTAATGGCAAGAAATTCTGTGACTGGATGGGTTGAATCTTTATGGCGCAAGGATATTCTGTGGTAGGCAGAAATGAATTCTGCGATTGGAATATACTGAACGGAATTCTGTAGTTAGAATATACGGGATGGAATTCTGTGGTTGTTATATGCTTAAGGGAATGGATTAGAACATGAGTATTATTTTTAATACTTAGTTGGTACATAATACTAACCTCCAGTGCTGGCATTAACAGCAACACGTGCACAGACTGCGTGACGTCAGCAGCATGATTGCTGTTGTGATACGGGACTTTCAAGTAGTGATCTTCGAGATTTAACAGGAAGTTGATGAGGACTTTTGAAGGAATCTTGAAGGTCTTATTCAGCTCCCTGTCCTTTTGAAAAAGCAACGATATGTGAGACGGAGATGAAGCGAAAATTGTCGTCATTTAGAATGGATAATTACTTGACTTTTTACCTTAAAGATCTTGAAAGTCACCGCTGTAAGCGGGCGGCCATTGGCACATTCGCCTGCTTTGAATACGTCAAGTCCCCATTTGTCAACGTCTTGTAATATCTGCGTGGGCAGAAGCAAATACCATTAAAAACAAATAGCTAATGCTCATTATCGATAAAGTTAAAATGGGAATCATCCATGGCTAGGATTATTGGTAAATGTGCAACAATGATGTCGATCGATGGACAGAGGGACATCAATGATGAAAATCGTTAGCTAAATTTAGCTCCAGAGCTTTTACTAAAGAGTTTAGAATGCGACGCCATAAGTCAGAATGGTTTTATTTTTATGACGTCAGAAGATAAATTATAATGAACAATACCCTTCCGAGTTCCTCTTCTCTGGGCGTTTCGACACCATATTCCGGAAGGACGGTCAGGCTGTTACTGTGGCAAACGGGCTTTTTGAGCCCGGATATCCTGGACATGGCTTGACCAGCGCGGCTCTTTGACTTGGGCAGAGGCGTAATCTGGACTTCTTCGGCTTCCTCATCTTCTTCCTTGAGAGTATCCAGGTCAAACTCCTGTTTCTTATCTAGGTGTGGAAAAACACGTGTATATGAAATTTGAACGGGACTAATTAAGGATGCAGTACACTTTCCTTTATTCAGGCCTTCTTAACGAGATCTCTATCCTTCAACTAAATAACCGATTACTAGTCATATGGTTGATTGGAGATATTGAACACGGTTTTATGCTTCTACGCGATGTCCACGCGAGCGAAATATGATTGAGAATTAAGCTTTTTTTACGTATTCCCAATAATTAATCAATCCTTTATGGGAGGAATTGCCCGATTAGTGGAAGTCTGCTGACAAGACATGATGAAAGAATTTTAGAATGAAATCGTTGTCGTTTGCTCCAAGAAACTTATTTTCAAAAAGTGTAACTATCTTTTGGTTTTGAAGCGTAGATTACTTTTCCATCTATTCGTGATTTCTTTCTACTTTTTTAGGAATATCACAACAGTGTTTCGTCAATGCCCATTGGAGTGCATTATGACTACATTTCTCTCATTTATGGCCGAACATGAACTCTGCAATATGCGTACATGGTTTAAAGGTACAATTTAGTAATGTACACAGATCAACGATATATTGAATACTGACCATTGTAAGCAGGGCTGTAGCTAGGAGGTGGTGTGGAAGGTCTACAACAGGGGCGCAGATGAGGAAGGGCGTAAAGTTGATTGAAATAATTCACAGAGGAGAATATGCCCGTGGCTAGTGGGGCGCCATTTGGACGGTTCTGCCAAGGGCGCAAGATTAACTAGCTACGGTGCTGATTGTAAGACCAATCAACTGAAATGCCGCTGCTTAGCTTTTATGAATTTTGCGTTTTACACTGATGTTCTCTGAGATGGGACGTATAGCTTAATGTGCCTTCTGAAGTACAACAGCCCTTTCAACGGGACACATGAATGCAAATAAACACGGAATATCGTCTTAAAGGTTAAGCTAAAAGAGTTTACTGCATGGAGTAAATATATTTTCCCCATCACAGACGTAAAAAACACTAATCAAAACACTTAAGAAAGTATTTCTCCTATCATTTGTAATACTTACCAAGAAATGTGTTACAGATATAATCGGAAATTTGGCTGCCCGATTTAGACTCCGATGAAAAATGACTTAGTTCTTTGTTTAGCATCTTTTTAAACTAAAAATAAAGATAAAATCAAGATTGCACAGAATAAATATGAAATAAATGTTAGAGTAACGATGCACTAAATGTCAAAATAAGAAAGGAATAAAGATCAAAGTAAAGATGAATTAAAGGGTCAAAATAAAGAAGGGGTACAGATCAGAGTTAAGATGAAATAAAGATCAAGAAAGAGTTACAATCAAGATCAGAGCATTCATGCAATTTCAACCTCAATTTAATTCGCCAAATCACAATTTAATAAAAATGCAATATCCATTGTGGGTTGATACGAAAATTGGCAGGGAGAAGCAAGAGAAAGTGAGGACGGAGGGACAAGAAGGGGATGTTTGTTTGAAAACACGTGGCAGTGAAGGAAAGTGCCATGGAAGGGGCGAGAATGGAGAAGTTGGCGAGGAGACAAAAAGGTCATAACTGATATTGGAGACATTTATGACGACATTTTAATGAAAGTATTAGCTACTGAACTTTAACCAAAAATTACACTGATTAAATAAAATTTAATTTGCCACAGCGTAAGGCAATAATAATTAAAAACAAAATGCAAAACTAGATTGAAAACCAATCGTATGTGTATCAATCAATCATCAGTTATACACTTACTATTCGTATTCGCTGAAACCAGATTTGCTTTAATCAATTACTTTCTTAACTGGCACACAAATTATCTTAACGTATGAAATAATCAACAGTAATAATTACACAAAGTTGTGAAAATAAAAACATGCGCGTAGCTTAATGACAACATGCTGTTTTTTTTCACAAATTACTACTATACTAAATTGTTGTCTATTATTAACTGTGTTGTAGTCTTGTTTGCTGGAGAAAAAGATGATGAAGCCGGCACGTCCATAGCAAATTCGAAACAAAATCATCGCATATTTTTAAGTTTACTGAATAGTATAAAGCCGGGGAAAAATTATGGAATTTACCTACGTATAATCAGTTAAAATAATTAAACACTATCTGCGTTTATGTGGGAATATGCGAATGAATATAGGTGTATATTATTTCGTAATTTAAAAATAAGCGCACGGAAAAATGAATGATAGTGAGAGTAGGCATTCTACAAAGAACCTCAAATACGCAGCTTTTCATAAACAGTTGCTGTTGAATTCAGGGAGGAATCAAGGCCGGGGGGCCAATTGTCCAGGATCTCAAGGGAGGCGTAGAATTTTAGAAACATAATAAACATAATTAATTGGAGGCCCCCGATCTACTTAACTGTCTAGGATCACATAATTCCTGTTAGTTCTGGGAATAATAGTTCTCGTGTTCGTAATGTACAGGGTATTAATAAAAATATAATTAAAATATAATTAAAGTTTCCCTATTTCGAGTGTTCTGTAGCCCAAACTAATAAACCAAATGACACCAAAATTTCTTCACATGTTATTCAAAGGAGAGAGAGAGAGAGAGAGAGAGAAGAATCCCGTGAAAACAATTAATTCAAAAATTTGCCGACAGGGTAAAGTACAGCGCCCCAAACAGAACATACGTCAGAAAAGTAAGAAAGGCGATAATTCTAAAATGAAAATTAAATTTTTAAGCTTATTCCTTGCAAAAATGGAAAGAAATGTATATAAAGTGATTGCTACAGAAAATGGTTTTACAATTGATTTAATGCTTATTCATGTTACCGCTGATGTTTAGGTTGAGCTTCAATATGATTGCTGTTGTTTTGACCCAGAAATTGCATTCGATCTACAATATTCTCAACTGCAGAATTCAACGTCTCTGGAGAAATATTTCGTTCAACCTGAGCTATGATTTCCATTAAAATAGCAAGATTAGGGACACTTCCTCGATAAGCTTTAAGGTGTCTCCACAAATAAAAACCACACGGCGTAAAACCAGGGGACCGTGGTAGGCATGCATTGATCAATAAATAGCGACTAATTGGCTAATTCTTTCTTCAATGAAATGTTGACGTAACTCTGTTGCATAGGTCATACGATATGAGGCGGAGCTTCACCTTATACAAAACATGTCTCATCTAAGTTCCTGTAATTGAGAAATTACGAAATTACGTAGCATGCGAAGATACCTTTGATGTAACAGCGTAAGTTACACTACTTGCTTGCTGTAATTCCTTAAAAAGTATGAAATTTGGTGTGGAACCACACAGTAATTTTCAGCGAATGAAGGGGCATTTGCTGAATAATGTTCGTCGCTTCTGAAGCCTATATTTGGTGGGCTTTGGGTATCGACCATCCCATCGAAATGAAAATAGGTTCTTCTCCCCGAAGAGCGTTCCATGGAAAGCACCTTCTACTTTTTTTTTCTTCAAATAAGAATTTTAGGGCAATTAATTTCGATTTCTTTTAATTTTTTCAATGAGTACGGTTGAAAATATAAATTTAAAATTTTAGATTTACCTTGTTTATTTTTCGTACTTTCTTCAAGTGATTCTTCTCTTTTGGAGTACCATATTTTCGCCTATCGGCAAATATTATAACTATTTTCCTTTTGTTCTTGCGGAATCCTTCTCCCAAGGGGCGGACTTGGTCCCCTCAAAAGGCGCATTCCTTGGATTTTCGGAGGGTGCATTGGCCCGGGAGCCGGCGGCCTAGTCCGCCCCTGCTTTTCCTTATCTCTTGAATGTGTATAGAGTTTGGTGCTATGGCGTCCATTAGCTGGGGCTGCAAAAACTACTGAATAGGGAAATTTTATTTTATTCACCCTGTATTTTGATGGCAATATTCGAGGTTCAACTTGTGTTTATTTACCGAGTCATAAACGTTTTGAAAAACAAATCCCCTTCCATTTTAAAAAGAGATAGAACGAATCTAAAAAAAATATAGACTGCAGGAGAGCTACAATAAGGCACGAGAGCTACAATAATAAAACGAGCTGTATGAAGGGTTGCTCTTGAAAGATGGTACATAGTCGCCAGAGAAATAAAATTAGCGCCAGAGTTTGGCGTCCCTTGGTGCCGGTACTATTAACTAGGAGAATTTAATCTTTCACGACGGAAAATTAATATTGCTGTCGACATTTAAAAATCGTGTCAGCTTTATCAACCAATGAAAGTACAACTTTTTGGCTACTTATATTATGAAATGTTAATTCTGTGGAAATATTTCGTTATTTTTCGATTCCTTCTGCGTTATTTTATTCTAAAATTGCACAAATATATAATTTCATACCTTACTAAACGCCATATCTCCTACAGATTTGTGGGCTTGGATAGTTTCCAACTGCTCCATGCACCAATCAAGCTCGTACAGAGTTTCCATTGCCAACCTTTCGTGCTCTTCTTCTGCATGGTAAAATAAAAAATAACAATAAATAACGCTATCGCTTGGAATTCCGAGAAGAAGGGAGGATTAAAGTCAATTTTTGCGAAACCAAATTTGGCAGCACTAGTTACACTATTAGCTTGTTCATTGAAAACGAACTAATGACTATTATGTTTTAGCCTATGAAACTTAACATAGCAAGTTAGTTATCTACTTTTCCTTACAAGTTATGAAAAAAAATAAAAATGAAATACCATGTTAAATCTTTGATATAAATATGAAATATTATTTATTGCTTCATGCAGTAAATCCCTCTTAACGGACACTTTTTAGCCACAGTCAGATAAAATTTTCCAGACAAGAAACTTTCTTCACAATGCTACCCCTCTTTTACGGTAATCTCTATTTTACGGATAAAATCTATTCCGTGTCTGTCCGCCAATAAGGGGTAATATTAATGTAATATTAAAAATGTAACTTATTGCCAGTGGCACTTTTTTTAAAAACGGCAGTGAAACTTGGTAAAGTGACCACCTGAATAAAGTGGCCATTTTTTATAAGAGAGAACTGGTAGGGACTTAGTCATGCCTACACCGAAGTTTGTCTTGTACTGTGATCACTTGTCCATGGTGATTATTGCAGTCCAGTCCCAAAGGTGGCCACTTTAGGCGGGTTCTGTTGTATTTCTGATTTAGGACTTACCACTAAGTGTTCTTGTAGGCGGTGGTGTTGGTGTGTTTCCAGGACTACCACTAAGCTTTTTCTTGCTATGGAAAAAAAAATTGTACACTAACATTAAAAAAGTTATCAACCATCATCTATATAATAACTATATAATCTATATATTAACTTATTATATAAGTTTACTGTTAAGGCAGTGTTATCATATGTTGGCAATAAATCTATGAAGTGATAGTATAAGGGGAACACACTGTACAAACAATCTAGGTAAAACATAGTCAAAACTGTAAGTAGTTATTACCATAGCTACGCTACAACTATGACCACCTGTGAAATTTTCATCAAAAATAAAGCAATGGTTTGGCGTCAAAATTTCCACCTAGATACTTACTAGTAGATGAATAATCATCAAGGTTTAAAACATTGCCTTAAGTCTACCCGGAAGCAAAATTTAACAAAAAAATTATTTTTAATTTTTTTTTTTAAATTTGAACTTTTGTTTTACAATGATACCAATTTTTTTTATCTGAGAGAATTAGAAGTTCGTTAAATATTTTTTGCACTAATAGACGCCTAAAGAAATGTATGCAAGAACATTTAACGTGTTTACGTGTTTCTCGAAACAGCGTTTTTCCAGATTCGGGTACCTTTCCCAGAAAACTGGAAGTGAGTATGTTCTTGAGATTTGTACATATTATGTATTATGTCTTTCTACACATACCGTAGCAGAAGTTCGTTAATACGGTGACAAAATAAATTTTTATCATTTTTTTTAGCAGTCAAAATCCCGCGAAATTTAGTGAGTTTTTTAAAAAAAAAAATTAAAAAATTTTTTTCATACATTTAATCACTATGATTGACGCACAGTATATGTAAGAATGTGCATTTTATATATGTAGCCAATTTTGCACCGGTAGGTGGCATAGTTACTGAGAAAAAGGCAAGGTCATAGCCAAGATTTAATTTTGGGGTGTGGGGTGGGGTTCAAAAATTTTTACAGCATGTATCGATACAATCACAGCATGCAAGGCCGTAGCCAAGTCCCATTAAAAATTTAGTTTCGGGGGGAACCGGTCCCTAAGATCCCCCTCTGGATACGGGCATGGAAAAACGTACCTGAATTTGGTCAACTTAACATTAGCGAGATCGGGCTTTCCAATTTTAAATTGAGCCCTGCGGTGGCGCAGTGTGGTAACGCGTTCTCCTAGTGCGCCGCTAATCCGGGTTCGACTCCCAGCAGTGCAAAAAGAACGCTTACTCAGAGATCTCATAAAGATCGCACTGCTCACTGTAGTCCGGGGTTTGGTTCCCTAGGCCTTAAGAGGTTCGGATTCCTCGGAAAACAGTAGGTCCCGGCGCAGCATGACCACTGTAGTCTTTGAGCCGTAAAACCAAAAAGAAAGCGAAATCAATTTTAAATTCATTTATTTGGGTCATTGCTTTTGACTCATGAGTCTTCGTTTGATCCACAACAGCCCTCTTTTGACTAACAAGAGCTCTTCTTTGACGAACAAGAGCTCTTCTTTGACGAACAAGAGCTCTTTTCTGACATATGAGAGTCTTCCTGTGACTTACAAAAGACTTCCTTTGATTTACAAAAGACATCCTTTGACCCACAAGAAAGAAAAAGAAAAATCGCTATGTCTGCCACGACAGAAGTCAGTCTAGTTTGAGTCAAATATAATGTGGGTATAAATGAGTCTATTTGAGTCAAATATAATGTGGGTATAAATGAGTCTATTTGAGTCAAATATAATGTGGGTATAAATGAGTCGACTTGAGTCAAATATAATGTGGGTATAAATGAGTCTATTTGAGTCAAATATAATGTAGGTATAAATGAGTCTATTTGAGTCAAATCCTTACACTCTGCCCTACAGACCCTAATGAGGACAGCTATCCCTCCTTTAACATGCAATTTATGAATGAAAATTTTCTTACTTGTTGTCAGGAACGTTTGTAAGAAGCACGTAATTGTTGCGGACAATCTTGAGACTGGCCAGAATTTGCGCGAATGGTGTGACAATAAGTTCCTCTCTGCAAAAACAAACAAACAAAACACAACTGTTATGTGAGTAATTTGATCATAAAGAAAAAGGCATTGTCACGTAAATATTTTCGTAATGTAGAAATTAGTGACGTGAACATTTTAATAATGTGAAAAAAGCGGTGACGTAACCATTAAAATCGGTAATAATAACAATAATTCTTCTATAGCCTGTCTATCAGGAGAACTCCTCCCGCCTCTAAATTTATATCTGTCTGCGATCAGAGAAACAAAACTTATTATTAGATCCCAGATGATGTGCACTAAAACCAGCAAAATATGCATGCAAATACGCATTAAAATCCTCAGAATATGCATTTATTTGTACTCAAAAGGGTAAAATATGCACTTAAAAGGAAAAAAATATGCGCTTAAATATTTTTTTACCTATTTAAAAACAGATGTCCCGCGTCTTAAAACAAAGGATCCGTTTTGTTATTAATTAGCTGAAAAGAAACACTTGAGATACAGCATAATTTATATTATATTGTATCACACTATTAATGGAAAAATTGTGATACAATATATTATATTGTATCACAATTTTTCCATTAATATTTTGAACAATTAAGCTTTGTTTTCTGTTGATCAATAGCATTTTATGATCGAACAGGTCCTTGCCAGATCTACTGAGGTTATTAGGCTGTACTTATAATAAAATTTTGCGCATAGTTTATAGCGGATGGTCTATCCGTAATAGACTATCAGCAACGTCTATTACAGATAAATAAGGCGTAGAATTTTACTCTATATGAGTATTTTGTGTTTAATCTGATCTTAGGTTAACTATTTAGTCTATCTCTATAGTCTAACTATATATATATATATATACCCAGTCTAACTATATACCTACTTAGTCTATCTCTATAGTCTAACTATATATCTACCCAGTCTATATAGTCTAGCATAATAGAACTAAACCCCCACGTCTCACTGCAAAGGACAGTGGCTAATTCAGCTACGACTGTGGCTACATTTTTTAACGTGTCAGGACATAATTAAATGAACCCATATTTGCAAAAATTGCAACACCATGAAGGAATCACTTGATTGAGCTGAAACTTCCAGGAAATGCAAATTAGGGTATGCTATTCAAATGATTAGAATTTCAGAGTCATCGCGCATGCGTGGGCTGAGCAGCGCCCTCTGAACTGCTGATGGATCCGTATAAATAGAGGGCTGTAGCGGGGCGTGTATGGCTATCTACTAGTGGTAAACGTTACATGAGACGTCACTATGCCTCTACGACGAAAAGGGCGAAATTTCAGCAAGTTACGGAGTTTGAACGGGGACGAATGATCGGCCTTCGTGAAGGAGGGTTTTCTTATCGTGCAATAGCAGCTCGTATGGGGCGTAACAGCAGCACAGTGATGCGAGTGTGGAAGCAGTGGGTTCAAGAGAACCAGACAACTCAGAAATCCGGGAGTGGACGCCGAAAGGTGACGTCAGCACGGGATGATAGACACCTGGTCCGCATGGCGGTGACGGACCGTTTTGCTTCATCTGGACAGTTGGCAGAACGTTGGTGCACTGCTACAGGTGTATCATTGTGTGCTTCATCAATTCGTCGGCGTCTACTGCACCGTGGACTGCGTGCAAGAGTTCCTTTATACAGGATCCTCCTGACGCAAAACCATCGGCGCCTGCGGCTACAATGGGCTCATGGACATAGAGACTGGCGTGCTGATTGGCAACAAGTGGTGTTTTCTGATGAATCCCGCTTTAATTTGGGGTACAGTGATGGCCGCATCCGTGTTAGACGCTATACCGGTGAACGCCACCTTCCGGAGTGCATTATCCAACGTCATAGTGGACGATACCCCAGAGTTATGGTCTGGGGTGCGATTGCGTATCATGGACGATCTCAGCTGCTACGAATTGTGGGTAATCTTAACAGCAACCGGTACATCAATGAAGTTCTGGAGCCCGAAGTTGTTCCCTTCCTTCAAGGCATTCCCGGAGCTGTATTTCAACAGGACAATGCCCGCCCACATATTGCCAGGAATGTTCAAGACTTCTTTTCATCACAACAGATACAGCTTCTTCCTTGGCCTGCCTATTCGCCGGATATGTCGCCGATTGAACATGTGTGGGATTTCGTTGGTCGGCGTCTCGCTCGTGATCCTCGTCCCATAGCTACTACAGATGAACTTTGGGGTCGCATACAAGCAATCTGGAATGCTCTTCCTCAGGCACACATTCAACATCTGTTTGATTCCATGCCACGTCGTATAGCATCACTTATTGCAGCGCGTGGTGGCTTCACCAAATACTGATTTTCGACATGTAATATTGTTTTTTGCTTTGTAATTTTAATCGTTTATTTGTATCAACACAGGTCGTTTGTACATTAAATTTCATTCAATTCGGACGAGTCCTTCATGGTGTTGCAATTTTTACAAACATGAGTATATATACATCTACAAGTCTGCTTTTCTCTCTGCTTAAGCAAAAGGAAAGTTTAACTTTGTGGTTGTTTGAAAAATTTTCGGCAAAAAAATAATAAAACTGTTAAAATTATTGAAACCCTTGAAATATGCATTTATTCTGAAAATTTATCGTTTTTATGCATTTATATGCACTAACGCTGAAAAGAGCTAAAATATGCAATTGCATATGCATATAATTCGGACTCTACTTATTATCCTATTTTCAACAGGGGATGCTAAAATGTGAATGCATTCTTTTAAGTATTCCCTATTGAAAATGTGTTGTCTCGTTTCCATGGCAATAGATAGGCAGCCTTAGCGGCGGAGGTGGGTGTGATTTCGTGGTAGACAGTACTACTCCTAAAGACCCCTACTTTTTTCACGAAAGCTTAATTATTCATTAAAGGCAGAATTCACGAGTTTAAAAAATAAATGAAATAATAAGAAATTTCCCGACGACGATTCACTTTGCACTAATAACATGATAAACAATTTTTCGCTTTGCCAACTGTCTTTAGCCTTACAAGAATACACACGACTAGATAGATTATAAGGGACTAAACCAGCGCTCCCTAGTGGCAGATTTACCAATGGGTTCATTAGGATGGAACCTGCAGCAGCAAATTTCCGACAGCCAAAAATTGGCGAATAAGCGCGCAAATTTGTTTTTGGCTGATTTTATCTTTATTTACTCAAACATGTTTTCTACCTATGGAGATACGGACAGTGTATGTGTCGTATTTCTCAATAGACTATACTAGGATATAGACTATACTAGGGAGGCAATATAGTCTATAATAGGGCGGCAATATAGTCTATACTAGGGCGGCAATATAGACTATACTAGGGAGGCAATATAGTCTATAGTAGGGCGGCAATATAGACTATACTAGGGCGGCAAAATTTTGTGTATTGAGTCTGATATAACAAAATCAATACCATATCTGATGGTATCTGATGATATAATCAGATGTTTTGCCGAGAAGAAAGCTAGACGTCATGCTTTCCATTTAAATACCAGTGTTCGATAGGCTTTTATTTTTTGCTAAAATTAAAATTTATTTCAATAAAATTGAATTTGATTTATTATATACCAAGAAGAGATAATACTTCAATATAAGTTAATATTGTTTAATGTTTATGTTTCAGTTTATGAGTTTGTTTTTCAACATTTTTACTGTTAATATAAACTTTTGTAGCATATATTGAATGTAACAATTTTTATGTTCCTACCACTGATTGGGGGCGGGCGGGTAGGAAGGGGCGGCAGAAAGTAGCCTTGGGGTGGCAAAAATAGCACAGAGGCGGCAAAATAATAAATCCGCCCATTGATACGGAACAATTTCTCCGTTTGCGGGACCACCTATTTAAGCGAAAACAGGCAGCGAATATGTCTGTGTTTTCTTCTGTGAAAACATTGCAACTGCTAAGTAAGTTGAAAACAAAGAAAAGGAGGCATATGCAGTACATTGAGCATCATCTGACCATCGTTCAGCTGTCGAATAGATATAGTTTTAAGAATTTTTAAGAGTATGGAAAGTCTTCTAAAAAATCGTCTTCTTGTTTGAAATGAATAAAAAATTGTTGGAGTTCCGCTATGGCGGAAAACAGACTGAAGAAATTGGCAATTTTATAAATTGAATCGGATATATTGGAGTAAATTTCCTTTGACATTGTTGTTAAAGATTTTGTAGAAAACAAATATAGTCAGCAATATTTCTAAGTATATGTGGTTCACCAAAGAACGCACTTAATTGTGATGAAAAACGTTTTAAGAGATGTTTGATATTTTCGTAATAAAACACCTGATATTTTTAATCTATTGACATTACTTGCTTTGCTTTAGATTATATGTTTACATTACCTTATAAAAACTGCTGCAAACGATATTTTTTATTATATTATACACATATACAAACATATCTATTGTTAAGGACTGCATTTTCCTTCTATACTTTCTATAAAGATGTCACCTTTTTCTGCTTACCTGCCTTGCATATCTATATTTAGATGTATTCAGAGGCGCACGCAGAAAGTTCACAAGTGGGGTTATGGGCTCAATAGTGGAGTGTTACAGAGTTACAGCTATGTATTTCTATGTTAAATATACAAAATTTCATTACAATCGGGGGTTACAACCCCCATCAACACCCCCTGCGTACGCCAGTGGTTGTACCCAAAGGCGTAACTAGGCATTGGTAAAGGGAATGCTGCCGTAGGCGTCGCTTCTAGCGAGACTGAATTGATGACTGAAATTGACTGAATTGACTGAAATGATGGCAAATTCGCGAATGTTTACGAAACATGAATTTGAAACAACAGTCGGGGGCGTCAAACTAAGAATTTGACATAGGCGTCAAAATCTCAGTGAGGCCTCTAGATACGTTTAGTAAAGTTACACGGCAAAATATTGCAATCTATAGGCGGCAAAGTCGTAAGTCCTCTTCTGCTTAGATGCTTATCTAGGTAGCCTTCTCCAGACTAGGCTTGACTGACTGCTTCTGAAATATCTATTACTGATTTCATCCACCTGTTTTTTTTTTGTTGTTGTTTTTTTAATTACAATCAAATATGGCAAAAATTTACGGAATTCTAGAAGAGCTGCTAATTTTTTGATGAAGTATAATATTTGCAAGTCTGCAGCTGACGTACAACCGGCGGATTCATGGAGAAGATTAATAAGTACACACGAGGAACTAGCATAATAGGCAAATTCTTGTATATAAATACCAAATCGAAAGTAAAAGTTTGTTGATACACGCCATAAGAATTTCTATACTTTTATATACTTATACGAATGAATATTTATACTTACACGAATTGAATTTATATACTTACACGAAATCAAAATAATCAGAACCATTCATTAGTAACAATTATGTACCTTAATTAGACAACCACTAAGTTCTTGAGTTCTTTGCATAAAACATACCTTCATCGGGAGATGTCAGATGACAAAGAAATTAGGCTGCTCACATTATTTACATCCGTGGAAAACTAGCTTGCTTGAAGATGAAAGTGACATATATACATGCCGATTTCCGCATACTCATTTCTTTTGAAAACCGCATTCTGACAGCGTTTTACCGGATAACGCGGTGCTGTAACTCTAAATAGCATTCAACTCACCTCACTGATAAAGGAAGATTGTTTAGATACCTGGAATAAGGTAGCTGCAATAGCTAAAAGGTATTTCTGGTGAGATCAAAATTATCGTCTGTATTGCCATACCAGAACACAATTATTTTCGAGGTTGCTATACATCTAAGCGATTAAATATGCTGTATAACAATAGGAAACAAGATTGTGGTGATGATGAATGTCATGAAGAGATAATGGTAGATCTGATGTACATGACGTCAATAATCTGGTGTTGATATGTTATTAGCTAAGTACGGCGAAGGACTCAGATCAGAAGATTTGATCAACTGATTGAAAGAAAGAAAGTAAAGCGATAATATTATTAGTGTGTCTTTATGATATTTCTAACCGAACCGACATCATTTTGTTTACAATAATAAAACCAAGTTGTTTGCGCGTAGGAGGATAGTGAAGATTGTGCTACACGGAGATATACAATTTTCCGAGGAACTTCTGTTGCCGAGAGACCCAAACCTCGGACTACGACGGGCAGAAAAGTGGTACGTATTCTACGACACCGTAAAACATGGATTCAAGGTACGATATACGAATGCTTTACTATTACGCCGTCGCATGGCAGTGGGCCTACATTTTCTCGAGGGATCCGAACTCCTTAAAGCCTAGGGAACCAACCCCTGGACTACAGTTAGTAGATATATATATATATATATACAGGATGTTCCAGAAGTTCATAAACATCTCAAAACTTCAAAAAAATTGAAGGAATTGAGCTTTAGCTATATGCGCATCCATGACAACAAATTAAAAAAACCAATACATAATTTAAAAGTTATTAGGTTAGGGGGAGGGGGAAGTAAGAAATCCATAGTATAGGATATACATCTTAATGAGTGATAGTATTAATTTTTTATTTTAATTAATATTCTGTATAGTATTAATATAATTGATGTTAATTATACTTACGTTTCGCTGCCTTGCGAAGAATGCCTGGAGGCTGACTTTGGTGAGGTTTCCGAGTCGTGGTCAGATCTGTAGAGGAAGGACTCTCTTCTCTGGGGAAGGCTTTGAACCAGAAGTCCTGCGGAAGGACTCGCCGAGTCCAGGAGTGCGCGAGACTGGGGCGAGCCATCATCCACATCGAAGCTAATAATAAAAAGCATCAAGTTAAACAATGAAATAAATTTTATGGTCATTATTACATCATCAAAAATTGGCAATGAACTTGGAGAATATCATCATCAGGGTTCGACAAATTTGATCGCCGTTGGCGACTAGACTTTTGCAGCTGGCGAATAGTAAGTGTTCTTTTTCTATTAGGTTCCTCGGTCTACTCATAGGGGTCTGCGAGTATGGTTCGCCATGATCTGTCGAGTCCTGATCATCCTTATCACAAGAAATGTTATTCCAAGTTTTAAATTGGAAACGGGTACGGTACTCCCGGGGTTAAATTCGGGGCTTTTTCACTGTTCCATGGTCATGCTTTGATTTATTAGGAGAAAGTGGTTCGGTTCCCTGACAAGACTATGGGTTTCTTCTCTCGATAAGTTTCAAATCGAGTTTATAAGATTTGGAAAGTAAGACCAGCTCGTTTAGAGTTCATATATACACGCAAATAAAATAGATAGATAGATAGATAGATAGATAGACAGACAGACAGATAGATAGATAGATAGATAGATAGATAGATAGATAGATAGATAGATAGATAGATAGATTGATTGATTGATTGATTTAAATGAGTGAATCAATAATATTGGTGACAACATTTTGCATATTATTTTGGTTGTCAGAACTGGAATTTTAACTCAGAATGAAAGTGTAAACGTAATTAAATCTATGTATATTTTAAACTATTAAGTGCAATTTAATTTGAGATATACATGGAGTTAAAATTCTTATAGTTTCGGTAACGATGGTGAAGAACTGAGACACTGTGCAACACACACTACAGAGTTGATAGAGCTCCCACTAGGACTGCGGAATGTCGTAAGAATGTGTGCCCCCACACCGAACGCAAAAAACATTTTTTTTTGCGAATGTTTCACCATCTAACCATGCCATAACATCGGTGTTAATATTACTACGCCTAAAAAAGTTGATAAAAATTGTTGCTTTATATTACGATTATACCATCATTTTGCAAACTTCAGTAAGGGCTTGATTTTTTACCGCATAATAATATAAATGCAAGAGCGTTTCGGAAAGTCGAATCTTTGCCTTTAAAGCTGTTTCAAACTAAAACCAATTCTAGAGTCTCTTTGAAATAAAAATCAACTAACTTTTTAAATCAAAACTGAATACATCATTTGCATGATCTGCTGAAAGCTTTAATCGCAATTATTGTTAAAAAAAATAGCGATCTTTTTTATAATAATCCGAGGGTTTCGGTTACCCGACGTGGTCAAGTTCGCATGATCTCAAATTTTGAAAATTTTACTGTAGTGTGAAATTGGTAGCAGTAAACGCAGGTATGCGAACACAATCGAAATTTTCCTTTATACATCGCCAAGTTAATTACAAACGTCAGATCGTCCACAGTTATCAATTTCTTTAAAGAGTTACGAAACTCAATAAAGGTCATTGACACATCGTGACCTTTGGTGTTCTTGCAGCATAAACAATCAACTACTTACATATGAATGTAGAATTTGAAAATGGTTCGTGCGTCTGTACAGTGCATCCCCATTAGCGCCGTTTGAATTTGTGATAATTCGGAATAACGCCAATTTTTAAATCAGGTAGAAAGAAGAAAGCAAAAACTAAAATCTTGTGCTATTATTTATAATATATTATAATTTTCTGGGACTGTTTCTTATACGAAATCATAGTTCTTCCGTCGTTGATTCTGGGTAAAAATTATAGATAACTATCAATATAATCATAATCAATTGATAATAATTTATAATCAATTGATAACAATTTCTAATCAATCAATGATAATGTCAATATAATTGCCTACGGAAAGAAGTGCAAAGCAAGTGAGGTGCAGAAGGACTTCTAGAAAACGATTGAGAAATTATAGTCGGAATGGGAAACTGGCACGAATCAAAGTAGCACTTTCTCATCTCCAATTGATATCACGGACAAAGCGAAGTCAATTTTTGAGAAACTTAAAAGAAGATTGTGAAGAGTCAATCTCAAGTAGTAAGATATAGCTCATGCTATTTAAATCTTGCACCCAGTGTGATGATGATGTCAATATGTAAAAATATGTGACGAAGCATCAAGTACAGATAGATCATAACTGAGAGAAGAGTGGGTCTAAATTCGTGTCCAAAATTTAAGCTACGCTCCATGTTATTTCAATGGAAGAGGTTTATATTTTGCTTTTTAAATCTCCATATGCTATATTTATAAAAAATTTTACAGAAGATTAAAGAGCTATAAATACTTAACAGCACATCAACAAATCAAATTTTTTCAGGCCCCCCTATTGCGGAGAATCCACGATCAAAAATGGTATGAACTTTGAAGGTAGGAACAAAAATTCGAAAAAAAAACCAAAACAGATTGAGGATAAAAAATTTACTTACATAAATATCAACAATCATTTTTTAATAATTCTGCATGTTTATATGAGAAAATTTGCTGTTTTGAATAATTTTTTTACGAATTTTCCTTTTCGACCTTCAATATTTGTACCATTTTTGATTGCGGATTTTCCATAATAGGGTGCCTTAAAAAATTCAATTTGTTGTAATTCTGTTAAGTGTTTATAGTCCTTTAATTTTCTGCAAAATGATTTTTTTATAAATAAAGTACAACGAGAGTTAAAGAGCAAAATATGTACCTCTCCCATTGAAATAACATTGAGTGTAACCTTAATTTTAGACATGAGTTTGCTACAGGTGTGCGAACTCCTTCACTAAATGACTCCATGAACCATTTCGAGCATCTATCGTAAACGAGTCAACTCGTTCAATTTTACCCGGTCATTAATCGTTTTGGCACATCGCGACAAAGATGGTGTACATCGCTCAAAGATGGTCAAGTGCACAGTGCAAAAATTTTTATGTGAGACGGGAAACGTTCATATATTCTTCGTGGAACATTATTTCATTGATATTAAGTGTTTAAGCAGCGCTTTGAAAGAACGGGCATTAAAATTGCATTTTCCCCCAATTTCCTGACTAAATTAAATTACGGGCGTCTGGAGTACATCTAAAATGGTTTTCTAATCATGTGTTTAGAATAAACTCGCAGTGTTGTCCAGAGCGCAAGTCCCAAAATCGAAAGTAATTGGATTAAAAAAAAAAAGGTTTGTTTCGAAGGAATTTGTCTCGAAAGGGGGAAAAAAAAGTAAAAAATTTTCAATTTTTGCAGAAGATCGTAAATACGTTATGACATTGGGAAGTGAATAAATAAGAAATTCAATTTTTAAAACTATACCTATGTCTTTTTTTTTTTTTAAAAAATTGCCAATTTCCATATTAATTTCAGGAAGTAAGTCACTTACTATTTCCCACTGCATTTGTTTCTGTGCGTAAAAGCAATGAAGTAAAGGCGAATTTAGAGAATAAAATCTTAAAGATTATATAGCTTTGCAGAAACAAGTATTGAAGACATGCAGTAATTTCATTCAGTTAAAATAATATTTATTAAAACATTAAATATTTAGAATAGTTCGCCAAAAGATAATTAAATTACAATGCAGCGTTAAAAGAAGTTCGTACGTCTTTTTGGCGGAGCGTTCATAATACGTCGATGGCACACGTCGATGGCAAATTGAAGACTGATTTGATTTTAGAATTCGGAAAACAATTGCACGTACTGTGCATTAGCGCTCAGTTGGCGCGTGATACCGTTAGCAGACGGGTTAGTCCATTGCAGTTTAGGGAAGGCCGTCTTGGAGGAACTGGTTTTTCCCGCGCGAAAAACCAGTTTCGGCAAGACGCCCTTCCCGAAACTGCAATGGACTAACCCGTCTGCTAACGGTATTACACGCCAACTGAGCGCGAACGCACAATACTGTTGGCAAATTAAAAAAAATATATATATAATTATACAATGTTTGAAAAATATGAAATAAAAGTAACAGATTTGGCATGGTGTCAATTTTAGAAATTGAACTTTTTAAGTTTATTTTCTTGCTTTTCTAAGTGGCAACAGTTAAGAAAGCCTGCGAAGCGAACATTTATATTGCTTGAATAGCCTTTAATAGCCCACAGCTTTAATAGCAGAACCGAACTATAATAACCGACCGAAAAATAGTTAAATCAAGCTGGTATAACTGTCAACTTTCAACTGAAATATAGTTATATAGATTCATATTTGATCTTACATTTCATATTTTAATTTATCATTACAGTCGAACTCCGTTAAGATGAACACGCTTAAGACACATTACCTTTAATACAAACCGTTTTATGAACTATCTTCAGATTGTATAGCATACTATCCTCTCCGGATAAGGCGAATTACTCTTAATGAAAACATATTTTCTGTTCCCCTTGGTGTTCGTCTTAACGAGGTTCGACAGTATAACAGTTTAATTGCAATCATTATAACAGTTTAATTACAATCATTATAACAGTTTAACTACAATCACACTATATTAAAAGTATATACTAATAGTATCACTACAGTTTAATTACAATCACTATAACAGTTTAAATACAATCATTATAACAGTTTAATTACAATCATTATAACAGTTTAACTACAATCACACTATGTTAAAAGTATATACTAATGAGTATCACTACAGTTTAATTACAATCCTGTAACCAGTTTAAATACAATCATTATAACAGTTTAACTACAATCACACTATATTAAAAGTATATATTAATAGTATCACTATAGTTTAATTACAGTCACTATAACAGTTTAATTTATACCAAGACACATGCAGCTATTTTTTTTTATCACTAGGGCATTCTAATTTGCTCCTCCCTCATAGGTTCCCAAGAATAGACGAAATACATAGGCACAATTCGAACCCGAATATATTGTTTTAACGCGTAAAGACAGCGAGGGTCATGCTGCGCCGGGATTCACAGTGTTCCGGGGAATCTGGACCTCGGGAACCAACCCCCGACTGCAGAAAGCGTTATTTGATACAGTTGGGAATCAAACCTGGGATAACGGAACGCTAGGCGAACACGTTACCATTCCACCACAGACACCGCAGCTAGATGATCTGGCGCCCCTGGTAGAATCGTCCAGCTTGCACCCCACTAGCCACAGAAATATTCTCCACTGTGAATTATTTTATCAGAATTTACGCCCTTCCACGCCACCCCCTCCCTACGGCCCTGTCCACCACCTCAGGGTCTTATCCGAATATAACGAAAACTTGATTATAACAGGGTTTATCTCGTAAAGATTTTCTGTAGATTGTAAATACAATTAAACAAATTTAATCAGAGAAATTTGCGTATCGTAAGTTGCTTTCATCGTAGTTTGCTTAAGGTAATTAAATACCTGGAAAGAAAATGATTTTCTCAAAAGAAAATCATTATTTTCTTTGCGAATATTCAATCATCGCAAATACACGGTCGTAGTCGAGGATGTGGTTGCATAAGCTGACTAAATACTCGCAAAGAAAATAATGATTTTCTCAAAAGAAAACCATTGTTTTCTTTGCTAGTACTTGATCATCACAAATACAGGGTCGTAGCTGAGGATGGGATTGAATTAGATGATGAAATACTCGGAAAAAAATAATGATTTTCTCAAAAGAAAATAATTGTTTTCTTGACGAGTATTCAATCACAAACAGATGTTTTATTTCTTCTCGTAATAACGCGGTTCTCGTTAGAGTCGGGCTCGTTATATTCGGAATCGACTTTACAAACAAATTATGGATCATGATATGCTTTTAGTGAAATGATTACATCGTCTGGAATTTCTTCCGCTTCTGATCTATAGTCGCGGCAAAGCTAAACTGGTACACTGCTAAGGCGAGGGCAACCTATTCAAACCCGTCCATTCATTCACAAATTGGCGAAAAATGAGACAGCCCTCAACATTATTAGGCTATTTATCGCCTAATTTGGAATGCAGAAAAACGCGGTTGCCAAAATGTCCCGCCAAGCGAACGAAGCCCCCTGAGTGGTCAGTCACTTCACTGACGTTACCGCTCGCTATAACGAGTCTTTTTCCGAAATGTAATAAATACCAGATTTTAATTGCACAAATATGACTATGTTTTATGTATTTGAGCATTATTTTAACGTTTTATGTATGAAATATATATTCTATTAACTCCGTTAACGTAAGAAAGGGCGAACTATATTGCACTGGCGGAAGCATACTGTTCTGCGCCTTGACAGTGTACCAGGTTAGTTTTGCCGCGAGTATAGAATGTGACAACAATTTTGCTAAAAAGATTGCTTCTGAAATTTAGTTAAATGCAGGGTCCATTAACTAACACGAGGCATATGCATTAGGGCAGTGATTCCCAACTTGGGAGTCGCGAACGGGTTTTCGGAGAATCGGCGCAACTATTTTAATTGCAATTATTTTAATAAGGAATTTCATAATAAATGTTTACAACGATATTATATTTAAACACAGCTACACATATTGCAATATTCTACTAATGGTTAACTTTATTATTATATACACTGAAGTGCCAGAAAAACTGGTACAGGCGTGCGTATGCAAATAACGGAGCTTTGCAACCAATCAGCGTAACGCGATGCGGTCGGCAGCGCCTATATAAGACAAGAGATGTCTGGCAAAGCTGTTAGATCGGTTCTTGCCGCTACAATGGCAGGTTATCAAGATTTAAGTGATTTTGAACGTGGCGTTATAGTTGGCACAATAGAGATGGGACATAGCATCTCCGAGATAGCGACAAAATTTGGATTTTCGCGTACGACCATTTCACGGGTATACCGTGAATATCAGGAATCCGGTAAAACATTAACTCTCCGACAGCGGTGTGGCCGGAAAAAGACCTTGAAAAAACGGGACCTTCGACGACAGACGAGATAGACGTGCAACATTTCCTCAAATTGCCGCGGATTTCAATGCTGGGGCATCAACAAGTGTCAGCGTGTGAACTGTTCAACGAATCATCACTGATATGGGCTTTCGGAGCCGAAGGTCCACTCGTGTACCATTGTTGACTGCACGGCACAAAGCTTTACGCCTCGTCTGAGCCCACCAACACCGCCATTGGACTGTTGATGACTGGAAATACATTACCCGGTCTGACGACTCTCGTTTCCAATTGCATCAGGCGGATGGACGTGTACGGGTATGGAGACAACCTCATGAATCCATGGACCCTACATGTCAACAGGGGACTGTTCAAGCTGGTGGAGCTTCTGTGATGGTATGGGGCGTGTGCAGTTGGCGTGATATGGGACCCCTGATACGTCTAGAGACAACTCTGACAGGTGACAGGTACGTAAGCATCATGTCCGATCACCTACACCCATTCATGTCCATTGTGCATTCCGACGGACTTGGACAATTTCAGCATGATAATGCGACACCCCACACATCGAGAGTTGCTACCGAGTGGCTCCAGGAACACTCTTCTGACTTTAGACACTTCCATTGGCCACCTAAATCGCCAGACATGAACATTATCGAGCATATCTGGGATGCCTTGCAACGTGCTGTTCAGAAGAGATCTCCACCACCTCGCACCCCTATGGATTTGTGGACTGCCCTGCAGGATTCCTGGTGTGAATTGTCTCCAAAATACCTTCAGACATTAGTCGAGTCCATGCCACGTCGTGTTGCGCCATATCGGCGCGCGCGTGGGACTACGATATTAGGTAGGTGTACTAGTTTTCTGGCACTTCAATGTACATTAATATCTGTTATATTCTCTATTATAACATACATCAATATATGTAATTAATATAATATATATAATCAATGCAACATATGTAATTAATGTAATACATATACATAATTAATATAATTTTATATTTAATGTGTTTTCTTAATCTGTTAAAAACGTTTTTATTATAAAAATGTGGCGGAAAAATGGTCGCGAATCTTTTGGTTACTATAAAAGTGGGTCGCGGCTTGAAAAGGGTTGGGAATCACTGCATTAGAACATATTTAACCCACGGTTGTTACAATATATTCTCGTTGCAACGGAGTCGACGGAGCTGCCAAGGTATTTCGTAATAAAGAGATTTTCGAATGGAGATTTCGTAATAAAGAGATTTTCGAATGAAGATTTCGTAATGAAGAGATTTTCGAATGGAGATGTCGTAATAAAATGAAATGTATGGGATTTCCCCAACGTTAGGTGCTCTGCAGTACAGGTTTCTCATTGGTTCCCATTGGGTTTTTCCATGATTTCTATTCCAGGCCTCCAATTAGTTCCCACTGGGTTTTTCCATTCTGTGGGACTGCTTTGATGAACTGCTTTTCCAGAAATTTCAAGTATAAAAAGAGGCAGAAACATAACATCGTCACATTACTTCTGATGAAGGACTGCTATTGATGCGTCCGAAAGCTTGGGTGATCTTTTTCTTTTTCATTTGCTATTTTACCAGAGTTTAACCCTTTGCATGCAAAGAGATTTTCTTTGTAACAGAAATTTTCTTAACGTTGCATAAAATATTCGCATAAATATAACATATAATGCAATTCTCTCACCCTTATCAAATGAGACTTTTATGGAAGAATCATTCAATTAAGTTAAAATAATTCAGTGAAATAAAATATGAAATTTAAAAGCTAATCTTCATTTATTACTCCAGGAAATCAGTGATTTATTTGCTATATGGGGAAAATGATAACTGAAGATAACAAAAATGGATAACAGTTTTGATCTATTATGACCAGGGGCGGACATAGACTTTTATTTTGGGGGGGGGGTCAAGAACAGAATTTGCCATGTTCTTGGAACAATACCTTTTATTTAACTTGGGAAGGTAAAAAAATTTTACAGTAAAAAATATAATTTGGGGGGTCATGACCCCTATGACCACCCCCTGTGTCCGCCCTTGATTGTGACCTAGGCGTGTTGACCTATTGGCGAGTGTGTTAACCCTGAAGAGGGTGATAATAGGTTGACAAAGCTGTTTGCAATGATTGAATATGAAGAAAAAAACATATTGCGGTTGGCCGTTCTTTTGAGATGAGAACAAATTGCTCATTTTCTCCGAGAGTGGAAGCTTTTCCGAAATAATAACGTTTGAATGTCAACGTCTTCGTTGCTGCGTTTGACAGCAGAAAACTAATATAACGGTGTGAAAAAAGTGAGGTCAAATGCTGCCTGTTCCTTCAACGTTATTCTTAAAACTAGGGAAGGAGTCAGGATTTGAGGGGCCCTTAGGTAGTTTAGCAGATCGGACCCTCTAACCAATTATGTTTAATGACAAATTATACTTATTACGTCATCAAAGCCTCACGTCACCTTCCTCTGTCTCTAGCCCATGCCCAAAACTAAAATAATGCACTTCGTGCATTTTGCAATCTCTACATTTTAAGTGGCTTTTTTTATATAGCTGTAAATATTTTTCTATAACGATATTTTTGAAAATCTACTTTCTTAAATTGGAAATTTTAATACACTGGCTTAATTTTACTTGAGGAGAAGACTGATCTTTTAATTTTGTAAAACGGACTTTTCGTTATACCGATATTCGCCACGACGAGAATCTACTACTATTATTGCTACTAATTTACAGCCACTAATTTACATTAAATCGCTACTAATTTACAGCCAGGTAACTAAAACCCTTTTGAGTCTAGTTACAAATAGTATTATGCGTAATATACAGGGTGTCCCAACACCAGGGTTGCAAACATCGAGGAGGGATAGGGTACACCTAGACGAACAATATTTGTTATAGAACCTAGGGTCGCAAACCACTCACAGCGCCAGTTCTAAAACCGTCCAGCATGCACAAATAGTGACAACCAGTGCATGAGAAGCGCAAAATGCGATGTCCTAATCATCTATGCACTTGAGCAGCTGACCTGAGTTTTACCTGGTACTTTTCACGCACTGGTTGTAAATATTTGTGCATGCTGGACGGTTTTAGAACTAGCGCTGTGAGTGGTTTGCGACCCTAGGTTCTATGACAAATATTGTTCGTCTAAGTGTACCCTACCCCTCCTAGATGTTTATAACCCTGGTGCTGAGACACCCTGTATACATTCTTTTTCATTGATGGTATGTGGTCTTTCAAACATGTTAAGGATTTAATTTAATTTCTTGTCCGAAAGGTTTAACGACGCCGTAACTGAATTTTACACGTTGGCTCCAGGGTTTTCAAACTGTGATTTGGGGCGTTGCGGGTATCGGTCAGGCCAACGTCGTTAGCCAACGTCGCGACGTTGGCTAACGTTTTATACAGGCCGGTAGTCTATTGTCCGTTCACAAAAAGAAGTCCGGTAGAAAACCCGGTTTTGTGGCGTCGACATCTGTTGTTTTGGCTTTCCCCCACGTGGCTTCTTTCTGTGAACGGACACAAAACGGACTTTTATTTCACTATATAGGGCTCCCAATCTGATACAGGACTTAGAAATGTTCACCTTTTTTCTCTTTCCTTAAAAAATAAAGTGGGACCCTGTCGAATAAGGCGACACACTGCAATGAACGTTTAATAACAGGCAGTATGAGTGTCATTAACTTCTTCATTTCCTCAGGAATTTCAACTACCAAAAGTAAAACATTTCTGTCCCTTCTTTGGAAACAGTCATATAAAAATCAAAGGGATAAACCCTTCCTCAAAATTTGATACGTAACAGAAACCCATGGGTTTGATGGGTTTAAAAAACTTGAGTTATTTGTTCACAATTTGAAGTTAGTGAGAAAACTGGAATTGTGTGTCAAGTTTTTCGCGTAGCTCTAAGAATGGGTTTAAAAGAAGAAATGGTTAACGTAAGAAAGAATTTCGGGAAACGCGTAATTCTGAACGATACAAGTTTGTTGTTTCTTTGCCTTCGTTCATTCGGTTTTAAAATCCCTTAAAGTTTTTTGTTAAAAATAACGCAATACGCCTATGACACTTAACATAGACATTTGCGTAAAATTAATTACACCTTAATTAATTAACAAATTATTAAATTAATTATATAATTAATCATATATATAATTACATAATAAATAAATAAATAACACCTTAAGCGTGGGTATTTCTCATTTTAATAGTAGTAGAAATATGATAATATAAATGCCTTGAATATATATATATAGGAATAAATATGAAAAAATTATGATTTATAATATAAAATAATATAGAGATAAATTATATAATAGAACTAGATTATCTTATAATAGTCCCCCATATCTTTGCCCATAGGGTACTTTTATGATTTATTCAAACGAGGCTTCATAAATCTGTTAACGATGAATACGAATATACGATAAATTTCTATCGAAAATATCTAAAAACTTGTCAAAATAATATGGTAAATGAGGATAAGAGTAATCTATAGCTACTACAATTAATGCAAGCGTACATAAAAACGTGCGTGTAAGTCACTGGGTTATGCTTAACGTATAATACTAGGTATAATACCAAAAGTACGTATATAATGGGGGTATACATCCGTCAATTTTCTTTGAAAGTAGACAGTACAAGGTAAAATCAGTATAATAATATTAATTGAAACTTCAATAAACATAGTAAAAAATTAGCAATGCATTTCATACAAAGAAATGTACTGGATTAGACAGACATATTTTTTTATTAGATATACTGTTGTAAGATATTATTACCCTTCTCAGGGATAACACAATTGCCAAATAATGGTCAACACACAAAATTATTATCTGTAGACATATTGTGTTTAATGAACAAGTTGTTAAGGGAAGAGGGTAGAAAACCTAGTTAGACGCGAGACTCTTTCGAAGTCAAAAAAAAAAAAAGAAAATTAAAAGTCAAATTAAAGGAAATTACTTCAAAAATGGTAAAAATAAAAGGGAAAATTAAGGGGCGCATTATTAGACAGGAGATAATTTTTTTTTGATATTTGAAACAGTATTTAGTTATATTAACAGTTTGTAAAAAGAATTAAATGAACTAGTTCAATATGGAAAAGATTTTTTATTTCGTCCTTAAACATAAATTATGGAAATTACATTACAACCACTCGCAGAAAAGAGAATTTTTGGAAACCTGGTGGGGTATGACCCCACGTTTCTTCTTCCACGGAGAAATGCTCTAACCACTAAGCTACAGGTGACCAGTCATGGGGTTATGTTACAATAATGAATTGCATATTAAGACATATATAAGGTCTATTGCATATTAAGGCATGTAAGGTCTATTGAATATTAAGGCATGTAAGGTCTATTGAATATTAAGGCATGTAAAGTCTATTGTATGTTAATACATGTAAGGTCTATTGCATATTAAGGCATATACGGTCTATTGCATATTAAGGCATATAAGGTTTATTGCATATTAAGGCGTATAAGATCTATTGCATATTAAGGCATATAATGTCTATTGCATATTAAGGCATATAAGGTTTATTGTATATTAAGGCATGTAAAGTCTATTGCATATTAAGGCATGTAAGGTTTATTCCATATTAAGGCATGTAAGGCCTATTGCATATTAAGGCGTATAAGGTCTATTGCATATTAAGGCATATAAGATCCATCGCATATTAAGGCATATAAGGTCTATTGCATGTTAAGGCATATAAGGCCTATTGCATATAAAGGCATATAAGGCCTATTGCATATAAAGGCACATTTTTCTCCTTAACGCTGAACCCCCCCCCACACACACACAAATGTATGTCACTTTTTAAAACCATGTAAACCCCCATAATTTTTAAATTGCTACGGTGCTGGATACGAATAGCACCTACAGTTACCCACTGATTCCGAACCATACCAATTTATAGTGGAGCTACTACACCTAGAGATGAAAAAGCTGAAAAAAAAACCCAGTTTAAATCTGGAAAAACCGAATTTTTTGGGAAGGGAATTTTCAAAATTTCCAAAGAGAAGGTTTTTTGAAAATTATGGGAATTTTGAAATATCGTTGTTTGAATTGCATAAAACGATTTTTGAGTTATTTATTTTAAGAAATACATATTGAACTAATCTTGATAGTTAATCGACATACAATTCTTTGTATTTAATACCTTGAAGTGGTAACATCATTTAATTTGAACTTAGGAATATTTCTAATGGAATATAATTTCGTCACCTAATGATAATTTCAGTTGTACAGATTGCATTTAAAGTCATGCTCTTAAACATGTCCGATGATGTGTAATTTTAAGATTGTGAGATCTTTTAATAACCACGCATATTTATTTATTAAAATATACGTTGCTACTTAGAGATAACTTCCGGATAAAAACACGCATTGAATAATTTCTATAACTATCCTTTCGGTCAAAATAAGTAAACTTTCTACGAGAAAGAGACAAGGCTACAAAATAAAGGTAAGAAAAGTTTATTGAAATATTTTGGGGTTTCTTTGAAGTATATGGCGACTGGTGATGTGAAAATAAATATAAACAATGTTGAGGTAGTTTCTTCTCTTCAAAGTTTCCAATGTGCCCGAAATTCCCGGTTTCAATTCCCCTGTTTCAATATTCCCGGGTTGTTTTTGCATCTATAACTACACCTCGCTACATCTGCATAAATATCTGATTAAATCTCATTGTTTACAAGGCAATACATCACTGTTTACAAACTCATATAAGGTGGTTTACAAAATTATACATACTTCTTTTTAAAGTTAATTGCTGCCAGTTGCCGATGTAAGAGGATGAGGCATTAAAATTGCTTAGAGTTTGATGAAGGAAACGGCTGATTGTGGTTTGGATTTCTTGTGTAGGTCCCAGCTTTTATTAGGTCATAAATTGGGCTCACAAAGTTTAGAAAGTGTAACCTAAGCTGGTTTAGGGTAGAAGAAGAAGAAAGAGAAAAAGCCACATCGTTTCCAGATCTCTGCTGAAGTTTTTCCGATTCCCCCAATTGATCTTTTGCTTAAAAACAATGCAACGAAGTTAGAAATTGTTGAGAGTGGTCTTTCTGTTTAAAAAAAATTGTTAGTTTCCAATAAAATGGAGTAGCAACCACGATAGCTCCACTTGTTCTCATTGATTAGCGACCATCAGTGGTGTACCGTGACTTAAAAAGTGGGCCCTCTCTGAATGCTTACCATCCCGCCCCCCCTCTCTTCGAATAAAAAAAGTCACAATTTATACATACATCATCATCATTAACGTCACCATGATGATGCATATACAAGGTGGGATGGATGGTGAACACTCGGTGAGGGCCCAACTTTGAAGCCACATTGCGCCACTGGTGACCATTACTATTTTGCCTACAAGTTTCATGCAAGATGAGACAAGTAACCAGTGGATTTTCTTAATTAGTGATTAAGACTGAACCATACACTGTTAGCTGCAGTATCGATCGCTTGTGATATTTTATGAAGCATTCATCGTACTCAGCGGTTAAACCACTGGGAGGGAAACCCAAAGATTGTTGGTTTGAGTCCGGCTTAGGTATACGGTCAATCATTTTTTTTTAAAACTTTTATGAGTTCAAGAGTAGCCTAGCTTTAATTAAAAGAAGTAGATCGCTAGCAATGAATTTCAAAAATAATTACTTATTAACGATTTTACCATTTTTTAATTTTTTAAAATAATTTCATGTATAATTACTCATTATTATTTATTTTTAGCAATTGCTATTGTTTACAGCATCGATTTTCAACCTTTTTCATCTCATCACACATCAAAACCAATAATTAGTAAAATTCTGCGACACACGGAAGAGTATATTTTTCGCCACTCTGATATATATAAAAATAAATAAATAAATAAATAAAAAATAGGTATAATTTTAATTTATCGACAAAATATTAATAATAAGTAGTAATGAGCTACTTTTTTTTGGCTCTAAAGTGGATTTCTTAAAATCTGACAGTATGCAGTTCTTAAAAAGCAGATAATAGACAGTCTTTCACTTTTCAAAATCTTGAAAAATTAATTATTCCGTGCAATTATGATATGCTTGCAAAGGATTAAAATTCAATTATAACAGGTATTTAAGGGATTTTTCCTTTCTCCGGAGATTGTATAGGGTATTTTAAAAATTAAAATCAAAATTTTTATGAATTGTCTAAAACTAAAGTTATTTAAATTATAATTTTGAAAAAAAAATATTTTTAAGGGTAGTTTTTGAATTTTTAAAAAGTATTTGTAATCTTTTTAAAGACATTTTTAAGAATTTTCAAGTTATTAACAATCTGATCTTAGTAAGTAAAGAAAAAATATGGGAAACGAGGTCAGTGCCCGTGACTAAATAATCAAGTATTGCATGTTTAAAAATTCTTGCGACACTCCTGTGGACTTTTTGCAACACCCCTGCGGACTTTTTGCGACACCCCTGTGGACTTTTTTGCAACACAACGGTGTGTCACGACATGCCGGTTGAAAATCGCTAGTTTACAGCAATTATTATAGTTAATATAACAATGACTGATGTTTATTATTTCGCGTATATTGTTTTTAATTTTTTTTACAATAGTGGTTTTAATTTTGTTTATAATATTATTTTTATTTTGTTTATAATGTTGTTTTCAATTTTGTTTATAATATTGTTTTTTATTTTGTTTATAATATTGTCTTTGATTTTGTTTATAATAATGTTTTTAATCCGTTTATAATATTGCTTTTTATTTGTTTACAAATACTGTTTTTGATTTTGTTTATAATAATGTTTTTAATTCTGTTTATAATATTGTTTTTGATTTTGTTTATAATAATATTTTTAATTCTGTTTAAAACGTTGTTTTTAATTCTGTTTATAATGTTGTTTTTAATTCTGTTTATAATATTGTTTTAAATATTATTTACCATACTATTTAATATTGTTCATGCATTTCGCTTTTTATAAAGGCTTTGAAAAAATTATGCACGTGAATATACCCATATTCAATCATTATCTACTTGCAATTTGTGATAATAAAGTCGTTAAAAATGTCCGTAAAGCGGGTCTTTCTTGATTAGTAATACCATTACCTGTAACGTCATTACCGTATAGTTTGAAATTATTTATAAGGTTGAAAAGTAATGAAGCAAGACTTTTGAGGGTAATGGCATTACTACTGATCATGCAAGGCCCGCTTAAGATATCGACAGTTTTTTTACATAATACTGAAGATCTGTGCCGTTATTAATTAACTTATTGTATCTATTTCTATTGGCTAGTTAATGTCGAAAATAGCTAGATACAGCTTTGACTAGCTAGATCTAACGAAACATCCAGCTATGTCTAGCAAGAGTCACTATATGATAGTTCATTTGGGTGAATCAGTTAGACCGCTAACTCACTTTGATGAGTTAACTCGTTTGGGTATGTGAGCAACTCATTCACTCTTCGTAAATTTTAACATATACAAAATTTCTGTACCAAATTATCACACATACACAATAGATTACTATTTTTACATCATGGAAGAAAATGCGGCAAAAATTGAATCATGTATTACTGAAAAAAAAGTGTTAGTCAAAAATTTTTTTCATTATTTTATAATATTGGCGTAATAAATAATATTCACAAAAAGCTATCCACAAAAAATGTCACACCAATTTCGTGAATTTTCTCTTGCTAATATCGAACATAATAAATGGCTTGTGACATCCTTTTAGTCGAAACGTTCGCTTTCAGTAAAGGGTAGCTTTAAAAAATGATTATATTTAAAAAAGTCATTGGACCACTTTCTGAAAATACATTGGTTTAACAACTTATCTCAAAATATTTTATAACTTATCTGATACACAGAGTCAGAAAGAGTAAGCATCGCTGACTAATGTTATTTTTTTATCTAATTGGGTAATTCCTTGGTCTTAATATTACAATTCCTTAACCCTACTTAGGGAATTCTTCAGTATAGCGTTACATAAGGATGGTTGCATAGAGTCAACCGTTAAATGGGGACGGTTTCACGGGGATTCTTAACTTCTTCCGCTTACTTACTCTCTCACAAAGTTATTGATTTCCTTTACTTTCCTCGTAAGTTTAAATTTTCGAGGATTTATTTTGAACTTGCCGCTGGCCTGGAGGGAGTGTCAGCTTATACAGCGGTTATCCTTGTCGTTCGAGAGTTAATCCTTTCTGATCACTTTAAACTCGATTCGTAACTCTAACTGCCTCGTTTAATATAGAGCAAGAGTATGTGACGGACACTTATCTCGCCGGTTTAACTGCGGGATCTGCAGCCACCTTATTGGGAATACAGAGCCAGCTGCCTAAGCTCCATACAATAAGTAAGTAAGAGCGCTTAATTACGTCACTGTCTCTCCAGCCTACCCTTACTTCCCTTTTAATTATAAAGATCTGCAGATTTTGAAAACATAACGTCTTTTTTTTTTTTCTGAGGAAACACATGAAAAAATATTTTTAAAATTTTTTGGAGATAATGGATTTTCAAGAAAGATCATATTTTGATAATCATGAGTACGCTATTCTTCTTTAAATAAAGCTTTTGTTTTCTCACATAGAAAACAAAATCCAATTACGTTTTGAACATACGAAATTGCTCATCCCGTTTTGATTAAAATGTCAGCGTGAAAATTAATTAATCTTTGCTATTAAAAGCAGTTTTAAAATTTAGAATTCAATGCTATTAAAATTTAACTTAATACTAAAACATTCTCTTTTAAACGTAATTTCAATGCAGAACGTATTTTTATTTTAATACAATAAAATGTAATACTTTTTATTTTAGCAGTTTGGTCGTTTGAATTTTACGTGAAGCTGAACGAACGTGATTTGCTGCCCGGATTACAACGATTTCCAACTCTATAACATATTTCCGAAAGGCGCCACAGACTGTTTGATACGGAATTGACAGCTTAAAGGGATGATTGAAGGATGACAGTTTCATAAACTTTCAAGTTTGTTTGGGATTCAATCTGACCCTAATAACTGCAATGTGTATAATAATACATAATATACTCGTAAAACGCATGACACAAACTCACTTAAATATAGCACACTAAAAGGTTACAATGCAGGAACTAGCCTCTCAAATTCTTGCGAGAGGAAATTCGCCTTGAAATTTGGGTGTTTCCAAGTCATTAAAAATTTAGGCCTTTCAGTGCTTGACGTTCCTTTTACTACTCATAAAAGCGGTAAGTATTCACCTTATTGCATTCTGTCACTAGACTGAAGGCTTCTGTAAATAATGCAAAAGGGGAATTCGTGTTGACCCAACTGATGCCAAGTTAGAGACTTGAAGAACAGAGAGAAGTTATTTGGTCGCTAAATGTTTAAACTGACGGCGTCAGAAGACAGAAGACGTCTAACGAACGACGCCATCTACGGTATTAAAACGTAAACGGCATTTGGGAAATCGCTAGTTTGGAGGAGGAGGAGGAGAAGTAGATAGATAGAGAGAGAGAGAGAGAAAGGGGGGCGAATGTGGTCTCCAAATTTGATTCAACGTTCAATTTTATCTGGGATGGGGTTACCAGTGTTTCCTAAACTGACTACAGTTTAGAGAAATTGTGCATCTTGAATGATTATATTTCAAGGAGGCTGTGTTTACGAAATTGTGACTGCATTTTAGGCAGAAAACGTTTTCGAAACTGACTATATTTTAGGCATTCTGTGTTTTCGAAACTGACTGCACTTTTGGTTGTTTTAAATAGCTCCAAAATATACATTAAAAATATTAATACAAATTCTGTTTTGAGAATTGTACATACAAACATACATAGGAAAGTGACATGAGAGGAGGAGGAGGAGGCTCAAGTCACTTTTACTGAACATCAATGAATAGTTTCCTCCTTAATGCCAAATCACTCACATACTCACACACACACGTGCGTGCATATGTGTGTGAGATACCTTTTTTGAAACTGCTTGACCCCATAATTTTTAAACTGCTACGGTGCTGGAACCACGGTGCCACGGAACCACGGTGCCACAGAGGGAAAATTACATTTATTCTCGGCAGAAATTTGTTCTGTTACGAGTTTACGATTTCTGTAGATATGCAGTGAGTAAGCAGAAAGTTTATAAGAGGTGGTTACAGAGTAATAACCTCATATGCAGTAATACATATTGTATACAGTTATACCTGTATACTGATATACCTGTATACAGATCCTGCCTAAAGTGACTGCCATCGGGATTGGACTGTAATGGATGCCATAGAGAGGTGGTCACTATAAACGACAAACTTTTGTATAGGCATAACTAAGTCCTTACCTGTTATCTCTTATAAAAAGTGGTCACTTTATTCAGGTGGTCGGTTTACTAGGTTCCACTGTATATATCAGGAAAGTATATGGGAGTAGCACTTCCACATATATATACAAATTTATGTCATATACCAGGGGTCTTCAACCCGCGGCCCGCCGACATGTTTTATGCGGCCGGCCAGCTCATGAAAAAATACAAATTGTTTCACACAAAAATAACGTCCCTGCTCCCTTGGAGTCTGAGGTATATGTATTTTATTCTGTTGGTATTTTCATATTTCGTAATAAATATTTTAAAACACTATAGAACTAAATTAACTCGAGGTTTCCCCTCGATCGTGTTTTACTTTAGTTTTCTAGTGTATATGGTCATTAGCGTAAGTTTTATTGATTTGCAGTGGCAGTGATTTAAAACAAAATCAACTTAGGACTCATTAAATTCTATTCTAAATATGTCGATAAGAACATCTTCCCAACCATCTGACTGCATGCTCTGAAAGTGTTACTATTCGGGAGTACTTACATCTGCTTATAGGCATAACCAGAAAGTTCATAAGCGAAGGGTTACAGGCTCAAAATGGGGGAGGGGTTACAGAGCTAAAACTTCATATGTGCATACACAAAATTTCGTCACAGTGGGAATTACAAACCCCCATCAACCACTCTGCGTACGCCAATGCGTCAGTAAATAGCTGTTTCCAAAAACGAAGTCGATAAAATGAAAAGTTAGGACCAGAATAACTGACGTCCACCTTGTAAGCATTCTTAGGATTGCAATATCAAAAATAAGACCTGATATTGACAGGATTATTAAAAATAAGCAGTGGCAAAAATCTCGCTAAAAGGTTTGATTTCGCTTTACATATTAATAACTAAAAGTATTGTAAATGTTTTTTGCTTCCATACATATTTTACATTGTAATATACAATATACACTCTATAACAAAAAAATCGATGCACCAAGAAGGAGTTGTCCGATTGTAATGAAATTTCGTATGCAAAGACATTTTGACCGAACATGCAAATGATTAAAATTTGGTGTCCAATGAATGAATAGCGGGAACTCCAGCGCATCGGAACTGCGCATTCAGCAGGTGTATATAAGGAGCGATTCTCAATATGTGGTCAAAATTTCTGTTGCATTTTGACTGCGGATATCTTACGTCGACTGTAACAATGCCTCGCCGAAAGATTCGTGCTCATTACGAGCATATGTCAGAGTTTGAAAGAGGTCGTGCTATCGGATTGAAAGAGGCTGGTTGGACGAATCGAAGAATCGCTGGACATGTGGGTCGAAGCGATGCGGCGATTGGACGGTGCTGGCAAGAGTGGGTCAACAACGGCAGATGTCAGCGTCGGGACGGCAGCGGTCGACCTAGGGCCACAACAGAACGGGAAGACAGAGCGATTGTCAGAGCAGATGTCACAGCACCGGATTCGTCGTTATCAACTATCCAACGTGTGGCCCGCACACATGTGTCCAACATGACCCTCTGCAGACGACTGAGAGAGCGGAATTTACGCTCGCGCCGACCGTTACGCCGCTTACCTCTCACGCCTTTACACCGTCAAGTCCGATTACAGTGGTGCCGGGCTCGATCAACTTGGAACTGAGCTGACTGGGGACGTATAGTCTTTAGTGACGAGTCCCGTTTCCAACTGTGTCCTGACGACAACCGCAGACGTGTCTGGAGACGTCCAGGGCAGCGTGGGGATCCTGCCCTTACTATCGCACGCCACACATGCCCACAACAGGGCGTTATGGTCAGGGGGTGCCATCTCCTTTGATAGCCGGACCCCTTTGGTGGTCATTTCTGGCACACTTACAGCACAGCGGTACGTAGACGACATTCTACGACCGGTTGTGTTACTGTTCCTTTTGCGACACCCTGGACTTACGTTTCAACAAGACAATGCCCGACCGCACACGGCAGGTGTTGCTATGAATTGTCTTCAAGATTGCCCAACACTTCCTTGGCAAGCTAGGTCTTCTGATCTCTCTCCCATAGAGCACATTAAGGACGGAATGTCCTATCCCGGAATGTTGACGATTTAGCCCTATGGTTGGAGACAATTTGGCAAGAAATTCCGCAGGACACCATCCGGGATCTTTATCAGTCTATGCCACGCCGGGTGACAGCTTGCATCCAGGCCAGAGGTGGACCAACGCCTTATTGATTTCCTCCCTTTGTAACGGTCAAACTCTGCAATAAATCATTCAAGTATTCTGAAATTTTAATCATTTCTTTTTCTATGCATGTTAAAAAATTTTATCGCAGCCGGACAATTCCTTCTTGGTGCGTCGATTTTTTTGTTATAGAGTGTATATATTTAGTCTGAAAGGCGGTCCAGAAAATATTTTTGGGTGGGAACGCAAAACGAACATAGAGACAAAAGGAAAAGACATAAAAAGGCTGAACTTGGGGATGGCGCACCCCTCGAGCCGCTTTTGTTCAGTCCTAATATTGCTGATACAGTAGTGCGGCCCGCGGGCCTGCAAGAATAAGCAAAATTGGCCCTTGGACTGAAAAAGGTTGAAGACCCCTGGCACATACTATATTAATACCTAATGGAAGGATATGACCGCTTATTAATCCCAATCATCATCATATTCAACCATTATCTATCCACTGCTGGATGAAGGTCTCTCCAAATGCTTTCCACACAAGTCTATCCTGAGCAATTCGCTTCCACGTCACCCCAACCTGTTTTCTTATTTCATCCACCCATCTAGTTTGAGGACGTTTTCTAGGTCTTCGGTGGTCTCTTGGAATCCAGTTGAGAATTTCAGTTACACATCGTTGATAAGTTCTTCTTGCAATATGCCCAGCCCATCGCCATTTCAGCCCTTTTACTTTAACAATGATGTCCTCTACTCTAGTTTGCTCTCTCACCCAAGTGTTCCTTTTTCGATCTCTCCTAGTTATTCCAAGCATGCACCTCTCCATGCTCCTTTGCGTTGTCTGTAACTTTCGTATTGCTCCAACTGTTAGACTCCATGTCTCTGATCCATAAGAGAGGACTGGCAATACACACTGGTTGAAGACCTTTCTTTTTAGACACAAAAGCAATTTTCCCTTCAGGATAAAACTGTTTCTCCCGAATGCATTCCAGCCGAGTTTAATACACCTGTTGAGTTCTTTCATAATGTTGCCTTCCATTGAAATGGGTTGGCCAAGGTAAACATGTGAATCAGCAATTTCTAGCTCAATGTTGTCAACTTGTATTTTTGTTTTCTCTAGAAATTATCGAATATTGTTTCAGATTTTGTAGGTTCATTTTGAGTCCAACTTCTCTACTTCTATCTGGAAGATCCTTTACCATGTCTTGGAGTTCTGATGTGTCCGTTGAAAAACTATAACATTATTAGCAAATCGCAGATGATTTAAATATTCAACATTTACTTTCTTTCCTTTGATATATATATATAAATGAAGAATCAATAAATTTAGGCAGATCATAGCTGGTCTGAATTAGAAAGAAAAATTGGATCTGCAATGTACAAATCTTGATAGGCGTTATGAGCCAATAATCATGGGTTAAAGAGTGTTTTAAGGATCCAACATTCCCCATTCAATGCAGACATTATACAGGAAGACCTGTTTGTTTATAACCATCCATGTGGCAGAGATTAAAAGAAATTTTTTGTTTGAAAGAGTGAAAGAGGCAGAAAACATTAAGAAATAGAAGTCGCATATACATCTCACATCAAAGTAACACTGTTGAATAACTTACAAGTAGTAATTCAACAAACTCAGTTCAAGTAATACCACAAATGTAAAAAAAATATAGATGAATTTATTCAGTGTCAGAAACTTTTCATTTTTAAACATTTTTAGCAGAGTTTTTGTGATAGGAATCCCACTTTCATTAAGTGCTTTGATTTTGAGGATCTATTTAACCAAATCAATTTAAGAGACCTTTATCGTGTGTTATTAGAATTATTTACAGAGTATGATATAAAATCAATTGACAAAATCTCGTTTGTAAAACTACTAAACTTCTGTCTTAAATATAACGTGGTATATAATGGCACTGGTTATTATAAACAGGTAAGAGGGCTTTCTCAAGGGGGAGTATATTCTTCTTTAGCTGCAGATTTATACTTACATAAATATGAAAGTTTGTCTTCACCAAGAACGGATTTATTTTTTGGCAGATATATAGATGATATAATCTGTATAGGCTATGGTATGGAGCATCAATTGGACCTTGATTTTTATCCCTCAGGATTAACACTGAAAGATACCTCTGTATCTAGAACTTAAGTTCACTTTTCAGAGCTACTTATTACTATCAATGAAAATAATAGATTTGTCTTTCAAATATGCGATAAAAGAAAACAATTTTCATTTGCTTTTGTTCAGTACTTGCAATATGACACATGTCTCAGAAAACATGTTATAAAAAATTTGATTTTAGGTGAACCCTCCAGACAGAAAGTGCTTTCAAATAGAGTTGAAGCCATTTCTGAAGGCTTAAGATTTTTGAACTGGATGGACCGTTAAAAATGCTGTGCTTTATAATTATTCCATTTACGTCATTTAAAATTGGTATATATTAGGCTTTGATGGTAGGTATTTAGGTACTGATATGGGATTTAAATACCTGGTACTACAAATTTATTATGTTGGTGTGATATTTGTATATTTAATGATAAAACTATTCAAAAACAATGTTATTACTATTGTATAATTTGTTCTGAGTACATATTGTAAAATATTTTTTAATTGTTTTCAAACCTACACATATATATATATATATATATATATATATATATATATACACACGCACACACATATATATATATATATATAAATTAGTAAATAACAGCAACATATATAATACTTAGTAATTTTTCTTCCATATTATTCGAGATTGTGGCGACACTAAATGTTAAATTACTAGTAAAGAAAAAAATAATTTAATAAGCCTGGTGGGATCTGAACTCCCGACTACTTGATTGCCGGATAACTACTCTACCAACTAAGCTGCAGGCGTCAATCATTTCCTCCCTTACGAGCATATATAAGGCTTTCTATGGACAAGTACGCTATTAGTGTAGCAATGCTGTGACTACTTTGTAACCAAAGCGACAAGTCAAAGAAATAAGTATGTCTGATAGGACAACTTAGAATTCATATTATTAAAACATTTTTTTTTTTCATATTAGCCGATGATGTGGCAACAATAGATGTTAAATTACTCGTAAAGAAAAGAATGATTTTCCGGCGCCTGGTCAATCGTTCTGAAAAATCATTCTTTTCTTTACAAGTAATTTCACATCCATTGTTGCCGCATCATCGCATAATAGTGAAAAAAACACTATTTTCTTTACGAATTATTTAACATCCATTTTTGCCACATCATTGGCTAGTAGAAAAAAAATTCTTGATTTAATAATATTAATTCTAGTTCGCGCTTTCGCATATTCTCGCTTCCTTGACTTCTAGCTTTGGTTACAAAGTAGTCACAGACTGCCACACTAATAGCGTACCTGTTCATAGAAAGCCTTATACGGGGTAGCGAATTTAAAGCAAAGCAGACGGATTTTGGGTAGTTAAAATGGATTTTTGCAAAAAATGCTGAGACACGTCGACTTTATTTTCGAAGGGAAAGTTCAAAATTATTGTGGAATAGTTTTTTTTTTACTTAACCCCTCGCCCCCAGTCACCCTAACTTTAAAATTTTAAATAGCAAATCTTACCTTGTGATATATCATTTTAAAGGGCGTAAAACATTCTGTTGTTTCATGAAAAAAAAGTCGAAACCGCCTCATATAATTCATGAGAAAACACCAAAATAAAACCATGGCTGCATTTTTAGGGCATTCTATATATTTATATATAAATGAAACGCAACAAGGCACCATTGAAACAATTGGGAATCTGCACATGCGCCAAATGCAGTTGTTTTTTTCGCTTATTGTAAATTCATTAACGTTCCTCAAAATAATGATTTGCATGGTTTTATTTGTATATATATATATATATATATATGGTTATATTTGTATATATTATATACCTGTTTTCTCACGAACGCACGAGGTGATTTAATTTTTTCTCATACAACATAAAATTTGTATGCTTCTTAAAATGATATATCGCAAGGGAGGAGTGGCTATTTCAAATTTGCTCTGGATTTCAAAGTTGGTCTGGGTGGCTAGCTACGTGGGGAGAGGTTAAGCAAAAGAATTATTCCACAATAATTTTGAACTTCCCCCACCCTCGAAAAAAAAATCGCCGTGTTTCAGAATTTATTACAAAATCCATTTGTTCAAAAACCCGCCTGTTTAGTTTTCAATGCGTTACCCTGTATATACTCGTAAGGAAGGAAATGATTGACGCCCGTAGATTATTTGGTAAGGCACTTGACCGGCAATTAAGAGGTCGTGGGTTCGGGTCCCACCAGGCGCCAGAAAATCATTCTTTTCTTTACGAGCAACTTAACAAGTAATATACTAATATACAGGGTGCACTATAAGTTCACAAATTTTTAAAAAATCGTAAGAAAGGAACAAATATTGATAAAGAAGCGCGGTTTGAACGAAAGTTTTTCTAGAAAACTCGGGTTTTTTTAGTAGCAGAAAAAGTTCAGTTCAAAAAAATCATCTGCGCTGTTAACTTCAAAAGACAATGGACAGGACAACTGTGCATTCCATCGATTTATTATTGCAACAGTTGTTCCATATAACTTTAAAAATATTGTATGACGGAACTAAGGCGAACAGCACATGACATGTGGCCATTTTTCGTCTTCAGTTGTTTTGCCACTCAAAATTTTCGCAACGCAGTGTCTTCTAATTCAATGTTCAAGTAGAAAAACTTCACCAGCAACGTTGTTTTGGTAACAATAACATTCTCCAATTATGCACTACGGTTGGATTCGAACGAACATTCCACGTGCATCCAGATCCTTTATTGCAAGCATGAGTTGCATGCTTCTGCTGAATACCTTACATATCAGCGCCGTCTACATGCGATTTTTTAAACTATTTTTTTTTCTACTAAAAAATCGAATTTTCCTAAAAACATGTTCGTGTGAACGGCACTCCTTTATCATTATTTGTTCCTTTTTAATGATTTTTTAAAGTTTTTACGAACTTTTCGCGCACCCTGTATATTACATATAGTAGTTACATTGTAAATGCTGGAGAGCACTTTGTTAGAAGTTGATTATACGTGTATAGAGTGTATACTTGGAAAGTTTTATGTGCCATGAAAGGCTTGCCCATTGAAGTTGTTTAGCAGTCTGAGGTAGCGATCGGACAAGTAACCAAACTTTGAATTGCACATTCACATATCCTGTAAGCATTTTTGTATTATTGCCCCCAGTTTGAAAATTACGTCCAAAAAATCAGAAAATCGTTTAGAAGCACCCTGTATTTGGTTGACTAACAATTCCGAACATGGTGTATGCTCATTTCATCTGCTGAACGTTACGAGCTCTTTAGGCTTTTGGAAAACCGTTTCTTTGTTGGGAAGAGAAGTTTCCAAACGGAAAGATTCCGTTGAAGTGAAAAGCTTGTTGATTTCAAGGGACGTTAACATTGTTGAGTTGTCCTTGTGGAATCCGGACGAAGTCCCCAAATGAAGGACAACAGAGCCGGCGAAGAAGTAATTGAAAAGGGAATCGATGGGACGTACATGGAATTTGCTGTTCCCCTGAGAAAACAGTCGACTTAAGAATTTGGATCATTGTTGTTCTTACATTTCGTAAGTTTATTACTGTTTGCTGGCGATGTTTGAACAAAAACGACCTCGAGGAATTCGAATAGTCCCACCGATAAATTCAACTTGAATGCGGAGAACTTGTCTGCGGTGGAAGCAACGGAATTAAGTTTGTATGCGGTAAAATTTTATGACAAGTGTGCTTTAATATGCGCATCCAGGACCCCAAACAATTCAATACCAAAGGAACGTTAAAGTTTAGGCCACACACTTGAATAAAAATAATTCTGTATCGAGACAGATCAGGAGAGCGTTTGCAACAAATACTTTCATTTAAAGTATTTTATATACGTGATATATGAACTTGTAGGGTCTAAATGCTCATTGGTTATGGCAGGGATGAAGATAGCCAATGAGAAGGGCCGGAGATTCTTTTCATTTCTATCACAACCAATCACAGCAATCTATTAGGTTCCTTATCTAGTGTCTGCAAGAGTTCGATAAGCAACAAAAAATTAAGCCCCTCATTAAAGCTCACCCTTCTTTACATTACAGAACGATACCTTACTTTAAAAACAACATTTTTTACCTGCAAAACAGTTATGCCTTGAAACTATATATTGGTGAAAAGCAGAGATAGAGGAAAATTATTAGAAACATGCGAATACCAAATTTTGATATTCATTTCTATTCAGCATTCCTCACTTTTTTCTGGGCATTATTTAAAAACTATTTAAATTTTAATTGTTTAAAAAATACACTGCGAACGAAAACAAATCATAATAGTATATTGAACAACTATCTGTTCATTGAGGGGATATTTGGGGCCTGCAGAAAACTGAAAACCAGTGAACTAAGTTTATTTTTAACCATTATGAGCGAATTAAACTATTGTGACTACTATAGTTTAACTATTATAACTTAACTATTTTGACTATTATGATCTAAAATAGTCCATGCTTTGAACACTATCCGTGGACTATCAGACATAATCGTAGTAGTTAATTATTCCGCAACTTCTTTAATTACTTAAGCAGACCCCCCTCCCGCAGTAAACACATACAGAAAAAGATCACGCAGGGTTGTGCTCAACAGCTTAGCAGTTAAAGCATTGAAATAGCAACCCATTAATCGTTGGTTTGTATCCAGTTTGCACGTGTGGTTCCTTTTTTTTCTCTCCCGTGTTTCAGCCAAACAAACGTTTTCGTTTGATCTTTAATTCTAAATTGAAAGTCCAAGCATTAAATAGGACATAGCCCCCTTAATTATTTCAGGAGACCCTCCCCTCTTCCAATTCCGTTGACAGTAATTTGAAAAAAAAAAAGAAAATTAGCACAACAGTATGCTAAAATATATAAACATCATAAAGTAAAATATATGTAACATAGCAAAATATAAAAAAAATTTATTTGAAAAAAGTGTTGATTTGAATTTAAAATTTTATTTTTCGTAATAAGTATTTATTTTCGCATTCTTATTTTTGGCTGGAAAATATCTATATACAGCTTGTATATTTGAAAATTATTTTTCAATTATATACAACGTATTTCTGTATATAATGTATGGCAACAGTGAAAATATAACTTGCGATTTTCCAGGGATTCTGAACCTCATATGGCTTAGGGAACGAAACCCCGGACTACGACGTGCTGTTGGTCGGGAAATATTTTTTTGGCACAGTTGAGAGGCAAACACGGTATAACCGTGCGGTAGGCGAACGCGTTTCCACTGCCCCACCGCAGGGCCATTCATTTTATCAATAATTAGGCCCACGTAGCTTTCAATTGTTTACCGAAATACCCATTTTAATTTTATATTTTAATGCATAATTAAATGATTAGAATTTAAAATGAGTAATTATGAGTTATATTCACAACTTAAAATATAAATTTAAAATCTGCCTGTAGAGCTTCTTATATACCGCCTTAAAAAAATATTCTGAAGCAATTGGTTTAAATTTGATAATCGCGATCCCTGAGTTTTGCAAAAGCAGCAGGTGGCGCTTCGAGTGGTCGTAAAAATTTATAAAGTGAGAAAAACATTTGCAAGATTATATGTTCCATATTTATAATGTATTTTTTAATTGACTTATGGGTGCTGGATATTAAGGAAAAAAAAGATAAAATGGCTTACCGTCAACAAAAATGGACATTTTAACAGGGGCGTAGCAATTTAAATTACGGGGGCCCCTCAAGCAACTTTAAAAAAGATTCAGCGTTTTGGCATTAAGAAAAACAATGCATTTCGTTATCCAATTGGGGGACTTGAATCCTCTGGGCCCACCCCTTTTTACGCCACTGAAAACTAAGGACGTCTCTTGGGGAAAACTCATAGGAAGAAAGCATAACGCAGACGTAAATAAGGAAGAAAACGAACGAAATAAGAAGAACAGAGAAAAAACACTAGAATCTGGAAGGACGTCTCGAATGAGGAGGAAAATCATTTTCTACGAAAAGAGACCAGAACAATGAAAAAATCGGCGAGGGAAGCAGACATAAGGAGGAAAACGAACAAAAGAAGAAGATCAGAGAAAAGGATCTGGAAGGACATGTCTCGAGTGAGGAGGAAAGTCATTTTCTATGAAGAGTCCAGAAAAACGAACAAATCGACGAGGGAGGAGGAGAGAGAGAGACAAGGCCAGCAGTGGAAATAAAAACATAACAAAGAATGGTTCTCGCCTGTTAACGATGGTATTGTGGCTGTCTTGCTCGGAGAGGGGTTCCGTCGAAATATTATCCGAAAATAATTCCCTCAGTAATTTTTTTTAGTTAGCGATAAATTAAAAGTAGATAGATCCTCCCCGTCCTATGGCATATGCGTTTTTTATTTCTGAGGAAATTTCTTCACGGCGTCGACATTTCTTCAGATACGTTTTTGCGAAATATTTATAAATTTTTCATTTATTAGAACCATCTATTTGCTTGATACGTAGGACTGAATACTGAAAAGAGTATTTATCTTCTATAAGAGCCTATGTAACTGTGAAAGAAGCTATTTGTTATTTGTAAGTAAATTTTGCCTTTTGAAAAATATGGCAGATATGAAAAAATGCTTTTTATAACGGAAAATAATGTTAGAAGGGATATTTCTGAGGATATTTTACTTTATTCTTCTTTTTCGGATACAGACCCCCCCCCCTAAGAAAAAAAGCATTGAAAACTTGGAAAATTTGAATGATTACATTATTTTGGGGTCGTTTTTTTTAGCTAGAACTCCTAAATATTTCATAGAAGCAATGTGCTTTAGATATCTTATAATCGCAGTGGCATATCTATATATGTAAGATATTATTACCCTTCACAGGGATAACACAATTGCCAAATAATGGTCAACACACAAAGCCACCGGGGCGAGATTTTTTGTTAATGTTCTGTGGAGGATTTTTTATTACAAATAAATTTGACACCCACGTTCAAAGCTCATCCAGGATGGGGACCGCGTCTATTTCTATCCTATACTAAAAAAAGCTCCAGTATGAGCTTTAAACGTGGGTGTCAAATTTATTGGTAACACCTATATACTTTGTAATCCCAATAACTTTTAGATACTCTGGAATCCCAAATTTATCCGTAACTTAGATACCTGGAATCCAATAATATTTAGATACTTTGTAATCCCAATAACTTTTAGATACTTGTAATCCAACAATTTAGATGTCTATACTCAAGAACTGTAATCTTAATAACTTTAGATACTCACTTTATCCCACTACCTTCTAGATACTTTGTTTTATTACACTACCTTCTAGATCTTTTGTTTATAGATACTTTGTTATCCGTCATCCCTTCAGATACTTTGTGTATTTATCCACTACCTTCTAGATGCTTTTGTTATCCCACTCTATATTAATTTTGCACTTCTAGGATACTTTGTTATCCCACTACCTTCTAGATGCTTTTGTTATCTCCAACCCTTCTAGATAGTTTTAATTCATATCCTCTAGTTTTCCGTATTATCCTATTCCGTAATCATAAAACATATTTTGTAATTTTATATTCTATAATTTACAATCGGTTTTGTAAAATAAATTTATAAGATTAAATAGCTCCTAAATTCCGGTACATGTTTTACTTTTAATGTTTATTGAACTTGAAATAATAAACTTTAATTGCAATAAACTTGAAACAATAACTTTTGGGTGAACAATAAACTTGTAGGTCACAATAAAATGCTATGTTCGCTTTTGCAGGCTTTCTTAACTGTTGCCACTTAGAAACGCAAGAAAAAGCTAAACAAGTTTAATTTCTAAAATTGGCCAATTGTTTCCCTTTTACATAGAAGTTTCCTAAATGTAAATGATTTTAATTTCCGCATTTGGCAACACATGTTTGTATGCCATTTTGCGCGATATTTGGCAACAGTAAGTGTATAATTGTTTTGGTTGAGGCTTAAATCAGTCTTCATTTTACCATCGACGCATGCACATCAAGTCTCACGAAGGCTCCGAAAAAATGGCTTTAAAAACGTCTTTAACGTTGCATTGGAATTTAATTATATTTCGGCGTGCCAATTAACTAACCTAAATATTTAAAGTATAAATACAATATTATTTTTAACTGGATGAATGACCGCATTTTTCAACACTTATTTCTGCAAACTAACTTCAACACAAAGAACTTTTATATGTCGTCATGGCAGAAATAGTGGTTGAATATTTTTCGCCACTGGAGTCGAATAAATTATGTCTCGCAAGCAATAATGGTGCAACATGTTTTGAATATGATCGCGAAACGTACCTAAAAACGTATATTGTGTGTATACTTATGTTAAGCGCACCCAGAATATTGCAAGGGAAGCCCCGGTGGCGCGCAAGGATTTTTGGTGGAAAAATGGCCAGACGTCGCATCAATTACGGTTGTCTTGTGTGTACACTATCATATTGAACTACTAATAGTTCTATAGTGCAAGATATTTAAATAATTAGAGTAGTAGATTATGTCTGTATAATTTTACAATGGTAGCCTTTTCTTATTCTATCAGTAAAGAGATTCCCCATAATTAGGAAATATCTAGGCTAGCCAGTCATAACTTCATTTCAACCGTGTTTGATATTGTGTTTTGGTCTACCTTTACTTCCTGGAAAGCGTTTGAAATAGTCACTTTGCTGTTGCTTGCCTTGACAGCAGTCTCGTCAATATCATCAGAGTTCAGGCAAATGTTGGGACCATCACAACTTCATCTTACATTGTTTAATGAAATAATTTACCAGTGTCCTGGCGTAATAATTTTGGCACGGTTTTGACTCAAGGGAGGGGACCGGGCCACCTGGGCTCCCTACGTGGATGCGCCACTGATACATATACTCTAAACTCAAAACTTTAGAGAAAACCGTAAGAGGAAGTCGTGACCAAATATTGATCTCCAACAGGAAATGAAAATGAGAAGCGATGATCAATATTATCAAGTTAAAATAATGTAATTTGAATACCATCAATAACATGTTATTCTTCTATTAATTTACTAAAATTAGGAGAACAAATCCTGTTGCTCGGTTAAGTTAATTTTAAATATCGGAAATTTAAATCTCGATCATTTTAAAGATCGGAAATCATTTTAAATATCGGGACATTCGTTTGGAAACGTAAATTAAAAGGGATTTTGTTTGATGGCGTTTCAGGATTATCATGGCGGACAAACAAATCGTGTAAAGAAAAATATTTTGACGAAGCAATTTTCGTTAATTACATTCATTTTTAATTACATTTAACGTCAACCACATATTAACATCTTTTGTCAATTAATCTCGTTAATCTATGCATGGAAGAAAATGGGAAAGAAATTAATGTACTTCATAAGAGTAATAACAACGGAAACCAAACACACTCTATATATATATATAAAAAATAAAAAAATCGATGCATCAAGAAAGAGTTGTCCGATTGTAATGAAATTTCGTATTCAAAGACATTTTGACCGAACATGCAAATGATTAAAATTTGGTGTCCAATGAATGAATAGCAGGAACTCCAGTGCATCGGAACTGCGCATTCAGCAGGTGTATATAAGGAGCGATTCTCAATATGTGGTCAAAATTTCTGTTGCATTTTGACTGCGGATATCTTACGTCGACTACAACAATGCCTTGCTGAAAGATTCGTGCTCATTACGAGCATATGTCAGAGTTTGAAAGAGGTCATACTATCGGACTGGAAGAGGCTGGTTGGACGAATCAAAGAATCGCTGGATATGTGGGTTCGAAGCGATGCGGTGATTGGACGGTGCTGGCAAGAGTGGGTCAACGATTTCAGATGTCAGCGTCGGAACGTCTGCGGTCGACCTAGGGCCACAACAGAACGGGAAGACTAAGCGATTGTCAGAGCAGCTGTCACAGCACCGGATTCGTCGTTATGAACCCTCCAATGTGTGGCCCGCACACATGTGTCCAACATGACCCTCTGCAAACGACTGAGAGAGCGGAATTTACGCTCGCGCCCACCGTTACGCCACTTACTTCTCACGCCTTTACACCGTCAAGTCCAATTACAGTGGTGCCAGGCTCGATCAACTTGAAACTGCACTGACTGGGGACGTATAGTCTTTAGTGACAAGTCCTGTTTCCAACTGTGTCCTGACGACAACCGCAGACGTGTCTGGAGACGTCCAGGGCAGCGTGGGGATCCTGCCCTTACTATCGCACGCCACACATGCCCACAACAGGGCGTTATGGTCCGGGGTGCCATCTCCTTTGATAGCCGGACCCCTTTGGTGGTCATTTCTGGCACACTTACAGCACAGCGGTACGTAGACGACATTCTACGACCGGTTGTGTTACCGTTCCTTTTGCGACACCCTGGACTTACGTTTCAACAAGACAATGCCCGGCCGCACACGGCACGTGTTGCTATGAATTGTCTTCAAGCTTGCCCAACACTTCCTTGGCAAGCTAGATCTCCTGATCTCTCTCCCATAGAGCACATTTGGGACGCTATGGGAAGGCGATTGCAACCATCCAGGAATGTTGACGATTTAGCCCGACAGTTGGAGACAATTTGGCAAGAAATTCTGCAGGGCACCATCCGGGATCTTTATCAGTCTATGCCACGCCAGCATCCAGGCCACAGGTGGACCAACGCCTTATTAACGTCCTCCCTTTGTAACGCTCAAACTCTGCAATAAATCATTCAATTATTCTGAAATTTTAATCGTTTCTTTTTCTATGTATGTTCTTCACATCCACCAATTTTTATCGCAATCGGACAACTCCTTCTTGGTGCGTCGATTTTTTTTTGTTATAGAGTGTATTAAAGAATTTTCTATCGTATGAAGCGTGGCCCCGACGTAAGCATTTCTTTCCTTAATTTTTAAAAAATTTGTTGGTACCTCAAAACTGCATTAAAACATTTCATGTGGGTAATCACGAATACTTTGGAATATATATACAGTGGAACCTGGTAAAGTGACCACCTAAATATAGCGACCATTTTTTATGATAGAACTAGTAGGGACTTAGTCATGCCTTTGCCGAAGTCTGTCGTATATAGTGACCACCTCTCCATTATGACCATTGCAGTCCGGTCCCACATGTGATCATTTTGGACATCACCATCATATTTTGGTTCAACCCCGAACTATTATTTTTAATAGTGTACTAGCGATTGAAAAGACATTATTGCTGGAACTAAAAGGAAACTTCTGTTTTATGATGCTGTTCTAACGCGATTTTTTTTTAAAAAATAGGAGAATGGAATTTGTGTATAAATAAACAACAAAATGAGGTAATCCAACTTTTTTTCAATAACCTAATCACACCACAAAACACAAATTCTGTAGATAAATGGCGTATGAAAAACTTATCCGTTGGTCTATTTGAAATTGTGTTGAGCATATTTGAAAGTGTAATGATTGATAAATTAAAGCATTCAATGATATCCTACAATTAATTATATGGAACCAAGTAAGGTGAGCTCTGATGTGATGTGCATATTTAAACCTTTCGAACAGTGGCGGTTCCGGGCAAAAAAAAAAAAGTGGAGGCACAAATTCCTGCTAATGTGCAGTGGAGCCCTTTAAATTTGTTCGTTATAATTAAAAAATAAAATCCAATTAAGTTATATGTGGGGGTCATAGCCCCCGTCCCTAACCTAGAACCGCCACTTCTTTCAAACATCGATAACAATGTAATCAACTGTTTACATTAACGTTAATTTTGTAATACATGTGCTTTACCCAAACGAAATAGCCATATATATTTATATATATACAGTGTGTCCGTGAAGTCATGGTGCACTTTTGACCGGTCACAGGAAATCAACGAAACAAGATAGAAATGTGAAATCTTCACCAAATAAAAGGAAAACTATCCAAGTTTCATACCTATTCAGTACAGTTCGAACGGGGTTTGTTCAACAAACTGTCGGTATCCTTCAACTGCTAATCCCACCGATTAATGGTATTCCTTTGTGGTGGCGCTTCGTTGTACACGCGACGATATTCACGTTGCACTTTGGTCACGGATTCGAATTTAGCAAGCCACAGAACACACTGAATTTTCCTCTGTAACGTCCACATCTCGACTGGCGTGGGCGTGGGCTGATCCACTGCCGCGCAGCTCGTGGTGTTGCGTCATCACCTGTGTGCGCACACGCTTGCACATCAGAGTACAGAAACTTGGAGAGTTTGTCTGTTATTTGGTGAAGAGTTCACGTATCTATCTTGTTTCGTTGATTTCCTGTGACCGGTCAAAAGTGCACCATGACTTTACGGACACAGTGTATATATATCCCACTTTCGTTCTTCACGAAATTTACAGAATTTCAGAAATGTATAGATCATTTTAGAGTCTCAACGACTATTAAAAAAAGACTATGATAAATAAATGAAATATTCTTCTATAATTATAATAAAATAACATAGCTGTGAAATATATTGAAATGAAATATCATATTCGCACAAAAAAATAAAACAGATATAATTTCACTATCAGCACCACAATATATACAATAAGCGGGTATTTCGATATTGTGTGCTATAAATATTACGTAATTCATAACCATCTTGTACACTGCGAGACGTTTATGAATTACGTAATACATAAGCATCTTATGCACTGCAAGCTATAATTTGACGTACACTACACAAATTAGATTCATAAGTACAAGTCAATATTATGATTTAGACGCATTGTTTATATAACTTCAATAATGAGAGCTTATAATGTTGATTCTATGTACAAATTTTGTATATTATTGCATTATCATTTCATGCTAGAATTATATTATAGTGTTATGTAGTATTACCGTAATGAAGTTTTAAATTAGAAACTACATTTTTCGTACACTCGGCACGCTTTCTTCTTAAGTGGCACAATTCGCAAAAAGTAGTTTCAAGAAAAGTAAAAAACTTTTGCCACATCATAAAGAATTATGGTAACTATAGTGACATAGAGAGCATTTCCTAGAGAGCCATTTTTGAACTATCTTTACGAAATTTTTTCCGTTGAAAATTTAACACTGTTTTATCCATTAAAAAGTTCACCTTATATCCTCGTGTTCTATAAAGTGTATTATATATCATCATTGCCATTTTCTAGAAAAAACGAGGAAACAACCGAATAATTCAGTATCTGAAAAACAAAGTAGTATCGAACGAAGAAGTAGTAGTAAACAGTATCGAAAACTAAAGGATGCAATTGGTTTGAAAACAATACTTTCAGAAGTTTTTCTTTTTTGGAAAAGATTGTGTGGTATTTGCATTCAATATATAACGATCATTAGCATAGCGGCTAGTCGTGCGATCTGGGAGATATATAAGCCTGAGTCCAATGTTAACATATAAAGATAAATTAGATAAATTCCTTTATTTTAAGCAAGATTGTACACACACACACACAAAAAAAAATATATATATATATTAATGATGTTATGACAATTTTGCCCGAGCAGCAATAGGTAAAGACTTTTACATCTGACTAAGCCCACGCTGCAATAATATATATTATTCATTTACAATTTTCGTTTCTCAAAAGGGGGCTTAACTTTTATCTAGGGGGGAACAAGTTACCCTTTGGCCCTCCCCTCTTGTTACACCAATGACAACGATCAGTATAAAACTATTTTATACATTGCACATATGCCCATATAATTGGGAAGGGGGCCTCAAGCCCACCCCCTAGCCGTTTAAAAATTTTATTTGCCCGATTCCGATATGCATTTACTTTAAAAAAATTTCAGTCACATTTTAAAATAAGGTACTTTTTAGCTCATTACTAATTGTCAAGCAGTATCAATTATTTTTGTAGCATTTTGGAATCTTGTACATTCACTAAAATTCTTGACAGCTATGAGAAGGAGGTAATTTTTCTCAGACCCCCACCCCTAGAAGTACTCACATGGGAGCCCATGTACACACAAAATGTGACAACATATTACTGGTTAATATGTAATATGTTATTACATATTAAGTTATTGGTTATTCATTAAATAACGGCAATAACCTTGCAAAACATTATAGATCTTAACAATAATTAAAATACAATGTAATGGTATTTAAAGCTCGTAGTCTAGTCTTAGCCATATTAAAAGATAAATAACATAAAATAATGTTAAAATATTCTAAATGGTCCGTTGAATCCATTCATTTAATTTTATTTAATTTGAGGTCATGGAAATAAAATGATTTCGATAATTTTATAAAAAAATTAGGATGAGGAAGTGTCAAGGTCTCACCTTCCACAAGCCTTGTCGGAAAGCCTCCTCAATCTCCTAGAAGAAGGGCTGCTCCTTCGCCTGTTTACAACACCCCCTGGTCCAACGGAGTAGATATGCGTGGTATCATTTCTCATGGAATCTGATTCCCTTCTCGATATGGCCCGCAGCACTGCATAGAAAAGAATTGCGAGCGTCAACATTTTTTCGTTCTTCCCGGTGGCGGCATTTTTTGGTATCCAAGAAGCATGCTTTTAAGGGTTTCGGTCGGGAGTCATTGTTAAGAACATCAGGAAAGATGGACTGTCCGTTTTTACATGTTTCTTTCAAATGTCCACGGGTTTCTGGTGTCTCTGGATTTTTCCAGTTTCGTATGTCAACTTTCAGATTTATTGTCGATCGGACGTTCCAGCACACACACACTTTGGTTTATGCTGGTGTTATGGAGTTGGAAGGAATGGAAGATCAGTATTCAAGAAGCGATGATGTAGCTCATCTTCACTATTCAGCCTTTGCTTTACGTGGACGATACCATTATCAATCGTACCGCTCCATTTTAGAATGGATGGCTTGATAAGAATATTATCAATGGTTTCAAAGATTGCGAATGATCCACAAATCACATCCGACTAAATATCCTTGAAATATGTCGTTTGGCAATCATGAAGTGAGTAAACAGTTTTCAAAGATTTCGCATAAGATAAAAAGCAAATGGCGAGAGAAAGATAAGACTAGAGCTCGGAGTTAACTTATGCCATTGTCTTCTGGTTTGTCCATCCTCCTTCAAAGGCAGCCATTAGTTTCGGATTGGTAGTTACAGTCGAAAATTGGTGGACGTTTGGGTGAAGAACTCTTCTGACCGATTAGCCTTTTTCTCTCGGGGCTACATTTTGCTGCTGGTTGAATATTCCGAATCACATTTTTTTTTTCTTTCTTTCTTACAAATGGAACTTCAAATACTGCGGAAGGGCGTTTTCAAAAGGCGTTACATCATCGTAAGATGGCAAACGGCCAGATTAGTGATGATATTTTCATATTTTTAAATCATTTGTATATAAAACTAGCATCCATTTTAAGTAAATAATATCGACTGGGTATTATAACGAATTTTTCAATTTCTGAGTAATGTTTGAAAATCAAGGTTTCCAGTTTTCAAAATGGCAACCATTAGACATAAAATTCACTCCAGTGCTGCTGCAATTCAGCGTGATTTGCAGTGTTTGCTAATAAGTTCCGCATTATATATGTGGTGAATGTTTTACCGTCTGCCAGGAGCATAAAAATACCCATCATTTAAAGCTTCCAGTTTTTGACCTAAATTTCAAGAATTTTAAGTTTAGTCTTTGGCAACAAGTGGATGAGGTATAGTGTACAATAATCCTAGGTAAGATGTTTACTATTATAAAAACGAGTACGTCATCACTATTGACTTTCCCGCGTCATTTAAATTTTGGAAGATTATTTTAAGAAAACTTTGTGACGATTCTTCGAAACTTTTCCACGACATTTTGCGAATTTCGTTAATTTTTTCAGCTGATAGTGGGACTTTTCATTGCTACATTTCAACCGCTGGCGATAGATCCTTGAACAGAAGAGCTTCTATGATTTACGGAAGGTGATTTATGGCACAGGGATAATATAATCACCATGGGCCTATAATTGGACTAAGAGCTCTTAGTAAACCTTTGCTTTTGAAAAATTTACAGCATTTCTCATGGCTAATACAATAGAATTCTTTTATTTATTTCGACGTGCACCTCTACCAAGCATAACGAAAAGGCAACCAGCCTTAAAGAACAATTTACGATGACGTATGCAAAAGCTGACGTAATACTCCCACGAGTGACGTACTTGTTAGGCTTAACGATACATCGTCGACGGAGGAAAACAAAGCAGTGGAACACGGGAATGATGTCGGTATCAAAGTAAGTAAAAAGAAACCATTATAGACCAAATCCGAATGGATATAATTCGGTAAAAATCCACATCGACTATATCCAAAATTATAATGATGAGAACATACTACAGTTCCAAGCTTCTTTGTCGAGATTTTAGCTTTGTTTTTGATTCAGGACTATCCAAAACAACTATAAATAATTCGTCCCTGCTTCTCGGATAGTCCCATAAACAGCAGACGATTTACCGGACGTAAAGACACTTTTCCGAAGAAAGGCATTTGACAATTTTATATAAACGGATCTGGCATCCAGCGCTTGGCCAATAAAGCTTCGACCACAGATTCAAAGCACGTTCAAAGAAGAACCCACTTTTTACTTTTTATTTTTTTTGATAAAGTGCTAGTTGTTTTTGAAGTCCCTTTATTTTGCTTCGCAGACGATTGGACCACGGATCGATTGTGTTTGGCGAAAAACGTTTTCTCAGTTCCTGTAGGGAAAGAAATTCTAAGATCTCGGTACCTAAATTCTTTTATTTTCAAAAGACTTTAGGAAAGACTGCGGAATACTGGAGCAGACGCACTTTCAAACGTAAAAAAATGTATTTTCAAATCCACATTATTTATTTTTTATGCGGCGAAATGGCATTAAAAGAGAGAAAGATTTTCGTACACATACCGTGAAATGAAAATCGTTATTAACCGCTGAAGCGTTTTGTTTGAATCAACCTCGCTGCATTTTCAACAGTGGAATTTAACACATTGTTCAACGTTAAATTTTAAGCAACACGAGAAAAAACGAAGCAATTTTTTGTATATGATGGAATAATAAAAGAAAAGGTGGCCAGTTTGTTTCTCTGTTCTTAAATCTATATACCAATTTTAGAATATATTTCTGAAAATGCAGACGATTTTTAAAATCCAGTATTTTTGTGTTTAATATAGAATATTTTCATTTCGAGACAGCTCCATTTGAGTAATTGGGAGATAAAATATTTCGCGATTCTCTACAGGTTAAATTTTTTGTTTATTTTTCTTTTTCTGCGCCTAAGTTTTCCATAAAGTTAAAATTCGGGTAGAAAAAAATAAGAATAACTACCTTGAAGTCCTCACAGACAAATGCACACAGCGCACACGGAAGAAGTATAGACACACACGGTGGATTTTGGAGAATGTTTGATAATATATCCACGTGAATTAAAAAAGAATCGCTATTGACTTGATCGCTATCCAACAGGTTCCTGAGTATAAGTTGCCAATTCCATAATGAGAAGATTTAGTTGCATGGGATCACACACACTCACAAAAATGAAGCATCATCGTCATTAAAAACTATAAGCGTGAATATTTGGCGCTATAAAAATAATAATAGGAAAAAGAGAAGGCAGGAGATGCTACTCCCGCTGCAGTCACTGGGTTTAATGTACGGGTTACTAGACAATACCATTTCGGCAATACCGGTAGGACCAGAATTGCGCCAGAAACGACGCCAAGATTCGGTTAGGATTTTCAAATATCGCGCCAACTGACTGCAGTCTTCTTTCTCAATGAACATAAAACAAATAGGTATTTGTTTTTAATAACAAATGCCTATAAAACAAACAGGTATTTGGTTTCGAGGAGACTTTTGCAGCGGTCATTTTTAATTATAAGACGATTTTTATGCATAAAACTGTGTTACAAAATAAAATATTTTAATAATTAAAATTTTACTTTTCGATTCGTCTGTGCGAGCCTTCTTCAGAAGATAGTAAGTCGACGATAGGAACTGACAAATAGCACTGTCCCATTGGTGACTTTCTATTTTCTGAAGAAGTTCGCACAGACGAATCGAAACGCAAAGTTTTAATTATTAAAATATTTTATTTTGTAACACAGTTTTTTACATATATATTGTTTCATATTAGAAACAATTGTCATTTGATATTAGATACAAATGCCTATTTATTTTTAATTGTGTTATTTGCTTTATTCTTACTAATTAATTAATGGATGGATGAATAGGCAGGCAGGCAGGCAGACAGACAGACAGACAGATAGATAGATAGATAGATAGATAGATAGATAGATAGATAGATAGATAGATAGATAGATAGATAGATAGATAGATAGATAGATAGATAGATAGATAGATAGATAGATAGATAGATAGATAGATAGATAGATAGATAGATAGATAGATAGATAGATAGATAGATAGATAGATAATTTATTCCAGGTAAAATGCATATTTATTGAATGTATTTAAAATTATAGCTTAACTATTAACTTTTACCTGGGCAGCAATGGGAAAAACTGACATTTAACGAAGCCCATGATGAGTTCTTCGCAAGGAAGGTTTAAAGTAAAAAATATGCATTATCATTTATACGTATATCATTTGTATAATGATATATTATACATATATCATTTATGACAAACTAGTTGCCCCCTACACGATACTTCCCATTTATGCATGTCTGTATACAGTGAAAGTATTGTGTAAGCGAACTTTCTATCTGATTTATAAAAACCGGAGTTTTTCAAAAATTGCGCCTTCCCTATATGATGCTTCTCCTGTATGCGCAGTTGTATACAGAGACAACAATACATAGGGGCGATATTTCACCTGTATACATAGCTGTCTACAGGACTTTTCAGGGCGACTTTCGGTATATATTGAGGGAAAGTAGAAGGACCTATTTAATGGACGAAGAAAGAATCATGTGCTTATACGCAAAAATATTTCAATAGTGAATGTGGGTAACTCGAATATGTGTGGGTACTCCAGATATATTTTTTAACTTTCAAGGCGATTATTGTGGATCATCCTGTATGTTTACTGCGCTTATAAAAACTTCTGTAACGATTTTAAACAGGAAAGTTCATCTATTTTCATTATTTTTTATTTAACCATCTAAGCTGAGTTCACGCTTGTTTTAATTCAATTTTATGAATATTGTAGCTATTAGTAGATAATTTGATATATCACCAAACTCGTTATATCGCTAAATTTCCTGGTAAAGAATAGCGGCGTTAATCGATGTTTGACTGTATTTTTTTAAAGAATGCATACTCGCAGACGCAATTTTCAGTTGTAAGATAAGCTCATGTCCGTAAGGATTGTCGTGCAGCCAATCACCAGCATTGTAAACGTGAACCACCTTACACCTGTAGCTAATCATGAGCCTCTAGAAGAACGATCTTGATCAGCGGTTCTTTAACTTTCCTAGACCGCGGACCCTCTTCAGAGATCACTCGCCCTCGCGGACCCCCAAGAATTAACTCAAAGTTTAAAGCCCAGAATTTGCATCATACATATTTATTTCTAGTGTTTCATCACTGATTTTCACTATTTAAGGAAGGAATTTTTCGTTCCCTCATAATTTATTCTTAGCATTAAAGAGTAAATGCTCGTGTCTTAGTACTTTTCCGAACTTTTGTGGGACACTGGGAGGATCTCGCGGACCCCCTAGGGGTCTGCGGACCACAGTTGAAGAACCGCAGGTCTAGATTGCGCTTCTTAACTAAAGATACATTCTCCCCTGCGAATTATTTCAGACCATTTTATGGCACGTCCTCGCCTGCGTCCCTGGCGCCGGCTCTCCATGCCACCGCTTCGTTACTGCCCTGCACACGTGTAATAGAGACTCCATTTGTGAAGAAAATCAAGCAACTGCAACTTACGTTTGCGGACGTAAATTTACCCAAGGAAAAGGTTTGTTTTTGTATTCCTTATCTTCCATCAGCGTGTGTACAGAGAGTTTCGAATCGCCTCAACACTTAGAAATTTTGGGGTGAATCGGTGGTATGAATCGTCGGAATGACATGAATCACCTTGACGGCTAGAATCCAATTGATTTGCACATAAAAATACTGCCATTATGCAAACGTTGTCGAGCAGATGACTCGCCGTTTTAAGCGATGATAGTTGAACTATATCCATTCTCTAGAAGGGCTTGAAATCTTGCTAAATGCATTGCAGAAAGACAAAAAAAATGCACATTCTGCTTCATTTTTTCGACATTTCAATAAGTGTTGTAGTAAAACTACAATAAATCTATTGGCGTAATTAAGGGAAGGTTTAAGGGGATTTATCCCCCCTAAAGGCATTTAGCCCCCCCTTAGAAAACTATAATTACAAATTAATTTTATGTATAGAGTATTGAGGTGCGACCATAGCCCCCTAGATCTCAAGGCCAGTTTCATCAACGAAAAAGTATTGAAGTATAGGAAAATGTATCAAATTAAGATCACACGCATTATTAGGACCATTTTAGGACTTTTAATATAGGCTCTATAGTCATGTAGAGGTAAAACGGTTCTCTACCGTTTCAAAAACCAGGGGTTAAATCGCGATTGCATCGCTTGCTGTTTTTTTACACCGCAGGTTGGATTTGATTCTTTAGATGAAAAGGTCATGACCTTTCGGAAAACTAGAGATCCTTGCGCAGTCTGACCTTAGCAGTCCATGCGCCATATGAAACCCCAAATAAATTAATGCTTTAAACCTTTTTCTATTTTATTAGGAAAAGGATTAACAGTAATGTCAGCAACGGTGGACACGGGGGGGGGGGTCACAGGGGTCATGACACCCTCAAATATATTTTTCACTGTAAAAAAATTCCAACTTTCATGAAAAATGAAGGGTGTTATTCCAAGACCATGGCAAATTCTGTCCTTGACCCCCCAAAATTGATAGTTTGTGTACGCCCTTGAATGCCAGTCTTAAGTGATTATAAGGGTAGTGTATGTGAGGGGGGGGTCATTTGAAGAAACATATGTAAAATCAGTTTTTTTAAGACGAATATTAAAACGTTTACATCTAATTTAGACTGCACCTGTATAAATATGATTGGGGTGGTTGGCTATGGGAAGCCTAGCACCACCACAGAAACAGAAATTTTCAATGAATACTATGTGGAGCTTTGGGATAAGCGCCTCATTTTTCAAAGGCATCCAGGATAAGCACCCCAATGTGCATTTGTGATTGAAATTAGAGCAACAAATGTAAAATACACATGCTGTAATTCGTTAATTTTTAGGTCACTTTCTTGGGGGGTTGACCAATGTGCATGCATTTGCACGTACGATACTATTTCTGTCTTCACAAGTGCAACATAAGGCTGTTCGAGTATTACGTAAGCACCTTTGGAGGAGGGGGTTTGAGATTTGCTTATTTTTTCTGACAACGGGGAGAGGATCTGAACTATGCTTACGTAAGGCAAAACAAATAATAAAACTAACGCATAGTCACAAAGTGCCAACTGCTCTGACAGAACTGCAATATTTGGATGTACGATCCATTGCGTGCAGAATATATAAAATATACGTAATCGCAGTTAAATAGGGAATGTTCAAGTACCACGTAAGCACCCTTGGGGGTTGCTGTTGCGCTTATTTTCCTACGTTAGCTGATGTTAAATTTCGCTTACTGGGGTGGTAGTGGGGAGTGGTTTAAATCGCCAAAATATTTCTTACGTAATACTCGGATTCTCACATATTTATTTATTTATTTAAACTAGGGATCCTAAACCCTGGTTTTCACCCAGGGGTACACTTCTAGGCTCCCCGTGGCCCCCCTGACACTTTTAAATTATAATGAATGTCCTATTTTTACTAAATACATTTATCAAATTTATTTCGTATTTATTACACATTATTTGCTTACACCATAAGAAATATTATTAATAAAAATGTAATAAAATGCTTTATAATGTCACCAAAACATTTATTAACGTATTTTAAAACATTTTAAATGCAATGATCTGTTGTGCTTATTCTCTATTTATAAATAAGTGTTTAATATTATAATAAAGTTACAAGTAAGTGCTCAATATTACAATAAAAATGTAAATAAGCTTGTTATAATTTGCATTATGCGTTGCATTCTTATTTTATCAAACGTTCTCTTTCTCTTTCTCTCTCTCTCTTCCATATATATATATATATATATATATGGCCTGCAAAAGGGTTGCTGGTATCTAACTGGAAGGAGACCCACACGCTGAACGTATGTGACGATGTGTGGAACCGGCCAGGCCAGTAACCTAGTGTCCTACCCCGCCTTCAAGTGGTGCAGGCTGAGCTTTCTATTTATGTGGCAAATTAATATTTGCTACACGGATAGAAAGGCGGAAGGGGAGGGCTAATTCACCAACCCGTCTAGCCAGCGTGGTGAAATTATGGCTAATTCCTCCATTATGTTGACACACCAGAAACCATGGCCCCTAGTCTCCAGGTGCTGGAGTGCTCCTGATCAAGGCAGCGGTCAGTGTGGCATGAAAGCAGGGGGTGCTAAGAATCACTGGAATGGCCCAGGCTGCCGTTTGTTATTGACCTTGGCTACGTTTAATGGACGATCCCTTGCTTCTGAAGCAAAACTTCAGGAATTGGAAGAAGAACTTGACAAGATCAAATGGGACATTGTAGGACTCAGTGAAGTTAGAAGAAAAGGTGAAGAGTTGGTGGAACTTAAAAGTGGACATTTGTTTTATTATAGAGGAACGGAAACTGGAAGAACAAGTGGTGTTGGCTTCTTAATCAACAAAAGAATTAAAGACTACCTTCTTGAAGTCGAAAGCACGTCAGATCGAGCAGCGAGGCTCGTTGTTCAACTAACCCAGCGATACCAACTTCAAATAGTACAGGTATATGCACCAACATCAAGCCATACCGACGAAGAGGTTGAAGAATTTTATGAAGAAATCAAAGAGTTACACACCAAAGGGAAACAACATATCAAGCTCATCATGGGGGATTTCAATGCAAGAATTGGACAACAGGAACAAGGAGAGACATCGGTTGGTAAATACGGATATGGGGAAAGGAATGAACGTGGCGATCAACTCATCGAATTTGCAGAAGCTGAAAATCTTAGCATCATGAATTCATTTTTTAAGAAGAAACCGCAAAGAAAATGGACATGGAAACACCCAAATGGGGGAACTAGTGAAATTGACTATATCCTGGCAAACAAGAAATCAATTATTGAAGATTGCAGTGTACTGAACAGATTTAATACTGGAAGTGATCATCGAATGGTGAGATGTAAAGTGCACTTAAATACTAAATTAGAACGACAGAAGCTCATTAGGAAACAAGTAAGTAAGAGGGTGGATCTAATGAAACTGAAAGTAAATACCGAGGCATTCAAGTTGGAATTAAAAAATCGCTTTTCTGCACTGGAAGGACTTATTGATGAAAGTGATATCTCAGAAGCAAATGAAAACATTGTTAAGACAATAGTTGAAACTGCTGGGGAAATTGGTGGTGTAACCTGTAAAAAGCACAATAGCAAATTATCTGAGAAGACGAAACAGCTCATGAAAAGGCGAAGAGATATGAAGGTGGACAATCAAAATACCAGTTCCAGGATTGAGTACATAGAACTTTGTAAAACTCTGCGCAAAAGCATGAAAGAAGACATAAGAAAATTCAACTGTGAGCTAGTAAGGAAAGCCATTGAAAATAACAAGAGCCTTAGGGTTGTTAAAGGAAGTTTATCTGTTGGGAAGAAACACATCATTGCATTAAAAGGAGAGGATGGCACCGTAACAAGAAATAGGGAAGAAATACTTAGAAGAGTTGAAGAATTCTACAAAAATCTATACGAAAGTAACAGTGGATTAAACGAAGACATTGAAATAGTCGAAGGAACAGCTCCTAAAATCTTAAAAGAAGAAGTTTCATTTGCAATAAAAAATATGAAGAAAGGAAGAGCCCCTGGTGATGATGGTATTACATTAGATATCCTAAAAGAAGCTGGAGAATATGTAGAAGACATACTTGCAAAATTCTTTACCAAATGTCTTAACAGCGGTAACATACCAAACCAATGGGATTCTGCAACAGTAATTCTTTTGCATAAAAAAGGTGATAAAGAGGATTTGAAAAATTACCGACCAATTAGCTTGTTACCTGCTATTTATAAAATCTTCACAAAAGTGCTAACACATCGCCTGCAGAAAAAATTAGATGCAGCTCAACCAAGAGAACAAGCTGGATTTCGAAGTGGATTCAGTACAGTGGACCATATTCAAGTATTAAGAGAATTAATTGAAAGAACACATGAATATGAACTTCCATTGTGTGTGGCATTTATTGACTATGAGAAGGCCTTTGACTCTATTAAAACATCAGCAGTCATCAACTCTTTAAGATCAACAGACATTGAGGATGTGTACATTGACATGGTGAAACGTGTGTATAAAAATGCAAGTGCAAAATTTCGGTTACATAAAGATACCAAAACTATCAAAATTGGTAAAGGTGTGAGGCAGGGAGATACCATTTCTCCAAAACTTTTTACTTCAGCTTTACAGATGATTTTTCAGCAGATAAATTGGAATAACAAGGGAATAAAAATAAATGGTGAATATTTAAATCATTTGCGGTTTGCTGATGACATTGTTATTTTTTCAACGAACCCATTAGAACTCCAAGACATGGTACAGGAGCTCTCAACTAGAAGTAAAGAAGTTGGACTCAAGATGAACCTACAAAAAACTAAGATCATGTTCAATAATTTCGTAGAGGAAACAAAAATACAAGTTGACAACATTGAGCTAGAAATTGCTGATTCATATATTTACCTTGGCCAGCTGATTTCAATGGATGGCAACATTATGAAAGAACTCAACAGACGTATTAAACTTGGCTGGAGTGCATTTGGAAGAAACAGTTTTATCCTGAAGGGGAAATTGCCTTTGTGTCTAAAAAGAAAGGTCTTCAACCAGTGTGTATTGCCAGTCCTCTCTTATGGATCAGAGACATGGAGTCTAACAGTTGGAGCAATACGAAAGTTACAGACAACGCAAAGGAGCATGGAGAGGTGCATGCTTGGAATAACTAGGAGAGATCGAAAAAGAAACACTTGGGTGAGAGAGCAAACTAGAGTAGAGGACATCATTGTTAAAGTAAAAGGGCTGAAATGGCGATGGGCTGGGCATATTGCAAGAAGAACTGATCAACGATGGACAACAGAAATTCTGAACTGGATTCCAAGAGACCACCGAAGACCTAGAAAACGTCCTCAAACTAGATGGGTGGATGAAATAAGAAAACAGGTTGGGGTGACGTGGAAGCGAATTGCTCAGGATAGACTTGTGTGGAAAGCATTTGGAGACCTAGAGCAAAAATCTTACGCAAACATGAAGGGAGGGGCAGGCATTTGCTTATTTTTTCTTATAAGCGGTAGTGGGTATAATATGGCCCAAAATGTGCTTATGTAAACTCATTTGAACGGCCTCATATAATGGAATATGACATACATAAAATTCATTTCAGGCTCGAACGTAAATTTCCCTGTTAATTAAGTTTTGCGCTGTTTTAATCTTGAAAAGTAGGACGTTGTAATTTAATTATAGGGCTCATCATTAAAAATTCTGTGATTCAGCGCTAAAAAGAACGATATATCTTCATAATAAATGGATGGGGCTTGAGTCCCCCTTGAGCCCTCATTTTATACGCCATAGGGAAGTGAGGTCCTGAATCGTTTGCCCCTTAGAAGTAGAATTTAACTACATTGTTCGCAGTTTAAATCAAAAGTCAATCACACATCTCTAAAGCCCATCGTTTGACTTTAGAATGGAGTGAGCTTTACATCAAGCTATGTCCTCAGGATGTTCCGGAATTGGGCATTCCGGCTTGGCATGGTTTGTGAGAGTCTGGCAATGGCGGGAAGCCATCGTCCTCTCTTCGATCGGTTTTCGGGAAACGTCTGGCAAACATCGTTCGTTGCTTTGACCCTCACCCACAAGCTTCGAAGCTGGCCCAGTTCGAAATGCGCCCCATTTTGGCTTTTGATGCACACGTGTTTCGAGCGCCTCAAGGATGTTGCCATTTCCAGAGTTATATATCTTTCTCGGCAAGCACCTAATTTAAATTTAAAATCGTCGGCAGTCAATGGCTTAAAAATACTATTATATACTATTTTAAAAAAATATACTACTATTTCAAAAAATATACTACTATTTCAAAAATATACTACTATTTCAAACAAATACTACTATTTCAAAAATATACTACTATTTCAAAAACATATACTACTATTTCAAAAAATATACTACTATTTCAAAATATACTACTATTTCAAAAAATATACTACTATTTCAAAAAAAATATACTACTATTTCAAAAATATACTACTATTTCAAAATATATACTATTTTAAAAAAATATACTACTATTTCAAAAAATTAAACTATGTACTTGAACGTTGTTAAATAAGAGATGTTAATGAGAGAGAGAGAGAGAGAGAGAGAGAATATATAAAATCAATAATAAAGAAGACGCTAGTTCGGAACGAAAGTTACATTTTTCGGCATATATTTACATCTTTGTCGATTTCACGTCTTTAGATAACGAAGACAAATCAATACAGACGAACAAAAACACACAAAAGAAAATATTCGGGAACATGCCCCTGTATTCAAACATAATATTGGAAATGCGTTTCATGCAGCATTACACAGGGAAGTTTATTACGAAATGAATTTTATTTCACGAGTCAGTATCCTGCCATTGTAAAAAATACAAAAGAAGACTATCTATACAAAGGAAGGAACTGCAGCTTCTCCGAAAATGGGAAAATTCACAATTGGATTTTGGTTCGCGTCGACCAAGTCGTCGTTTTGGGTGGGACGTTGCTATATCGATACATTATCAATATTATAATCGAAATTATAAAAATTATATATAAATAAAAAGATACAGGTAGTAAAAACTTCGATATACAGAAACCATCATTTCAATACATATAGTATTGTGTAGTATAGTCTATTTCGAGGCATTTCCTAATCAACACACATTTTTTGTTTATAAATAAGTGCACAAGAATCAATTTTTTTCATAAATAAGTACATATGAATCACATTTTGTTATAAATAAGTGCATACGAATCATATTTTTTTTATAAATAAGTGTATACGAACAGGCCCGTATCCAGAGGGAGGAATCTTAGGGACCGGTTCCCCCCGAAATTAAATTTTTAATGGGACTTGGCTACGGACTTGCATGCTGTGATTGTATCGATACATACTGTAAAAATTTATGAACCCCCGAAATTAAATCCTAGTTACGGCTTTGCATACGAATCGCATTTTTTATAAATAAGTGCATACAAATCACATTTTTATAAATGAGTGCATACGAATAACATTTTTATAAATAAATGCATACGAATCACATTTTTATAAATACGTGCATATGAATCGCATTATGTGTATAAGTTACATTCACATAGATAATTAAAAACAAGAATTAAGGAGAAAAAGAACGTACTGAACGTACTTTGAAAAATATATTCATGTAGTATTTGTATCTGTACCAAAAAAGTTTCCTTATGCCATACTTCATCAAAAATTTCGATGATGGTTAATCACATTGGCGTACGCAGGGGGTGTTGATAGGGGTTGTAACCCCCCATTGCAATGAAATTTTGTATATTTAACATAGGAATACATGAGTTGTAGCTCTGTAATCCCCACCCCTGCAATGAAGATATACAAAGTACTGCTGTTTTTTTATTCTGCTGTGACAGCCAAGCCAAAACCCGCCACTACAAAAACATTGGCCTGATAGAACCAAAAATATCCCTGGCGAAAAGAATATGGCGCATCCATCACTAGTTAGAAAAAACAAAAGTCTTGTTATCCCCTCTTCATATCAAATTGCGATTAATCAAAAATTTTGTGAAAGCAATGAATACAGACGGCGATGGATTTACTTATTTAAGGCAAAAATTCCCACGGGTAGGCGATGCTAAAATAAAAGAGGGTATTTTCATTGGTCCTCAAATCAGACAATTTTTCAAAGATTCTGTGTTTGAAAATAAATCCTCCTTTCTGCGGACGCCTATGGTTTATCATGAAAATGTTCACACATATTAGATCCATGAAATATCTCGTCAGAAACAAATCAAGTAAAATCGAAACCATGACGTTTTAAAGCGTTTCTTCTTAACTACACCTTCAAAGGTTTACATAACGAATTCTTGGTTTTTCATAATTATTGACACCGTACTTTTTATTTATTATTATTTTATTTACGTAAGTTTATGTACACATGTAAAGTACACATTTGATAAACACAGTAACACAAATTGGAAATATCACATCACACGTGTAGGTCCCGAGTAAATGCTGCAGCATAACCCGCTCGAGACCCTGCAGAAACTCAATAAACGCTAGAGTAACTCATTAATATAACTTTAAATTAGCTTGTTTACAAATATTGTCATCGCTCCTGCAGCTTTTCCTCAATCAGTTCCCTTTTTAAATTATTTTTAAATTGTTCTTAATTTTTTATTTCTATTGTTCCTCTCTTAGGGCGTTCCACAATTTAGGTTCCCTATATTCTATGTTATTTTTGTTGTTTTCTGCTCTTATTTTAGGTAAATGTAATATTTCGCTTCCTCTCAACATTAATCTCTCATTCAAGTATTGTCTACATATTTATTAGTTTATCGAATTTTTTATTTTGGATCCTTTTGTACATTTTGTTCGGTATGCAATATGCGTTTAATTTGCTTACTGGAATAATACCAGTTTCTTCCAATATGACTCTCCAATCCCACTCCTGGTTACCATATAATGTTGAAAGGATTTGGTCTGAATTTTTTCTATTAATTTTAGATTTGTTTTCCCCATATTTCTCCAAACACAGTTAAAGTACGTAAGATGATAATGAACAAATGCGTAGGAGAATTTAATTTTTATGCTTTTTGGTAATAACTTTGCTATTTTTTTTAATTAACTCCATATCTCTACGTATTTTCTTAGATATTTTTCCTATATGTTCATTCCATGTTAAGTCTCTTGTTATTGTTACTTCCAAGAAATCAATTTTATCCATCATGCTTACAATTTTACCGTTTATTGATATATCCCATCCGTTTTCCAGTTTTGCTAAACTTTTATTTTTCAATATCAGTACTTTTTTAGCATTTACTTTTAATTCATAATTTCCAAACCATTCTTCTATTTTCCTAACTTCTTTCCTTATCTTATCCGGTAATCTCTCCTGATCTCCGTCCCATGTTATTGTATTTGTATCGTCCGCAATACGAGTCATTTCCCCTTCCTCTGCGGCATTAAAAATATCGTTTACATAAAGGCAAAATAATAGTGTTACCAATACAGACCCATGTGGTACTCCGCAGTTATTTCTTATTAAATTTGTTTATTGCTCATTATTTATCAGTTGAGGGAAATATCAAACTTAATTAACTTTTTATTACTTGTCCACGTTTCTAAATATCCCTCAGTTTCTGGCAACACTGAGAAATTTACTTTTTATCATGGCAAACACACATCGGCGATTAGAAAGATTGAAATAAATTCAATCTCTTTTTTGACAGAGAAGAAAGGTTCCGTGGAAAGAGCGGTGAGGAGGGTGTAGAGACATTACCTCTGATAGGCCGTCGGTGGACGTCGAATTGACCATGACCACTCTTTCTTCCTTTCTCTTCTTCTCGCAATGGTTTCTTTTCACTTTTTTTTTTATTCGTTTTTCTCAATATCGTCATTACGGGTGAAACATCTCGATTTGTTTTGGAAAAATATATCGAGATATATAGAAACACCATGCAATGTGATCATTACATAGTTTTCCTGTGTAACAGACCACAAGAAATCTACAGAATATTAATAATTCAATAAATAAGGATTTTTGTAGATGGAAGTTATACCGAACATACAAAAGAAAATTTCAAGTTAACAGTATTCTGTATTCACTATAAAGTGCAATGAGGGTACGTTAAAAATTGTCAAAGTTTTGGGTAGAAAATTTGTTAGTATAATTTTATTTGACTAACAAGGAGAACCCACAGTGAGTGCTCCGCCGATTTTGATGAAAGTAGAGCCAAAATAAGGAAATACGTGTCTCGGCATTCGTGCCAATGCGCATTATTTTCGGAGATACGAATTTTTAAAGATTTTGCATCCGATATATGAGCTTAAAATACGACATCCTCCGCAAGCCAATCGGTAGCCTAGTTGGTAAGTTACCGGCCTAGCGCTTCGTGTTTTTGCGTTCGATGCCCGTGGAAATCGGTTGTTAATATATATCCTTTTTACATGTTCATTTATGTATTTTTATTAATACTTTGCTTACAATCGGATTTTGTTCATAAACTTACTTTAATAAAATTCATATTTATGTAATTAAGTTAATTGTATGCTTATTGGCAGTGATAATTTCTACTCGAATTTTAATTGTTGATTATTAAAAAGTAGAAAAAGTTGTGATGTAGCCATTCAGCCTGTTATGTAGTTAAGTAGATCCAGCACACTTTAATAATGTTTTTACAAATGACGACGGCACCTCTTCTTCTACTGTTGAAGTAATTCCACCTCATTGTACCCCATACTGTTAACCTCGTGATGTGTACTTCCTTCCGTCAAGTAAAAAATTTCATTAAAAGGTTACAAAATTGTGTTGAAATCTTACAAGAAAATAGTCATTTAAACACGCGAGCAGATAGATGCTTTGATCTTCACTTATTCATAGTCAACTTTCTGCGCCTTTTTTTTAAGGATACTTTACAGTGTAAGATATTATTACCCTTCACAGGGATAACACGATTGCCAAATAATGGTCAGCACAGAAAAGCCTCCGGGGCGAGATTTTTTGTGAGTTTTTCGTGAAGGAATTTATTATACAATAATTTCTGCCACCTACGTATATATTATAGCTCAAACTAGAGCTTGTGTAATTTTGGAGAAAAAGAGACGCTTTCCCCATCCTGGATTCGAACCAGGGTCCCTCCGTTTAGCCCGGAGTGTCTTGGACCGCTAGACGAATGAGGACAGGAAACAACGCTCTCTTTCTCCGTATGTAAAGATGTTAAGGTATTATTACCCTCCGCAGGGATAACACAATTGCCAAATATGGTCAACACAGAAAAGCCTCCGGGGCGAGATTTTTGTGAGTTTTTCGTGGGGGAATTTATTATACAATAATTTTTGCCACCCACGTACATATAGCTCAAACTAGTTCGTCTGGTTTCGTCTAGACGCGAAACTAGTTCGTCTACGTTACGCACGGATGCCAAGATACGTGTTTCCTTATTTTGGCTCTACATTCATTAAAAAAATTTCACCCAAATCGGCGGGGCACTCACTGTGGGTTCCCCTTGTAAGATAGATTTAAAAAAAATTTGCATTTTTTAGCGAAATCTATTTGCATAAACGTTCAATCTTAGCCGTTGCTAACTCCGTTACTGTCAAAGGAAATGAATCATTACCGTCCAAATCAATTGTTTGGGTCAGAAGGTTAAAGAGGTCGCGGAAATCGTCAGCGCTTCTCCAAAAATTTGGTGCAATCCAGACATTAGGGAGAAAAAGGCGCACTGCTACAGATAAGTAATCGTCTTCTCCGTGAACTCTACAGAATCTTATTTTGGCTATCATCCTGTCTCCCGCCCATTTTTTTTTTTAAATTTTTGTTTTTGGGTGTGTCATAGTTAAGCCCTCAGGCACCGTGACCTTTTGTTTCATTCGCATTCCGCATGGGAGAAGAAACCCGTTTTGCATGCACGGAAGTGTAGAATGCTTAATTACTTTACGTCACCAGTTTTGCAGCTGCAGACTTCCATGCAAAAGATTGCAATTGGGATAATAACTGCAATAATCAACATACAGCGCATAGGCAAAAATATTCGGACACTTACGTCGAAAGGAAGCAATTCGATATATGAAAGAATAGCGATTCTGCATATATAAAAGAATAACGATTCTGCATATATGAAAGAATAGCGATTCTGCATATATGAAAGAATAGCGATTCCGTATATATGAAAGAATAGCGATTCTGCAAATATGAAAGAATAGCGATTCTGCATATATGACAGAACTGCTATTTGTGCTATCCACAGGACAAGCTGGAATACTGTATGGATATTGCCAGGTGTGGACTGGGCCGCTGGCTAAACGGCCCCAGGGCCGGTGCGCACTCGTGGGCAATAGGACTTGTGCCTTCCGATAATCTAAGGTATGTGCCTTTTGGCAGGACCCAGTCTGCCCCTGAATATTGCACTGCAAGTCCTGCCTTTGTAGTAGATCTGGCAGGAAATTTTGGAAGAACATCCCAGTAAAATCCACAGATACGTTACAGAAAATATGCTCGGAACAGAATTTCAGCCATTACGGTCGGTGATGTACCGATTTCAGCCACTAAGTATTATTGTTTCTTCTCAACCGAAGTGTTCTAGTAAATTTGTCCACGTAGTGTCAAATCCATCAATGGTAACATATCAATTCCATCAATTAATAAAAATATTCGAAATCTTAACGATAAACTTTTGAATTTTTTTATTAAATTGGATACGATGTTAAGTTCAAAGACTGGTTCATAATTTACAGTAATGCTGTACCTCACCAAAAAGTTTCAAAACTGTCTTCGCACTTTCTTGATTGACAATAAATTTAGGTAATCGTGCGGAGGAAGGTAAAGAGATATTAAAATTTGTTGCTGTGATAACAACTGGCATCCAAATATGTTATCATCTTATTATTTATTTCGTTGGGTTGAAGGACTTGGGTGTTACTCGTCTTAAGATGGGTGGTTCCGTTTGAAAATCGAAGCTCTAGTTCCGCCCGTAGCACGATCGGAGATAAGGCACGTCCTTTGACGCCGGCTTTCGAAAAGATTTCCTTTTTGTTGCCACCTTTTCAATACTTTATTTCAGAAGAGGCACCTTGACTTACACGCAATACATTAAAAATTGAAGAACTAAACATCATTTAGAAAAGTGAGTATTATTTTAAGGACAGTGTGTTTCTATTATATCTGTTTCTATCTATCCTTTCTGCCCAACCATTCGTCTGTTTACTTAAAACATGAATTATTAACGTTGAAGATGTTTTTATGGCCATCAAATAATTAAATTCGCCACGTTACTGTATATAATTTAAGTAATAATTTTATTAGTAAATTGTGTATACTTTATATCATTCATTGTATATTTATATAATTAATTATTAAATAATTACTTATTCATTATTAATGTATAGTAATAATCAATACTCACTAAATAAATAGTACGTCGTTTAATCATTTTAGCTACAGTTCAACACACTGTCATAAGGCTAAAATACTGCGAATGTATAGCGACGTTTTTAAAAATATATAAAAAAATCATAAGTAATATAAATTACAATATATAACATAATAATATAGCCATAAAATTATAAGAATATATAAGAGAAATATAAAATTATAAGAACATATAAGTAATATAAAATCATAATAACATATGAGTAATAAAAGAAATCGGCAAACCCAATAACTTGGATTTGGTATACACTGAATATTTAAATATTTGCTGTGTCACCAGTAGTAGTGTCTCCATATACATACTAATGTATTATTAGTGTCACGGTGGGAATACCCATATTGTGGTAGGCGTTGGCTGTCGCCTATCTTTATTATTCTTCTAAGAAAAATGGCGCTGTAGCCATAGCTACTGACCAAATCCATACCTTTAGTTGGAAGATTTTAACAGCGAAGATTGTTTTAAGTAAAAAGATCATCATGATCCTTACAAAGTGCATCATCACCACGGGGAGCATGTGTTCCCACACACCCCAGAATAGGTTCCAGCCAATGGCTTTCGCTTTGCGCCCCCGAAAGTTATCTTCTAAATCCGCACTTGATCATCACTATATCGTTTTGTTTGATTACATGTGCATTATAGTTGCCAAAATGTCTACCTATAACGATGAGATGATGACGTCCAAGTATTGTGATTATCAAAATCCGCGAGGTTAATACGATCAATGTATGTTCAATCAATGTATGTTCAATGTATGTACGATCAATGTATGATCAATGTATGCACTATTTATTTCAAAGGAATATGATTCTTTGATCAGCAGTTCAAGAGGTCATCTTTGGAAAAAGCAACCATACGTATTACAAAAAATTTTAATTTGATGGCGCTTTTACGCGATTTACGACGAAGAGTATACGTCTTATCACAAAAATGTGCGATTTGTCTTATAACGAGCAAATCTATATATTAGTTTCAATTTAGGCATCATCTTCAAAGACAATGTAACACATTGCAACGTTTTAAAAGACTAATATGGTACCTTACTCTTTAAGAGAAACATTGTGCATTGGTATAGATAGCCTTGAGATCTGGGCCGGCGTGGGGGGCATAGCCTCCACTCGAAGGCACTGATATGTAATTTTGGTTTTCTAAAGGAATGAACATCTTTCTAGGTGGCTAAGTCGAGGGTGGATTCGAGGAGGCTGCAGGGGACACCTGTCTTAAGACTAACAAATTTATACTTATTATTACCTACCCAGAACCGAGAACGAATTTCAAGATATGGAATTAAATTGGTTGTTTAGCTTTAAACACCACTTTTGCCATAAAAAAATTTCTGGGTTAACCCTTGAACTAATCCACCCTGAATAACACCAATGATTTTATAGCACAAGGACAGAATGGTAAATTGGAGTATAATAATAATTTTTTATATCTTTTACATATATTTATACACTCATGAGCAGCCGAATCAGAGATTCTTACCTTCCCAATAGCGTGTAAGATCCCCTTCCGCCCTCATGATGTGAGAAGATGATTCTGGATGGTATGGCTGCTTACAGAATGTTGTGGTCCAGCAATGAATTAGTGAGTGACCTACTGTACTGTGGCTGGTCTATTCGCTTTTATCATCCGAAATCTAATTAAATTTTTCATAAGTGTATAAAGTAGGTTCACTAGCGTACGTAGGGGGGTATCGATGGTGTTATAACTTCCCATTGGAATGAAATTCTGTATATATACATATGAATGTATGGAGTTGAAGCTCTGTGACCTTCCAGCATAAGCCTACAACCTCCCCTATGAGGCGCGGATTACTTGACCACTGCAAAAGTGGGTCGCGACTTGAACCATTGTTATAGAGATTTAACTTAAAAAAAATCCCTAATTATATATTGATTGAATATTGTGAAGGGAGCGCCACTATTTAGGGGCCCATTCCCTCCTTAGAGACTGGGGTCTACAAAATCCTTAATCTGGCACTGTCTCTTACGGTCCTCAGGAATTATTAATAACGTAGAGTTTTCAAAATGATTGGGGCCCCACCCACATATTATATAGAGCAGAGTTTCGAAAATTATGGTCTCGGAAGATCGAGGTTCCGTCAAATTCGAGGCAAGGAAATTTTTGGTTTATTAATTCGAGGCGATGAAATATTTGGAATTTCCTTTTCAAAAACCTTTCACCCGCATTTTTTTTTTTTTTAAAGAGGAAATTTCGAGGAATTTCAGTTTGAAAGGGGAGTGACAATTTCTTTATGTTATAAAATCTTCCATTCATCATTATTAAAGAAATAAAAGTATGTAAGAATTTTGTGAAATATTCTCAAGTGCAGAGCCGTTTCTGCAGGGGCTGGGCCGCCAGCCAGCCGGCCCGGTGCGCCCACATGGGCGATAATCAGAATTTTTTTTAGTAGCCTATGAGCCAGTGGACTCGCACCCTCTGCAAATCCATGCGCCCTTTGAGAAGACCCAGTCCAGCCTAGGCAAAAGGTGCTCCCTACACCTGGGTGGCCAATCTCAGGGGCGGTTGCAGACCGTTTATTATCTGGGCTGTCCCTAAAGGGTACGCGCTGTGTGCGCCGCGTACTCACAAATTTTTTTCAAAAATACCGCGTACGCGTTGCATACTCTTACGGTTTTAAGGAAGTTTTTGTATTTGCTGGTTTTTGGACAACTTTCAACAAAGTTCAGCCTTTTTTTTTTCTAGTCATTTACAAACTTGAAAGTAATTTTATACAAATTAAAAAAAAAATAAATTTAACAAAATTATTGGAAACAAATGAGGAAAACTCCCTGAATCCCTTAAACCTTAAAATGCTAATATCTTGCGTACGACCAAGGGAGGAATGAAAAACTGATGAAAGTGGCAACTGCCACCTTTTGTTTGGATAGACGATAGACGACCAGTCAAATGCCAGTCAGCGCGGAGCAGTGACGTCACCAAGACCAGTATCCGCGCAATTTCAATACTCTTTAATTAAGACAACACTGCATACTCTCAACAATTTTCTTCAGGACAGCCCTGTTTATTATATTATTTTTGATTTTTTAATCAAAAGGATTAATATTAAGGATTTTTGCTTCATTTTATGAAAATAAAAATAAAAAAATATTTCCGTTTTGCATATGGTAACTGTTTCAAACTATGTATACACATATATACGTAGATATAAAACTAAACCCTTCACAAATAAAATTCTATAAATGACATAATATTAAATTAATACGGGCGGCAAGATATTACTTTTGCACTAGGGTGGCCAATAACTCAAGAATGTTTTTATTCAAGTGTAATAAAATCAAAATCTTACATATTTTTTATTATTTTTCGGAAAATCAGAGTTTTCAATAATCCAAGGTGTTTTTCTCAGTCCGGTTTAGCTCGAATTGTTGTGACTATTGCACAATAAATATATGAAAAATGCAATAAATTTTAAAATATTGGGGCTCAGGTCCCACGAATCCATATAACTATATGCCTTCCTGAGACGGTTAAGAACTATGGAGAGATATTTTGAGAAAGAATTTAAATATGCTTCAGAATCAAGAAGAATCTCAAAAATCTGCAAACGTTTCTACTGCTGCCATCTAGTGGACAAAATAAAAATTACAAAAGCTTGGCGCTCATCGGACGGTAAGTGAAGAATAACATATTGGTTCTCAAACTTTTATGGTAGGAGTCTTCAACCTTTCAGGACCGAGGGCCACACCAATAAATTCTGAAGCATCCGCGGGCCACACGTCTATTATTTATTAATAGCTTACTTGTATTTTAATGGTATGTAATATTTTCTAAATACTGAGCTAAGTTTGTTGGAGCATATATTTTTTTTTTATATATATTCAGAATCTTTTTAATATACTTGATATTTTTTATTTACGATGATTTAACAAAGTACAGTACTAGTATATAATATTACAAGCCAAATTCAGTAAGGTACTTACACTACAGCAGGAGTATATGTCATTGCAGTTTTAATGAAAAACTTGTCATTGTTTATGCTTTACCAAAGCTTCAATATCTGGTGTAATATTCGTTGTCGCAATTCGCGAAGTGTCTTCCAAATGTCAACCCGTCAAAGGAGTTCTTATCTTTGATTTTATGTGTTTCATTTGACTGAACAAGTGCTCACATATATATATGTACTGCCAAACATAGAAGACATAAACAATGCATGTTTACGTATTTCTGGATACTTTTTTTTCAGACACATATTTGAAATAAAAATCAAGTATTTTTGAAACTTCTAAAAACTTGCATTTCACTGCAGAGTCACACTGAAGATTAGCAAACTCTGATTGCAAATGTGGTGGAACACTTTCGATGTCAACAAGGAAGGGCGAAGTAAACATTGCCATGGAAATTTCGTTCTCTCTGAAGTCGGAAAATCTACTTTTGAACTCCTCTCTCAAACTTGAAATGCAGTGTAGAAAATCGACTGAGCTCCATGTTCTACTTTCGTTTACTAACTCAGCTAATTTTCGAAAGTGAATGCAGTTTTTTTTGCAGTTGACGTCCCCACAGGCTTAGTTTGGTCTCAAAAGCTTTCACATAATTACAAAGATTATAAACAAGTTGATCTTTCCCAAGCAAACGGTGATTCAATTCATTGAGGTAACCAGTAATGTCGACAAGGAATGCAAAGTCTCTTAACCACTTCTCATCATACATCTCGGGAATGGGTTTCTCTTTGAATTCCATGAATTGTTGAACTTCGTCCGTGTTCAGCTTCCAAATCTCTCAAAAACGTTTGAAATTGCTTACGGTTGAGACCTTTCGAGCGGATAAAATTCACCAATTTTACAAATACAGTCATCACATATTCAAAATTTGAGAATGACTTCGCACCGAAATTTTCTTGGTGGATAATGCAATGGAAAGCCATTATCTTCGTATTGCTGGGCTCCTTGGCTTCAGATTTTATTAAACTTGTCACTCGTCCCTTCTTTCCGGACATAGCAGGCTTACCATCTGTAGTTATGGCTGATATGTTGGTCAAGTCTAGCTCACAGTATCACAAGGTATCTTTTAAACTTGAATACAAATCTAAAGCCCGTGTCCTGCCGTTCAGAGCAATTATTCTGGCTAATTCTTCTACAATCGTGAACTGTCTTTCAATTCCACGAATAAAAATGGATACTTGTGCAGTATCGGTTGAGTCTGTGGATTTATCCATCGTTACTGAATAAAATACAATTTCTTTGCACCTCGATTTGAAACTGTTAAATATATTTGCAGCTAGATCCTTCACGCGCCTCGCTACTGTCACACCAGACAAGCTAATGTCCGAAACAACTTGAGCCTGTGACGGACAAAGTACACCGACTGCGCACTGAATGCATTCTTTTACGAACTTTCTGTCAAGAAATGACTTCCCACGTTTTGCAATTTTTTCAGATATTATGTAGCTAACGGCAACACTATTTTCCGATTTTTTATTAATCTTTGGGAATAATGACTGCGGATAATTTAGCTTGGCTTTTAATTCATTATTTTTGTCGTTGCGCAAATGATCCTCCAATTCAGAATACTTTGCACTGTGCTTCGTTTCATAGTGCTTCTTGTTGTTATATTCTTTCATCACCGCAACGCTTGCTTTGCAAATAAGGTAAATTGCCTTATTTTTGTATTTGACAAAAAAATAATGGGAATCTTTCTTGAAAAAATCGCGCTTTCTCATCAATTTTCTTCTTCTTTTTAGCGCAGTTCGCCATTTTGCACCTATCCTATTCAGAGACCAAGCGCGTCTACTGATTGAAGAATTTAAACAAGTAATCAGGCATCCGGTCTCTGAACGCTCGAAATAAATATTGTCTGCTGGCAGACTTCCATTGAGACTTATTATTCGTTCGTTTTGTCTAGGTGAGAACTAAATATCTGGCGTCTGGGTTCCTCTCTTCCTTTGTCAGAGAATGCATAATTCATTGTGAAAATTAGGCTGGAACTTTCTACATTTATCCTTTTGTAATTATTTTAAAAATTATTATTTTAAAATTATTAAAAAACTTATTATTTTAAAATTATTAAAACTTATTATTTTAAAATTATTAAAAAACTTATTATTTTAGTAAAATATTAAAAAACTTATTTTAAAAATTATTAAAACTATTATTTTAAAAATTATTAAAAACTTATTATTTTAAATACCATAAAAAATCTTATTTTAAAAATATAAAAATTTACTAAAATATAAAAACTTATTTTAAAATACATGTAAAAAATTATTGTAAAATATTAAAAACTTATTTTAAAATATAAAAACTTATTTTAAAAAATATTAAAAAAACTTGTTTCAAAATTAATAAAAAAATCTTGTTTCAAAAACGTTAAAATAACTTATTTATAATTTTAAAAACTTATTAAAACGTATAATTATTTTTTTAATTATTTTAAAACCTTAAAATAAGCTCGCAAGCCACGAAAATTTTCTTGATGGGCCACTCGTGGCCCCCCGGGTCATGGGTTGAAGAACCCCATTTTACGGAATCATTAGCGTATCAGAAATTTTTCCATGACACCCTTACTATTCTAAAACCATCATTCTGTCCATCATTATCTATTATTATCATTTATTGTTATCTGTAATTTTTCTGTCAATTACTGTTATCATTCTCAGGGCCCCAGATGGCTCAGCGACGCCCAGATTGGTAATCACTGGATTAATATATATTAAGCACACAAACAGGCCCGTGCACAGGGGTTCAGAAGTGGGGGGGGGTATTTTTAATAAAAAAAGAAGGGTTCCGATGGAAGCAAAATTTTTTTCATATGAAATTTTATTTTACAATAATTTTATACAATAATTTCTGCCACCCACGTATAGATTATAGCTCAAACTAGAGCTTTTTCGTTTTGGAGAAAAAGAGATACTTTCCCCCCATCCTGGATTCGAACCAGGGTCCCTCCGTTTAGCTCGAAGTGTCTTGGACCGCTAGACGAATGAGGACAGGAAACAACGCTCTCTTTCTCCGTATGTAAAGATGTTAAGGTATTATTACCCTCCGCAGGGATAACACAATTGCCAAATATGGTCAACACAAGAAAGCCTCCGGGGCGAGATAATAATAACTAATAATTTTGTTCAAATGGTTCCAAACATTCACCGAAACAAGTGAAAGTTATCTTCAGAAGAGACTAATATACAGTGTGACTCTAAATTATTTTCTGTATTTCCATAACCTATAATTTCCAACCTGGAAATATATAAAATTACTTTCAGATTATGAACGTGTAACTCAAAAAGTTTATTATCAGCATTATACATTACACTCGCTCTTTCACGAATTCCCAGGGACTCGAAAAAAGTTCATGAAATCGAGATTTCGTAAATTGAAATGACATTAAAAGGAACGAAAATTGTAATTCTAATAACAAAGAAGAGTTTTTAAATATTGTTTGGAAATGTGCTTTTCCCCCTAGGCAAAACTGATACTCACATGATATATGACTGACTCCTCTTTCCTTCTCCCCCTCTTACTAATGACGAAGTTTTCATGGGTAATGAATAGTTTTAACTAGACTTTAGTTTCTAACAAACAAACAAACAAACAAAAAATGCAGGAGCCTGTATGCGGGGGAGGGGGGGAATCTTTGGCACCAGTCCCTCAGAAACTACATTTTTAATGCGAACCTGGCTACGGCTTTGCATACGGCGATTGTATCCATATATGTTAAAAAAATGAATCCCTGATATTAAATACTGGATAAGGCCTTGAGGAGCCTTAATATTATGATAAATCGAATGGCTGCAAAAGAATCGATAAATCATATCAATTGTTTATATCCATTTTTCTGGACAACAAAGTTTATGACTTTAATCAAAAATTCATTCTTTTTTCATGAAAGTGTCTATTTAGGGGTTCTGGCTAATATTTAAATAATCGCCAAAAATGAAAAAGCACAGGCGATTGGCTCAGGTGGACTCCAGCCCAATTTAAGCTTTGGTTTTCACTTATGTATAACAATCAAAATTCAACAACTTATCAATAAATTCCAGTACTACAACTCTCACGCTTCTTTACTTCCCAAATTCAAAATATATGCATAAAATCTAGCTTTATTCTATCCTAAACCGCAATTTCCCAAATGAGACCGCAAAATAAAGTAGACAATTTACCCAAGCCCTCAATGTTTAATTAATGGTTCCAAAACTACAAAGAGTAGAACGTCATTAATGTAAATTACTTTTAATGAGAACTATTTTTTGAATCTCCATCGAACTGTTCATAAATAGTAATCCCATCCTGTCTTTTTCGGATAACGTGAACTATTACTGTGAATAAATTTTATAGTACCATGAGTGTTCGTGTTAACAAGCTTGACTATCTTTTTTTTTTTACCCAACACCATTATGACTTCGTTCATTGTTCTTTCGAGTAGAAGTGGCTTCCCACAATTAAATTCAGCTTATCCATTGCTGTATGCGCACCTTCTTATATTTGTTTTGAGTATTTTCTTGTCATGCGGCCTCCTTCCTTTATCCAGTTTCTACAAGCTGACACTCAAACCATTGGCGTACGCAGGGGGGTGTTGATGGGGGTTGTAACCCCCATTGCAATGAAATTTTGTATATTTAACATAGGAATATGTGAGTTGTAGCTCTGTAACCCCTCCCATTAAGCCTATAACCCCCTTATGAACTTTCTACGTACGTCTATGCTCAAACGGCTCGTACTATTCGGAAAATCAACTACAGAGTTCGATTTTACGAACTCACTCGAACCCGATTAAAAGCAAAAAGTTCGTAAACGGGAGTTAATATCTTTTTTACGGAATACCTTTGGAGATGCAGAATGACTCTTGATATTCTTGACACAGAGAAATCCAACCAACCTTTGCCTTTCTTACGAGTATTTTATGTCATTTTCGCAGCAATCGATCAGAAAGTGAGAAAATTACAGGCCGCTATTTTTACGCCCAACATCTTGACACGACCCTGTTCATTAGGACCTATTCATTTAGTTTTGAAATATTAATTTTCACCCTTTCTGTGACATTGAGAGCGGGTGTAAAAATAGGTCAAATTGGAATTGAGTCGCGTTTTCTTAAATTAAAATAATCACCGAAATCTCCAGGGCATAAAATTCGGTCTTCCAAATTTCCAGTGGCCCTTTTGCTGGGCGCTATAAATTTGCAGGAGCAGCGCGGATTAATTTCTGCGCTCACAATCTCGTTGAAGTAGCAATTAAAGTTCCAAGAGCATATAGAGAAACTTCTGAGGAACATCTCTATTCCTCTGAAACTTGGCAGAAACTGGGGAAACTGGAAGGAGGGGAAATAAAGTTTCGTCCATGAAATATATGACTTTCCTCTTTTATTATTAAAGTTTCAGTTGTGTTGCGGTTATAGGATCTCGTTTATGCCAAATAAACTACCACTAAATCAAGTAAACTATCCCTAACTCAGTGGCTCTCAGGCTGGAGATCGCGACCCTCAAAGAGGTCGCTAACTAGTTTCTGGGGGTCACCGTAACTATGTTTATTTACAGTTATTTTTATACCAAATGTTTCCAACACTTCTTATTTCAGCATGAATATATTGCAATACTCTACTAATGGCTGTTAACTTTATATCTATAATATAATTTACATAATATATATAATTTACATAATACATAATATATATATAATGTATATAATTTATATAAATATATAATTTATATAAATATATAATTTATATAAATATTATATAATATATATAATAATATGAATATATAATTAATATAATTTTGTATTTAATGTGTTTTCTTTACTTTGTTAAAAATGCTTTTATTATACAAATGTGTCGGCGGCGGACAGAGGGGTCGCAGATCTTTTGGTTACTATAAAAGGGGGTCGCGGATTACTTGGTTACTATAAAAATGGGTCGCGGCTTGAAAAAGGTTCGCAACCACTGCCCTAACTGTTGCCAATCATAGAAAGAAAAAAAATTAATACTTCTATCCCCCTCCCCAACTTACATGTTGCTATGTTTTTGCAAGGAAATACCGTTACATTTCTTTCACGTCTTTGTGTTGTTTGCGCAAAAGAAATATTGGTAGATTAGGTCACAAATGGAGGCGCTATATTCCCAGAGAGGTACCTATAAAGATGCAAACCGAACAGACGTTTGACACAATCCAAGGAGATGACAAAACCTTCAACATTAAAAGTAAAAGGAAACATCGATTCGCTCTGTTTGCTCAAAGCAATTCTCTTCAATCAAAATATCCGGGAAAATGAAGAATGTGATGAGAAAGGCAACGAGGTATAACAACAAATGAATCCAGGAAGACAAATGAAGTGATAATGATGATGAAGTTTCAATAAAGTTGGAAAACAAGAAGACAAATGGAATAGAAGGATTTGAAAGCGAGCGCCTTATGCCACAGAAGAAAAGATGGAAGACAGAGAGGAACTGCCGCTAAAGAATAGGGTTTCCGTAATAGGAAAGGAGAGTCTTGAGACAAAGAGAGAGGTGGGATGGCCAAGAAATCTACGATTTTCGAAGAGCGTGTGACAGACGAGACTGCGATTTGAGCAGAAAAGAAGGATGCGTTTGTTCAAATTATACTTTTCAGTAAAACAATTCTCCCCTTCTCCTATTTGCTTTTGCCGTTTTGTTTCACGGTTAGCGGTTATTGGCGATGGTTTATACTTGGCGAGAAAAGACCCAGTAATTAAAATTCTACCAAATTTTCTATTATGTGGGTACGTAAAAGTTTAATATATAGCTATGTGCATCACTAATACATATGGTTTTGATTCTATGTGCTGTAATAATGAACTGTAAACCAACTCACAGACTAAATATTAGTGAAAGTATGTGGAATGGGCCGGGCCAATAAATAAGTACATTACCTTACCTCTAAGTCTGCCCTTGTTAGAAGATTTCTATCTGTCTATGAAACACATTGTATATTTGAATTATAGATAGAAAGAAAAGGTTAAATCATTCACCAACTCTAGACTAGAGTGTTGGGTGCAACCAATATTTCAAGAATACTTTTATGATGGGAAGACTTGGAGAAACTCCCCACCCCATGCGAATATGCAGATAAGAGTTTAATATGATGTTGATGATGATGTTATATATTACATAAATTTGATTTTCCGTTATATACGTCAGTGGTTCTCAAACTTTTGATTTTACGGAACCCTTTCTTACCACGTGTCCAGCCACGAAACCCCAATATAAATATTATGAAAGAAACTCAAAGTGCTGTTATTTATTATTCTTTGAAATAAGCATAAAAATAAGCATTAAATTAGTATAATTAAGCATATAGTTAGTTTGTATGTATATATGTATATATATATAGTTTACATAATTACTAATGGACTATTTATAGTTTATAAATATAGACAATAATTGTCTATCGTTTCAGGATATTGATTACTATCGGTTAATCGAATCTAATTATTACTTGAGGCAGTGGGTGGGGATCACAGACATTACAGATTTTCTTGAATTTTTCGGCGGTGTTATACAAATTGCTGAAGGAACCCGTGTTTTCGTAGACCACACTTTGAGAAACGCTGATGTAAATGAATGGACATTTTGTGTTTTATATGCTGAAGAGAATTATAGAATACTCAGTTGCAGAATTGTGGTGATTAGAGCCATATTATTATAGTTACACGGAGTATAATTAATAGCACATTTTTGATAATTAACATTTCCAATTAAAAATTCCAATGAGTAATGAATATAAAAAAAATGTCTGTTATTGCATATTACCCTCCGCAGGGATAACACAATTGCCAAATATGGTCAACACAAGAAAGCCTCCGGGGCGAGATTTTTGTGAGTTTTCGTGGGGGAATTTATTATACTATAATTTTTGCCACCCACGTTTTAATTACAGCTCAAACTAGAGCTTTAATAAATACGTGGGTAAAATTATATATAAACAAAATGTCATAGCCAGCTCCTCATAGATTCCTTCTCAAACGCCCTACAAACTGTAGGTTAACTTTTCCTCCCCTTTTTTCAAGTATTGCCTGTCTTCTTTTTTTTTTTTGAGTCCTAAGATTATCTTAGAAAAACCGTTAATACAATTCATAATTCATACGGTTTATCTTTAATTACTATAAAACGTTTGCGAGGACTGAAGCGCATGCTAGGAGTTAATAAACATAAACCCTAGGGAGAACGTCAGCATTGCGAGTGACCTCAATTTTATCATTCCTGTCTACGATCCTGTAATAAGTATTCTGTTCGTGCATACAGAGAATTGTCCTTTAAAGGGC